>CAVNZL010000045.1:0-2500 GCA_963693355.1 Pontia daplidice | reverse complement strand
TAGGTTAGGTTAGGTTAGGTTAGGTTAGGTTAGGTTAGGTTAGGTTAGGTTAGGTTAGGTTAGGTTAGGTTAGGTTAGGTTAGGTTAGGTTAGGTTAGGTTAGGTTAGGTTAGGTTAGGTTAGGTTAGGTTAGGTTAGGTTAGGTTAGGTTAGGTTAGGTTAGGTTAGGTTAGGTTAGGTTAGGTTAGGTTAGGTTAGGTTAGGTTAGGTTAGGTTAGGTTAGGTTAGGTTAGGTTAGGTTAGGTTAGGTTAGGTTAGGTTAGGTTAGGTTAGGTTAGGTTAGGTTAGGTTAGGTTAGGTTAGGTTAGGTTAGGTTAGGTTAGGTTAGGTTAGGTTAGGTTAGGTTAGGTTAGGTTAGGTTAGGTTAGGTTAGGTTAGGTTAGGTTAGGTTAGGTTAGGTTAGGTTAGGTTAGGTTAGGTTAGGTTAGGTTAGGTTAGGTTAGGTTAGGTTAGGTTAGGTTAGGTTAGGTTAGGTTAGGTTAGGTTAGGTTAGGTTAGGTTAGGTTAGGTTAGGTTAGGTTAGGTTAGGTTAGGTTAGGTTAGGTTAGGTTAGGTTAGGTTAGGTTAGGTTAGGTTAGGTTAGGTTAGGTTAGGTTAGGTTAGGTTAGGTTAGGTTAGGTTAGGTTAGGTTAGGTTAGGTTAGGTTAGGTTAGGTTAGGTTAGGTTAGGTTAGGTTAGGTTAGGTTAGGTTAGGTTAGGTTAGGTTAGGTTAGGTTAGGTTAGGTTAGGTTAGGTTAGGTTAGGTTAGGTTAGGTTAGGTTAGGTTAGGTTAGGTTAGGTTAGGTTAGGTTAGGTTAGGTTAGGTTAGGTTAGGTTAGGTTAGGTTAGGTTAGGTTAGGTTAGGTTAGGTTAGGTTAGGTTAGGTTAGGTTAGGTTAGGTTAGGTTAGGTTAGGTTAGGTTAGGTTAGGTTAGGTTAGGTTAGGTTAGGTTAGGTTAGGTTAGGTTAGGTTAGGTTAGGTTAGGTTAGGTTAGGTTAGGTTAGGTTAGGTTAGGTTAGGTTAGGTTAGGTTAGGTTAGGTTAGGTTAGGTTAGGTTAGGTTAGGTTAGGTTAGGTTAGGTTAGGTTAGGTTAGGTTAGGTTAGGTTAGGTTAGGTTAGGTTAGGTTAGGTTAGGTTAGGTTAGGTTA
Source organism: Pontia daplidice (assembly GCA_963693355.1). Taxonomy (NCBI): domain Eukaryota; kingdom Metazoa; phylum Arthropoda; class Insecta; order Lepidoptera; family Pieridae; genus Pontia; species Pontia daplidice. The sequence continues at coordinate 1,373 of CAVNZL010000045.1, read as the reverse complement.
GGTTAGGTTAGGTTAGGTTAGGTTAGGTTAGGTTAGGTTAGGTTAGGTTAGGTTAGGTTAGGTTAGGTTAGGTTAGGTTAGGTTAGGTTAGGTTAGGTTAGGTTAGGTTAGGTTAGGTTAGGTTAGGTTAGGTTAGGTTAGGTTAGGTTAGGTTAGGTTAGGTTAGGTTAGGTTAGGTTAGGTTAGGTTAGGTTAGGTTAGGTTAGGTTAGGTTAGGTTAGGTTAGGTTAGGTTAGGTTAGGTTAGGTTAGGTTAGGTTAGGTTAGGTTAGGTTAGGTTAGGTTAGGTTAGGTTAGGTTAGGTTAGGTTAGGTTAGGTTAGGTTAGGTTAGGTTAGGTTAGGTTAGGTTAGGTTAGGTTAGGTTAGGTTAGGTTAGGTTAGGTTAGGTTAGGTTAGGTTAGGTTAGGTTAGGTTAGGTTAGGTTAGGTTAGGTTAGGTTAGGTTAGGTTAGGTTAGGTTAGGTTAGGTTAGGTTAGGTTAGGTTAGGTTAGGTTAGGTTAGGTTAGGTTAGGTTAGGTTAGGTTAGGTTAGGTTAGGTTAGGTTAGGTTAGGTTAGGTTAGGTTAGGTTAGGTTAGGTTAGGTTAGGTTAGGTTAGGTTAGGTTAGGTTAGGTTAGGTTAGGTTAGGTTAGGTTAGGTTAGGTTAGGTTAGGTTAGGTTAGGTTAGGTTAGGTTAGGTTAGGTTAGGTTAGGTTAGGTTAGGTTAGGTTAGGTTAGGTTAGGTTAGGTTAGGTTAGGTTAGGTTAGGTTAGGTTAGGTTAGGTTAGGTTAGGTTAGGTTAGGTTAGGTTAGGTTAGGTTAGGTTAGGTTAGGTTAGGTTAGGTTAGGTTAGGTTAGGTTAGGTTAGGTTAGGTTAGGTTAGGTTAGGTTAGGTTAGGTTAGGTTAGGTTAGGTTAGGTTAGGTTAGGTTAGGTTAGGTTAGGTTAGGTTAGGTTAGGTTAGGTTAGGTTAGGTTAGGTTAGGTTAGGTTAGGTTAGGTTAGGTTAGGTTAGGTTAGGTTAGGTTAGGTTAGGTTAGGTTAGGTTAGGTTAGGTTAGGTTAGGTTAGGTTAGGTTAGGTTAGGTTAGGTTAGGTTAGGTTAGGTTAGGTTAGGTTAGGTTAGGTTAGGTTAGGTTAGGTTAGGTTAGGTTAGGTTAGGTTAGGTTAGGTTAGGTTAGGTTAGGTTAGGTTAGGTTAGGTTAGGTTAGGTTAGGTTAGGTTAGGTTAGGTTAGGTTAGGTTAGGTTAGGTTAGGTTAGGTTAGGTTAGGTTAGGTTAGGTTAGGTTAGGTTAGGTTAGGTTAGGTTAGGTTAGGTTAGGTTAGGTTAGGTTAGGTTAGGTTAGGTTAGGTTAGGTTAGGTTAGGTTAGGTTAGGTTAGGTTAGGTTAGGTTAGGT
>CAVNZL010000044.1:1112500-1489854 GCA_963693355.1 Pontia daplidice | reverse complement strand
GTGCGGCATGACCTTGCCCCATGGATCGATAGTAGCATGCTGTCTTGATGTTTCCAACATTGTATATGTAACAATCGCCTGATTCATTGGCTCCTCCGTTTGCGGCATTGTCTGCTGCATTGTTTTTACAAATTTTAGATAACTGTATGAGAATTTAGATTGAGTTAAAGCCAAAAATATATATATGTTAACGAGATTGAAACGATAAAAGGCGTATTTTAATTTTTATAACAAAAATACTAGAGGGATTTTCAGAGAGCTGCGTTCATGTATTGAAGTATCGAGGTACAATGCTACGTCCATGAACTTGTGTTATCTGCATTTCAACTGCTACGACGGGAAGCGGTAGATTGCTCGTTTAATCTTCATGGACACTTCTATAGTTAGACCTTGACCCCTAAAACGACCTTAACTTAAAGCCATAAGTTTATACATGACTTATATATATTCATGGCATATTATTATTATATCTACCTTATATATATATATTATTTTTTCCACCATTACATAATTTTATGATTAATTTAATAATCTAGCCGGGCAAGAAAATAATGCAACGGTTTATGTACTCATAGCGTTTCTCTCTTGAGTGATGAACTTAACTTATTTAATAAAACTTAATACTACAAAAATCTTCTAATAAAAATCTATAAAATTGAGTATAATTTCGTTGATTTATTAAGATATTTTCTCGATTTCTTGTTAGCCATACTTTCTTGATATTAGAAAAGTTGCTAATTCTTTCAGATATTATGTTTTATTCCTATATTTATTGGATAACAGTTAGCCTATGATTATTAAACTAATTACTTTTATCATGACTCTTAGAGCACATAAATGTCATTATTTTGTAAGCCAATTTGCAGGTTCTATGCTTGCTTACAATAATCTTATAATTTTATGTAAACTTTAATATATTTCATTAAACTTATTTAATAGATATTCCGCTGTTTTATTATGCTGGTGGAGGGTAAGCGCAGGGTTCCGGTCATCTTCACACAATAGCTTATGAGCTTTATGATTATCTAGTTAAGATTCAATTTTACGTCCCGTCACCGTGCGCGTGCAGTTGCATAAAGCGGGACCTGTTATGAAGTTATCCGCTAATGCGTTATGTATTATCGCTGTCTTTAGTGATTTCAAAGATGACTCACTCTTAAATATGTCAAATCAAATCAAATTATTATTTATTCAACGACAATAAAATGCTTCTAAATTTACATTTATTGCCAGTTCATAAAACAAGATTTGGCTTTATTTAGTTCAGTAATTTTTAACTTTGGTCAGATTTTTTTTATATCTATATTTATGTATACTATACTACTACTAGGATCTAGTTTCTTCAAATTAGCATAGAATTTAGGTGATTCGATTCGATATAAAAGTGAAGTTTAGTTTCCAAATATAAATATAAACTAGTAGTTACGTAAAAAAGTATAAATTGTTAAATAAAATAATAAAAGCATTGGTTGAAGCATACAGTGGCAGTGCAATTTTCGAGCATTTTGCGCGTCCGCAGATACAATTGCATTCTTTTCGGACGTTAGCTTGCAGGCATTAGTTGTTTTATATTCACTTTTATTTGTACTGTATTTTGTTGAGAGTTTTTAAGGGTTAGACTGAGTATTGGAACCGAAGGTATCTTTGAAATTCCAAAACAAATATTTACTTGAGGATTTAACTAAACAGGGGACAAAGGGGCAGGAGAGTCACCTGAAATTAGAAATTCCTTACTCCTAAGTCGGTCATTAAGCAACTTTAAACAACGATCTTTCTAATGAGTGTGGTGCGACACATTTAGATTATTTAAGGTTTGAAGACATTATATCCTCCTATCACGGTACTCCTCCTAAGGCTAAGAATCTTGCTTATAAATATAATTGAAAGTTTAATATTATTTGGAATTATGTATTATTTTATGAGTTGTATATGTGTCAAATTATTCTTATTAGCCAGTAATACCTTATCAAAAAGGACAGCCCCCGGGATATTAAAATTGTTTATAAAAGTATATATCAATGATAAAATATATGATAAAGAAACAATTCCTTATGGTAAAGGTACGATTCAACTAAGATCATGCGTTTGAATACTGGCTGTAGACATTTTAAAATTATTCTAATCTAAGAATCATAATGCTATGATTTATTATAATTCTAAATTATTTTTGGAAATTATTATTTTTCTAAAAAGAGATCACACAAATTAACATAAAAGTGAGCAGTGTTAATATTTCCTTATTTAGTACACTTGCAGTCGAGACTCAGACGAGTTTTGTGCCCGTAGCATACATTTTCATTTGCATCATGAAATATACGAGCATAGGGTATTAGAGACAATAAAGTTTATGAAGTAAAATATGTTTTCATATACTGGCCTACTTCATCCGCGTGGAATTCACACTCTTAGTAAATTAAATAAAGGATTAACTCAGCGTATACTTAATTTATTAACTGAAAGTATCCTACGGATTTTTATAAGAAAGTTTGGTTAGCATTGTAACGTCCGAGCTGGCTAACTACAGCTGACCTTGAGACAAATAGATCTTCAGTAGACATGGTCAGCCTGGGTGCGCTCATCAAGTTCAAGTTGATTTATGTTAATATAAAGAAATATAATGTACTTTTTTAATTATAGAATGCCAAACTTTATTAAATTAGGTGCGTTAGTTACTAAAACAACTAAGCTTTTTAAGTATCTATAGTTTTACCAGAAATGTAGAGAGAGATATAACCATGCATAATTGTCATCTAGATTTGTTAAGGGTCTTTTTTTAACATGCTTTATTCCATACAGTCATTAGGTACAGTTTTATTTAGGTACACTCAATATAAGTGCTAAACCGGGATGTTAGTATAGCTAACAAGTATTAAATCTAACGTTTCGGAACATAACGTATTCAGTGGTAAAATCTACTGTATCATTTATTGTATTATGATATGAAATTATAATTGTGTAAGACTTGCAGCGTTTTTATCCGCGCCTTTTACAGGATTTTCGTAGATATATTTGCTACCCAATTATGGTCTGTTTGGATACTCGTACCTCGTTTATTGAACTTTTTGACTGAGCACTGTTTGGTAATTGAGGAAAGACCTATACAGTGCCGCCGTAATAAGGATGTGTCGTAGTCTTTTATTACGCTACAATTATAGCTTCATTTAATTGAGATCGTTTCGGTTAGGGTTTAAAAGGAAAACTCTTTTAGTGTAATAGATTTTTCATTTATATAAACCTACATCAATTTCATTAAGTACAAACAGCAAAACCAATGTACACTATTTACACTTTTTATTTATATAAAATAGTAAAAGCGTTCAAAGATTTATGAGTGTGTTATTGGAATTAAATGAAAATATCAATATCAATATTATACAATTTTGAAGTCAAACGTTCATTATTTTTTAAATTCTTTATTTAAGAGCTTAACCTATGAGATTATATCACTCTATTTGCCATACATACATATAAAACATTTTAAGAATCTATAACTACTGCTAACATATAAGCTCATTTTATATAAATCAACTAAAAGTCTTGCTTTCTCTGAAAATGGACAAGCTAAAATAATATTGATATCGCAGCTTTGTTTGAATATCTCCTTGCATTCTGATCTTCTAAATGCCGAATTCCTAGTACAGTCACGTTCATCATTGGAAGCTTACATTGTTTGATTTTTAACTGGATGAAAAATTGTGGAGGTTCCCAATTCGTATTATTTCTTTTACGGGTGTTAGCGTTAACTAGAATCTGATGATGACATCCCAGAGGAATCGAGATGAATCTCCAAAAATCTTTTATCTTTATAGTTTTCTGTTTTGGTCGGTTTTTTAAATGAATGTTCGTGACCGTTCAAATTGGATCCCGATTTACTAACCAGTATTCCCGCTGAGCGCCTTTTAATAACCAAAATATTGAAATGAAAAAAATATGAAAGATATTTAGCTGTTGCCGCTGATGAGGCTCACCGTATGACACCCTATGGATACTCACAATGCCAGAAGGCTTGCGAGTGTGTTGCCAGTCTTATAGATGAAGATACGCTCTTTTCTTGAAGATTCCTAAGTCATATTATTTCGGAAATACCTCTATTAATATTGTCTACCGTGACCACGCACGCTGTAAAGCACGCGAAATGTCGGGAAAATTTTTAAATAATGTAATTATATTTAAATTTTGCAAAAAATACATAACTAAATCCGTTAAAAAGTGTTTTTCTTTAAATACCTCTATTGACAGCTACAGCCACAGCAGCCACATAGCGGCGTTAAAAATTGGCTTCTGAAGCGTTCACGCAGACCTGTGTCTTTTTGGGATTCAATTCAACAAGATTTAGTCGATCCTAGTTTGCAAATTACAAACTAGTGCCTCGACTTCAGACAAGAGTGGTCTGGCATTGGAGCAGTCCCGAGAAATATTATGTCCGGCCGGTGCATTTTGCGTACCCTAGTTGCTATTATCTGCATATAAATACATGCTGCCAAGTTGCAGTTTGTCATTGATATCTAACTTTGCCCTTGCAAACACTCATTCTAAAGACCTAGGCGTTATATACTTTTTAAGTTCGCCGGTATGAATTTATAATTCAGAATTCTCAAGTCTGAATAGTTTAATTTATAAGTAACAAAAATTATAAATTTAGAATAGTACTCAAGAAAGACTGAGTGACATGTAATATTTTATTGGATCATGTCAGCAATAAATTCAAACAGCTACAATTTAAAATATGTTGCCGAGTGTGTTTGCCAAGTCATTAATTAAAATTTGGAGTAATGTAATATTTCAATAGCTACAGCCAACTATTGTCAGTATTTATTATTAAGTTATCAATTATTATGATAGAGAATTCACAATTTACTAACTAGGTTTAGATTAGTATTCAAAATATTTCATAGCGATTTTTTACATGTAATATGAATAAATACATTTTATGGTATTTATTTTTCTCTTGCCTTAGCAGCAGCCTTATTAGCCAAAGACACATACCCTAACTAGTCATGTTCGGCTTGAACTAGAAATACTGTTTCAAATATTTATATAAATTTCAAGCTGGCTCATATAATTAAATTACAAGTATAAATTAGATTATGTGAAAGAAGGAATCCCTTCAGTTCTACTTTGAGGACCGTGACTAATACAACTATGATTGAAGGTACGTTTAAATATTTTATTGCCCTTTGCAATTATTTTAAAAACTTATTTTTATTTCCCTGATATTTTGTTTAAACAATATGTAATTGGAACGTAGTTATCTAGGTTATATAGTTATGAGTTACGGTTATACAAAATTACATACAAGATGAAATGAAATACACGTTTTATATTTTGATGTAATTTTTTGTAATTGACAAGTGTTTTTATATTTATTCGTCCCATATCACATAATGCTGTCAAGTGACACATTACATAAAACCATATTCACCCTCAGCTGAGCCCAGTGCAGCCAAAACTGGCGCATACAAATATGAAGATGGCACTAAATACGTGGGTGAATGGAACTCCAAAGGCCAAAAACATGGTATGGGACACCTGGTTTTGCCAGATGGTACCAGATACGATGGGTCTTTGATGAGTGGACTCTGTTCAGGACTTGGAGTCATGTCGTTTCCAGATGGAGCCAAGTAAGTGAGTGTAGTAAGTTATCTAGGCCTACTCTTAAATTGTTACTGAAAATCGCTACGATGTGCACGTCTATAATACAGCTCTTTTTTATGGACCGGATCTTCGATACTATAGTAGAATCGCAAAGCAGGTGCATTACCATACATACTCAAAGCAAATTTGTCCAATATTCATTGTATAGTATTGTAACAAACACACTTATAATAGATTGCAACATTAAATTAACATTTTGTCATCAACAATATTGAACGGGAACTATGATTAATTTTGCTGTGTCCAACGTTTCATTATTTTGCTCTTAAATTGTAATAGGAGTTTGACATTTCATGATTGTGCCTCGTTCATTAATAATGTCTATTCGAAGTAGTCCTGAATAGTAACGAGAAATAATACCGATACAAATCGTAATTTAAGCCATTACGGCTGAAGTAATTAAAGTTATAAATTGTTAGATTTTCGTTATGTTCTTTTTCACGTTCAAACTGCAAATTGCGTTGATAACATTTTTTGTCCATCTTGTTAGAATTTTTTTCCAGCAGTATGACGAGATATTATTATAATCTCTATTCATAAGTATTGTATATATTGAAAACGTTATTGTTGAATTACAAAAATATTAGGGCGTTATAATTATTAGTTGTATTGATACTATAAAAGAAGCATTCTTATATCAAAAACTAATTTATGGTTTAATTTAATAACAATGTTGGGTAATATGATATGGTATGGTAGAATTTTCTATGAACCTCTAAGATCACTATAGAACATTTTCTGTATTGAGTATTATATATAATTGAAATATAATTTCGGTCGGTCAGTAACCACGAAACATCGAAATAAATGTTAATAATAATAAATTGCGTTTTAATATATTACAAAGTATTTTATTTTAATCTCAATAGAAAGTACTCAACAACTATCTTTTAAGTGAATACCAATTCTGACGTACATAAATTTATCTAAAACTTTACCATACGATCATTACAGATAACAACAAAGCTTTCAACTATGAGTTTACAAAACACTTCTATTATAAGTTTCGTTAAGCCATAAGCAGCATAATAATAATTCTAAACTCCAATATTTATTTTAGTGCCTTACATTATTTTAACTGTATCTCATCATGCAATCATCTACCTTACGCATAGCAGTAATAGAAATATGAAAAGCAATTCCAATAATTTTATGTAAAATAACAGAAACACCTTCCAATGCCACTTCAACACTGATGGTTGGCTGTCAACAATTTAAAGGTCGGATATGACACGTTTTTTAAAATAGACTCGAACAATATGATACCTGTCCATTCCTGTCCATTCATGTGCGTATTTCATATATGAAGTTGATACAGGTGAAGCCAAGCATCCACAGTATTTGATGCCATAATTGTAATGTATCAATCTATTGTTACCAGAATTACTAATATGATTCGGTAAATAAATGAGTGAGATTTACTACTTCTTACGGGTGCCCGCTTTGTCCGGGTGGGGCGTTTTAAAAGCTAACGCCGTATGTGGATAATTTCGATGCATAGTAGGGTTTATTCACTGTAGAATGTTACCTTATTATTTCAGAGCCTATTGTTTAGCGCTTTTTTATAACAAATGAGTTACCTGTACATGTTATTTGTTTACACTGCGTTTTATTGTTTACTTGCCTTTGGTTACTGTGTCAGAATTGAATTGTAGAATTGTGTTCACAAGTTTGTAAAATTTCTTATAAAAATTAGGCCTCTACCATTTTATCATAAGTATATATAATTCATATAATGAAATAGTAAAACCTAAGCTTGTAAAGGTCATTAAAGTACACAATGACAGACTTGAAAAATCTTTGTATTAGGCATTAGATAGCAAATGTTTTTTTCGTTTAAGAAGAATCGTAATTTGCAGATATGAAGGCGAATTCATGCAAGGCTGGTTTCATGGGCATGGAGTGTTTTGGCGAGCTGATGGTATGAAGTTTGAGGGAGAGTTCAGAGGCGGACGAGTATGGGGTCTTGGTAAGAATACCTAAATATAAACTAAGCTGTCCATAGTAACTTTTTTACTATAATTTCTATTAGTCAATTTTGAGAAAAAGTTTGGTGAAAAAGAAAAAGTTACTTTAACTAACTTCGTCACGTAGAAACAGAAAATTCTTTAAACTATAGTGAAGATAATGAATACTGTATTGGTTTTAATATAAATTTGATTTTTAATTATTATAGGCCTGGTAACATTTTGTGATGGCAGCAACGGTTTTCCTAGAAACGAGGGTTTCTTCCAAGATTGTAAGATGATCCGCCGGAAAAGATGCCCAGAAGTTGTGCAGCGAGCGCAAAAGGTTGCTTACATGGCCCGTGCACAGTGTCAACAAATGTAATTAGTTTTTTAAAAAGTTAGCTATTTTAAAATAAATGTGAAATGACTTTGTACAGATCTAAGTTGAGTTTACGAGATATAAGAGAATCCTTTTACTAGAGCCAATAAGAGTTAAATTATCAGAGACGTATAGGTCTTATAACTAGTGGGAATAAAGTAAATATTTTTCTCGTACAGTAGTGTCAATATTCAGTTACTTAGGTTCTTATCCTTTAATCTACAGTTTTTTTTAATTTCGAGCTCTTCCGCAGTTTCAGAGATAAATATGACCCATACGATATAAGAATAATAAAGTATATATTCGTTTAAGTGAGTGAAGGGAGTTAATATTGTTTATCTTCGTATAATAACGAATCCAGCATTTTATTTATTTAGATTTTGTTTGAAGCTTTCCTGTATTCTATAGATAAGTTTTTAAACAGACATCTCTGGTAGAGATAATAATAGTCATATAATTTAATTAATACTTCTGGTGAAAATGTAAATTCTATATTTAAATTTTAATAAAGTTTATTTGTAATGCTGGATTAGTAAGCTAGTGTTTGAAGTATAGCATTATTGTATTACTGTTCCTTTTCATAGCGATGGTTTTCGTAACTACAAATAAAATAAGATTATTCTGTAAACTGTTGTTTTCTTTAGTAACAACTATCGTAATACAATATTACCAGTACCATTGTGAAAATCATAATCATAAATCATTTATGATTATGATTATTTCGTTTGCGAATATGCGTACAGGAAAAACAAGATTAAAATAACCAATATTTTTAACTGTAGTTAAACCAATTTATTTAATGCAAAACTTTTTTACACCTTATATCTAAGCAATAAATTACGACTTTAAATACATCAAATTTGTAGTTTTATCTCAAACCATATTATAACTTTACAATACCTACATTCCTCTCAAATACAAATTTTCCTACAAATTCCAGATGTGAGATTTGAATACAATCAAATTTGAAATTGAGAACACGTTTTGCATGTTTTGAAAATTGAATAGGTACATATTTTATACTAGAGATAACAACAGCTACTGTAAACTTATATTACGGTTTAATAAAACTGATTATTGTTAATTTTTTAGTTCTTTTTCAATTTCCTCTTTTCAATGGTGTCCTCGTCATCCAAGCATTGGCCGTATCTCACTTCCATACATTTGCTTCCCTGTATATCAAAGAAAAAATTAATGGTTTTAATAATAAGTCACGTCGTTCATTTAAAAAATAAAAGGTTTGGTGTATTATGTCTGTTATGTGTCGTATCCATATTATATTATGTTCTAATATATATTAGAGGTAGTTGAAGCCAAACCAAGTTAGATTATCTATTCTGTTCAATGACTTTCATGGATGCTTCAGATAATCGATTTATGGTTAATAAATATTGATGCTAGGTATGAAATTGAATTTATTTTCTGGGTCGAGCAAGCAAATTAATCAATGTCAATTTAGCCAAGTTTACGGACATTTCGTCACCTGGCATAATTATTATTAAAAGAAACTTCAATGTTTTTTTTTATTGAAACTTATGTATCGTTCAATTCTGTTTAAAATTAATCTAATATATAAAATTCTCGTGTCACGGAGTTCGAACTTGAACTCCTCCGAATTAAGATTCTCATGAAACTTTGTGAGCGTATTAAGGTTATCGGCCAACACCTATTTTTCATCCCCCTAAATGTTAGGGGTAGTCCATCCCTAAATTTTTTATTTTATTTTTTACACAACATTTTTAGTTTCTACTTTTTTATTATACAACATACAAAAATACATAGAATCCTCAATTTTCACCCTTCTACGATCAACCCTTATTTTTTATTTATTAATTGAAAATTGAAATCACATGTATGGCAAAACAACGTTTGCCAGATCAGCTAGTTTCTATATAAAATCTTCTTGAAAATAAAGAATTATTTCAGAAATAATCTCACGAGGATGAAAATGCTATTGTTTACTTTAATGAGAAATGAACATCATACGTGATTTTATCCTTAGTTTAATTTCTCTTAGAATCAGCTTTATGTTATATAAATAAAAGCCTTCATCGTCATGGTTATGCTATAACATTAAAAAACTCTATTTTCCATTCAAAGCATTATCTCCTATGATAAGCGTGTACTACTAAACAAAACTACTTCAGCTTGTTTAGTATGAGTATATAATATATAATATTTCAAACAAGTTCCAACATACTAAGCCACTTTCGACAGCCCAAAAATGTATCTATTTAAATTCAAAGTTAACTTTTACTTTTAAAATAGTAACCGTTGTAAAAGTTAAACAATCATGTTACGTTTTAGTTACGTAAAGTGAAAGTTGTCGAGTCAGTTATATCACGCTTTTCAGCCTCTTGTGCATCTCGCTTAAACGAGATTCTTCTTAAGACATTAATGTCAGCTGACTCAAATATAACTTAAAAAGTACGTAAACTTACGCAAGAGGAGAAACGGCAAGCTATTCTCAACGTTTCTTTACTATTTAATTTTTTTGCATAAACTTACGAAGAGTATTCAGTTTTTAACTGCTGTAATGATAATCTGTCTCAAAATGTCTCAAAAGTTTTGTCACTTTGTTATGTAGTACTGCATCCTACTAGTTTATTACGTATACGTAAGTACTTTCCAAAGTCTGGTGATTAACTATTTCTGGTGATTAATTATTATTATGGAAAATATGTTCTGCGGCAAATATAATTGAATAAAATAAATGTAATTTAAGAACAGATTTGATACAGATGTTAAGTTTACTAAATAATTTTGATATGCACTCGTGCATGAGGTTTCTTCCTATCATTATGATATAGTTCATTACACTTCCCGAGTAATTTTTATTACAACTATGAAATAAGTGTCTCGTATTATTAATACATATATCTGATTGTCTTTTGATAGCATTAGATGACAATCAATATTAACAAATGTTTTGAATTAATATTATAATAATAAATACGTCATTTCGTCTTTACCTACTCGGTCCCTTTCAAGAGAGAATCAGAGAATTGATGTTCTCTTCAGTTTATGCTAAATTATATCACCTAGTGCATACCTTAGCAATGTATGCCTTCATGTAGAAGTTTCCAAAAAGTACGATGAATGAGATCATATAGATGATGAGGACGTAATGCATCCACAAGGGAAATTCGCAGCCTGTTCTGATGCCATTGATTCCAAGGACGAGGGCGCAGGTGAATTGAATCTAAAAGGGTAAAGGATTTAGTATTGAGCGAATAAGTTGTTGTTTGAATCCCATGAATAATTTAAAATCACGTAGCTTATATTTGCTAACACTGATACTTAATCTTGTTGACATAACATGACAGTATAGTGACTTCTGTATTGTGAATAAAATTGATGTTATAAGTTGTGATTTTTGCCCGGAATTAAATTTTCTGTAATTTGTTTACGTTACGATAAAGGGTAGCTGTAGGCGTTGCAGCTTTATTAAAAATATAGTTAACAAATATTTTCAGCCGCTTCTTGGTTTAAATTGATGTGACTGTTTTAATACGTACCAACTGCAAGATAGTCAGGTATCTCTTCCACCAGAGATATTGGCTTACGGTTGGCCCAAACACAGAGAGACCGTAGTAAGTGTACATCAGCACATGTATACCGCTGTTAACCATCGCTGGCAGGAAGGCTGTGAATAAATCCATGCATAACTTCGTATTCTTCTACAGATTCTATCTTTGATTAAATGAAATCTTCAATTTATAATTATTTTCCATGATGTATACAGATATTTATGATAGATGTATAGTAATGCAAGTTTCCCCTTATTGTTCTAAATGATACTATATTCAGGACATAAGATTGTACTCTCGTAACAAGTGTAGAAAGTAATTTTTCGTACATAAATTTTTTATAATACTTACTGGATCCACTCGGCACCCATTTAATGCCAATCCACCAGAAAGAGAACATAGTAGAATGATGATAAACATGAAGGAACGTCAGCTGCTCGTCTTTTTTCCTTAGAATAAAGAAGAAAGTGTCGCAAAACTCTAGAAGTTTTGAGAAGTAGTACCACCAAACCGCGTCAGCTATCTGTGAAAGCAATATATATTATATACGATTTCGTAATTTAAGCTACAGACTTGCGAAATCTCGTTAAAACTTTTAAATATTTATTTTAATTATTTTGAATGAATCATATTTCATATGATGCCCGGTTGGTTGCAGAAATTAATATTACGGGTATATGACTAACGTAGGCGTTTTTTAAATATTCCATTTTGGGTTGATCTTAATAATATTACATACAAACCCTATTTTGTGAACCATTGTGCACAATTTTAGCTAGCCTTGTGTTACTAATAAGTTCGGAACTGTACTTAAAAGCATTCTTAAGTTCCAACAAAAGCTAATACATAATTTGGTATGTATGCAAGAAGAATTCATCTTTCAAGCTTTCAAGTTTTGCTGAGTACTTACTTGTAATTCATCTGGGTCGTATCGTTGCCGACAAGGCTCACATATATAGCTGTAACGAAGCCTAAACGACGCCGTTAGAAGTCGTAACGCAATATATGCGTTCAAAGCAGCCATTGCCAAGTTGTACGGCACTAATAACCAGGTCAGCTGGAATGGACGCCTGTTCTTCATGATTTTAGGTCCAATCCAGACAATAAATAGATAGAGTAATGTATACACAACTGTTGGCAGTGGTGAATCAACTAGCGGCCATCCTTCTGTACGTTTGTCTGTAACATGTGTTTGATTATTTTCTGACCAAATATCTTGACGTTTTCTATTTGCAAAACCCTAATAGTGGGTTTTTCGCGAAGTATTGCTTGTAGATTGGTCTATTAGGGTTTTGTACCTGCAACGCTAGGAGGCTTACAGGCGTGTAGCCCGCCTTTTAGAGATACGTACGCTCTACGATTGCCTAGAGAATAATATTATAATTAGAGCTTTATAAAACAATATCCCATTTATTCTAGTAATTGCTACTGTAATTATGATTAATAATAGCCACGCAATATAAAAATACGTTGTAAAGTACGCGAAACGTCGGAAAAGTGATTTTCATTAAAAATACTGTTTTATATATTTGACGTTAAAATAATTGGTTTTGGACTTATTCGTACTGTAATATAGTAAGAAATATATCTGATTTGCTTCAAATTGTGATGTTTTTGTGAATATCAATGGTCTACCGTTAAGGTAAAACAATTTCTCCTTAAGTATTATGGTCAGGGCATTAGAATTTACTGGGTTAGTGACAATGTTCATACATTATTATAATTTTGTTCCTTGAACTTCTAATATAGATATAATGTCGGTGAATAAGATATTATTCTGTTCCCATGGACAAGGGTCATGAACAATTTATTTATTTTATGAAATTCTTTTAATAATATACATTTATTTTTATGTTACAGATTTAATATTACGATTATAGAGACCCAAATGGGCATGGGCCGCTCCTCATATTTACTGGAAAGCTATGTAAATGGTAATCCTACAATATTTTCTTTAAATTGTAACATTGTAACAAACTCACGAAACACACAAAAAACTACATAAAACAGTTTTCTATCGACACTTGAAAATAAAGAGCAATACAAAATGAAGTGACAAAGTGTAACAGAATACTAATTTATGTACGTCTTAACGCCCTAAATCCATAATCTTGAGTGTATGCTCATAGTCATGAATAATAATTAATTATTTATTTATAACTTGACGAACGAGTAATCTCTATAAAAGCAGCCTTAATGTATTAAAGTTAACGAAATATCTATAGATCGGGAACAAGTCTAAATTGTATTATAGTATTGATATAATAATAATTATAACTTGAAATAATTCATAAAAAATTCTGTCGCCTTAAAGTTTGTCGGAGTTATATAACTTGATATATAAGGACATACGAGATATATGTTGATGTTTAATATCATCTAGTGCCTACATCAATGTAAGTCTAAAACTATTTATCAATGAGAATCCAATCTATCAGAATGTATGGGACAATGTACCGCTCGTTTTCAGAGTTTTGGCGGATGTAGGCACTCGTATCAAATAAATTTATAGATCTTACCTCATAATGATCGTATAGGAGCATAAATTCGCTTATGATGCATATCCAGCTTAAACTAATATAAATATTTACTTTAAAAGCTACTCATACATACAAAGTTCCACGGTTATAAATGCAAGAGAAACTTTTGCCGGACGTAAACATTTAGTTACGAAATTCCCAACTTATATTCATTTTCCGTTTACATAATTAAAAACTTTTAATACTTTAGTTTTATTTAATGAATATTTAACTTACCAGAAAGTGACAGAGTCCATATATAATAGTCGTACGTATTTCGAAGTACACTTTGCGTTGAATTCACTAAGAGCGCCATTATTGTGTAACTGAAAAGAAACAATTAATTTATAGATGATGTTATTATTATTATTATTATTTATATTCCGTTCCTGCTCATACTTGATACGATGACTATGACATGACTACTTGATTTGTAAAATATAGTGTCATTAATCTTTCAGGTTTCATGAATTACACAATTCACAAAGTTTATACAACAAAGAGGCTTTGATTTTGCACGTGATATTTACATTATTTTATATGTAAAACATCATCTGAATAAAAATCGCAGGTATGAATTACTGTGGTTTTATGAAGTACTAAGACTGAGTTTATTTTATGAGCACGTCTCTAAATACCGATTTCTCCCTTCGAGCTTTGTTATTTGGCTACGTCATTGGAGAAATTGCAGGTGTGGAAAGCCCTACCCAAGTTCTAACACTTGATGACAGATGGACAAGTGGTATTAACATTCCATTTAAATGTGAAGCGAAAGTCTTACTACTCACGATTAATGATCGAATAATCAAGCTAACAAGCTAAAGCCTAACAATAACGGTTGGATGCTAAAAAAATTCGCTTGTACTCGTTGTTCTTTCAAAATGTGTTTACACCGAGATGAAGAGGGACAGATGAGTAGGTATTTCTGTTTAAACACTGTTTTAACAATAAGAATGTTTTATATTTTACGACCAAGGAGTTTTCATTCGGGCTTGCTTCGGTCTTGCTTTAGACTTTAAAAGTGGTTTGACAGCAATATACCCTTATATTATCTATGCAATTTTAATACCACGTTTGAATTATAAAATGCATCAATAGTCAAAATTTTAATACGACAGTGTCAAAAGTTTTGAAATATGGAGTGCATGATAGAAATTTCCTTTCATAAATCAGTTTTGTGGATTTGGTCAGTGGCCATGGAGTGAAAGTTTAAATTTAATACGCAGATATGATGAAAGTAATGTTACGCATCACTTCACATTTACATTTTATCTGTTTGTATCTTAATGCAACCAGGAAGTTAAGTGTTTTTAGTTAACATAGTGATTCTTTTACTCTTAAAGGGGTTTAATAAACAGCGAGACGAGAATCATTTTGGAAAACCGTAATTAGAAAAATTACAGATCGACTATAAATGAATGCACATAAATAGTACTTACATTTTAATTACTTACTATATAGCAAACTGTTTGTTATATGTCATTAGTCACATTAAAAACCAACCTTTTTTATACAGCAACCACTTCTAAAAAATGTATTCGATTTTCAAAAAGTAAATTATCCAAGTGGTATCTTGCTTTTTTTGAATATTTTCAAACCAGGCAGAATACGGGGCTCAAATCGTTGAGCTATTAATGTAAATGATACAGTTATTATTTGCAATTAATTTTTTAAACTTTCGCTAACATTTATTCATTTTTTATGAAATTAATTATAACTTTCACTAAATTACCTTGACTATATTCTATTTGTATGATTGAGTTTCCCGCGGAACGTTTATTGTTTTACGCAGATTTAATTTTAAATTCAAATACAAGAAATATTATTGAAACAAATTAGTCTACTCCGACCAATATAGCTATAGCTAAGCTATACAAAAATGGGATAGTTACCTTAATAAAATATGAATATTCATTTTTATGTATTACAATAAACGCAGCTATTAAAAATTAATGTTTTAATTTATTGCCTCATTTACATAATTAGTTTTAGTCTAAACATGTAAATAAAAAAAATATTGTAGATATCCTTGTGCTTTATTTTCAGCCTAATCAAATCATATGCTTTTGTATTATTTACATTCAATTACTACTTTTAAAAATAACTACTTAGAAATATGTCACTGATCCCAGAGTATTTTATTACGAGACATGAATATCTTATTTTTACTACATATACGACTCACAACGCCTAGACGAATAAGTCCGTAAAAGGAAAAGCTGTTAAACATTCTCACCTATAAACACAACACACACAAAATCACTCGCGGTTTATCACTACGACCATGCGGTCTGCTCGGACTATAGCCGATAACTGCTCTTGCGCAGACCTCCTATACAACACAAACCTTTCGGGGATAAGAAATGAGTACCAAACATGTTACGTAAAAAGTTATGTAAAGAGTAATAAAATTTGCTGGATTGATAGTTTTGCATATGAACTTGTGTATTCTACCTATATCTTGGGAAGGGAAGACATAAATAAATTATTGACTATATAATATTGCATTTATATTTTATATATTATTATTTAGCAAAATTTTAAGTTATTTTAATGATATGGTACTGAAACTAAAATTAGCAAGACTGCTTTGTAAAATTACATTCGCATAGTGGATCCAAATCATTATTTCATGATAGAGAACGAAGCGTGAAAGTGAAATTTGTTAGATTGTTGTCTTAACATACTGAATAGATTAAGTAAGAAAACTAATCATAACCTTTTTTAAGGGATAGGATCATATTTTTGCCCGTTTATGTTTGCATACTGAACGCTGTTAGATGTTCTTATAAATGCATTATGAGGTGTAAATCATATTGGGTAAAGCTATAATTTTAGTGTTTTATTATTATTAAGGATAGCTAGTATATCACAATCGTTAAATGAACGCCTTATTGGTCGTTTTCAAATCGTCATATTATAATACATACTCGGAAGAATAGTTGCAATCTTTAGTGGTGTAGGAAGCGTTGCACCGAAGCGTGTAGAAAAATGTGAATTAAGCTTAATGTCCTATTTCATTAAATGGTTGATTATTATTTATCCGTTAAGCCAGTAGATTCCTAAATTTAGCAAAAACAGCGTTCGTGCAACCCCAACCTATCCCGCGGCACTTGTTGTGCACCACAATGCATAATTCAATGTAGAACAATCAGAAAGAGTCTAAAAGAGAGCAAACAGCCATAACGAAGGCCTGCGTGTATTTCAATGACGCCTTACCCGAGGCGAGGAGATCATGAGTTATTCTACAGTAATTGTTACTATAGATGGGCAAAATGTGGTAATTAGTGTATAAATTACCTACTAGACTTGACCTACAGGCGGTCTGTACGCGCCGAAATAATTTCGCTTTCATATTGACCCGTTACACGGCTCAAAGGATGATACTCGCAAGGCAAATTTCTGAACACTTACTTTTTGAACGAAGAAGTCCTTTGATTTTATATTTTATTGTCATTTCATTGGAATTCTGAGCTAAATTAATTTCGAATAAGTTGCAAGTATCAGCACTATTTAAATTTTTACATACATTTCAATTATTCTAATCTTGGTGAGATTTCTAAAAAATACATGTATATAAATTATGAGTTGGGGAAAGTATTAGCTAATATTTTAATAAATCAAATATCAAGTTGCTGAGATTTTGTAACTATTTGAGATATGAAAGCAGGTGTCGTTTGCCTTTCACTCTTTCAAATAATGAGCTTAATCCATGGATGCCAAATTGAACACTCGGACGTTATAATACAGACTCTGTTCCCACGAAAATATTTTTCTTACTGTCTTGTATACTAAAGGTCATTAAAGAACAGTTATATTCAGCATATTTTAAATCTTAGTTATTTTTTTTTAATTTCTATTGGAACAGGAAATAGTAATATGAAGGTACATTTACTTACATACGAGCCACTGACTTTGATATGGTTATGTTTTAAATAAATGTTACAATTGTCCGACTTATGTCCGAAAACGGAATAATTGTATCATTCTCTCTAGTATTGATACAAATTTGAGTTACATTTCTGTTGATCTCATATCTAGCCGCTATAGTTCCTGCGATGTGTTCCATAATCTTGTTGTATATTTTATTTTAAGGCTGCGAGAGTCTGCGGGTTTTTCACATACACCAGAAATACCATAGTCATCATTTAAGAGACATCGTTTGCAAATCCTAATGCGACAAAATTTCGTACAGATATAAAAATAATTCTAGTTTTATAATTTACAAAAAGATGCTGTCGCTGTATCATGGCTCTCTCGTAAGCCAGCTTCAAAGAATTAAAGGTTTGAGTTTGCAAGAAATATTAATATTGGAATGCATATCACATATTATTTATAGATAAAGTTGTGGCAAACGTTGACAACCGATTTCATGAAGAGAAATCGCAAACACAATTTCCGACACTAAATTCATCATCAAAACAATTAATACCAATAGCTTTCCCTACAAAATTGTTTACGAGAAATCTTAATTCGCTTTGTCTTCCAACTTTCACCTGTAACCTCAATCGTATTTCCTTTTCCACATACCTATTATATTCATCAATATCATATGACACATCACAGGCATAGTCTGTTCATCAAGTAAAGTTCCCTAGACTTTCCATTATTAATGAATTCACAGGGAATAAAGCCAGTACCTACGTCCGCGTTACGACTAGACCTGCAATCCTGCATAAGTAATGAATCATGCAGGACTAGCTGATGACAGCGGCTTCACCGTGTAATTCAGATTGTAGATATACTAGGTCACGCTTAAAGTTTCTGAAGAAACTGGCTACTTACATAAAAAATAATTAAAAAGTAATATTAACATTTGAAAATCTCTATCGCTGCAGCTCATCATCTGCCTATCAATTGTTTTTATATTTCGGCGCTATTAAAAATATTAAGTGTCATTAACATTCGAATTTAAAAAAAACGGAAAAATTACTGTAATTTGGTATAATGGTCTATGATTTTAAGTATAATTTGATATCTCAACAGCTCAACAGCATCGCTAGGCTTCAATCTGAGTCAGCTAGATGAAACACCATGCAGCATGAATATTTATTTATAGATGGTTTGCTGTATCCAAGCGGGGTCGTGTCGATCTCAGTGGCGTACCTCATAATTGCGTCCATGCGTCCGCTGTGAATAACAAATCATCAATGCTGTATGCCGTTTAATTGAAACAAACGGGCTGTTACCTATGATGATTCGCGCATCATGTTAAATATTAATTTTAAATATTATATTAAAAAAAACTTTTCCGTGAAGGTTGAGTTTGTATTATTTATATTTATGTATATCTAGCGCGCAATCTCTCAAAGATTTATGTTCAGATATTGAAAGGCTGCTTGATCTAAGAAGTTGAATGTCACGATCTTGTCAAATGCAGAATTCTTCTTACAAACAACAAAACTATTTTGATTGTTTGTCACGTAAATAATATTGGAAAGGAAAAATATAAAAAATTACTAGCCAAAAAATTTTTACCCAAGAGATAAAATGCATAAGTTATAAGCAGTCAATAGTCATGGGTATTGAGCACAGAACAATACTTAACACTAAATTTAGCTTGACTATTGATCTCGACTTGACAATTGACAAATGAACGGCCTCTTTGTTAGTGTGAAGTCAATTGTAAATCGATATCTTGGACTAGTCTTGGGTATAGATCGAGAAGTACATCGCTACACCATGCTATACTAGTTTATATTATGAATAGTTGGGTTAAGTTTATACTTGTCTACAACTTGCTTTATGGCTAGCCACTGTGCTTCCTGGCTCACTAATGGCACAGCGCGCTTAATGTATTGAGTCTACCTCTCTTCTGCAATTCCTCGAGCGTGTTATCATCTGCATCTCTTTCTGTTTGCAAAGTAGTATCAACAGCATACTGTGTTCTAACTCAGTCCCAAAATATACGATACTTAATAGTAAATTTAAATAATGTAATTATATTTAAATTTTGCAAAAAAAAATGCATAACTAAATCCGTTAAAAAGTGTTTTTCTTTAAATGTACGATACTTCATGGTACGATACGATTTTAAAAAAAAATTGGGCGACCTCTCTTAAAAGTTTGAGAGTCTTTTAAGTCTGTGTAACACGACTTTGGTAGCAGAAGACACTTTACAAATTGTATTGACATTAGACTAACTAGTACGTGTTCAGTAAACCCAACAATTGAAGTTTATCAAATTTGTTAAGTCCTCTTTGCCTAAATCCGATGTTTTAAGGGAACAATGAAAAAGGATAAACTGGTTGTTATTACAGCTGTAGTATACTGATGCAGCCTTTAAACTTTTTACTTCTCTTACTTGAGTTTTCTTGAAGCCAGCGATCGACAATCACTTCCTTTGTCTCTCTTGGTCCTCTTCAATATAGCACTGAGAGCTTGGCCGTCTACAACGGGTTCACTCACTATTTTTGTATCAAGCCAACTATGTACGCCAAGCTTACAAAAACTACTATTTTCAATGGAATTCGAAAACTTTAAATACATGACATAATGTCTAAGTTTTTTAATATTGTTTGTAACAACTAAAACTACTATACTTTAACAAACTTCTCCGACAAATTATTTGAATGAACGTTAAAGCTTTCCAAAGATAATAAAACTTACTTGACATGTCGACAGTCCCACGGCGTAGCATTAATGTTCGAATGGTCAAATACTAGTAATGTATTCTTACTTACGTACTTCACACTCAAGACTTTTTATCCGTTACAAGATAAATTAAAACTTCGACAACATCGAACTATGCTGCTGTTCTACGATGATAATATTGATAGCAGTTACAATCTTTTCATAAATGTTATTTTACTTTTACGGCGATGAGTTAAAGGGGAAGCGTTTCAGTGCGGGATTAAATCTCCAAACTTGACGCTACCGGATTTTCCTTATATATATTCAGCTAGGAGACCAATTCTTGTAAATCTCAAAAAGTAATTTAAACTCAATTAAATAATGTATTTTTTGATATTCTAGTACACTCTATCTACGTTTAGTTTTAATATGAACTTACAAAACACCGAATTATAATATTCATTTCATCACATCCATACAATATCTTAAATGTCGTAAGTTCTATTTGAAATTATACATAGTGTTCACATAATTAAAAAAATAATACTTCACTGAAATATCTGTTATATTAAAAGGCGTAATAAATATTCAACCTACTTATTTCAATAATTTTCTTAGTTATTTTAAATTAAACTCCACATAATGTATGAAGAGTAAACTATGGAGCAGAGCCGCAGAGGATCGCTAGTTCAAATTAATTGATTTGTTACATAAGTTAATGTAACTCTGTAACGTTTCTCTCTAACTGGCTGCAATATTAGAAAGGAAGCGTGTCAGCGATGTAAGATAATAATTATTTATGCTACTTTATAATTATCAAGACGGAAATAGTTTTCGAGGAAATAGGTTCAGCACTTTCTTAAAACTCTAAAAAATACTAAGGTTTATATTTTCTTGTTAAAATTTCCTTTATACTCTCATATGGTAGGCCGGATAACAGAGTAGCAAGAGAGGTGCTGTAGTGACCCTACAATCTAGTCAATTA
This sequence comes from Pontia daplidice, assembly GCA_963693355.1. Lineage (NCBI taxonomy): Eukaryota > Metazoa > Arthropoda > Insecta > Lepidoptera > Pieridae > Pontia > Pontia daplidice. The sequence continues at coordinate 1,468,264 of CAVNZL010000044.1, read as the reverse complement.
TCAAACCATTGCATAATTTTTAGTATCAATAATAATAAAATATTTCAAAATAACATAATGTACTAAATGCTTGTACTTAATTTGAAGTCACGAAAGTTAATAAATTCACTTTCATAAATGTTTACTACCTTAAGCGTTACTCTGAATCAAACTTAAAATGCTGGATCTTATTTATTTACAGTACAACTCAGGACTTGGATATTTCGTTTTGCATGGAATCTAACGTTGATAACTGACTATGTGTGTTAAGTTTACATAGCCAAGCTTGTGTGTTAGTGAACCGCAATAATTGTTTTAATTAAAACCCGACACGTGCAATAGGCGCGTAGATAGAGAAAGTAATTTTTATGCCTCATTATTTTTCAGCAAATAATAAGGGTCACTCCGACACGCTCTAGCACATCTCATTCTTTCAAAAAATCTTTATAGTAATCTTCACCTTACACTAACTGTAATAAGCCGCGATGTAATGTGCGGTTTTTTTTTAACTGATGTATCTTTATCTTATATCGTTGTAGGATTACATCCACCATATCGTCAGCTTACTTATATTAAAGTAGCATAATATTCATATTTGACGGCCCAGTTGTAATAATGGTCAACATGCTCGACTGACCGAACAGAAGGTCCCGGATTCGATTCCCAGTACGGTCAATATCTGTGTAATGAGTATATTTGTGGGTCTAGTCATTTTCATTACTGTTATACATCTATTTATAAATAAATCTTACTATCAGTTATGTTACAACCCACAACACGAGCTATAAAATTCTTGCCTTGCAGCTAGTTATATAATTTTACTAAGGTGTGAGAATATTCGAACGTTAGGTCAATGAAATGTGTATATATTTTTTATTAGTAAAACCTTTTTAAAATGTATTATTTATTTTCACTTTTATATCTTATGTACATAGGTTATTTATACTAGGGTAACATTTAATTTATATAGTATACTTAATCAAGGAATAAGGTCACATATTAAAAAGTATAATATTTTATTGTATTTCCTACTTAAGGCAAACTATTTGACTAGTTGACTATTAGTGAACGAACTTTATCGATACATAATCTCTATTTCATCTAAACTCAAAATATTATGTTATTACATTCCATCTGATCCATTTGATTTGATTCTCATAATTTAATTTGTATTCTGTAATAATTGAAACACATTATCGAATCTCTAATTTCAATTAATTACTAGAAAGCACAACATACAAATTGTTAATTACGAACTCATTATAGTATTATATACAATATAAGCTATTATTAGTTTTAAAGTTAATAGCACTCACAAATTATATCATATAATCACTCTGGAATCAGGAAAATTATTAATGATTAAATTCGGTACTGAATTCACACATAACCACAAATAGTCGAGTAAATTGTTTGTACTTCTAAGGCTACGTAATTCAAATTAAAAACTTTTGTTGATGAAATATTTTGACAGAAATTTCACTCGTTATGAATACAAGAAATTATACAAAATAATTTAAGTACAACTCTCTGGAAAATATCACAACAAAAAAGTATCGCCGTTGCTGTGTGCTCATTTGTTCATTACAAAACTGTATTTCTTATGGCCTAGTTACTATGGCAATTAAACAAAAGTGCTATTATCATGTTCCATAGGTTGCTTAGAGAAATCTTCAATCATTCCTACAACGGACACATATGCCCCTGAAACTAAGGCTACTATGGACACAAGACTAATTAGAATGTTTTTGAAAAGCCTATACTTAAGGAAACCAAAGCCTCGGTCCCAGTTGTACACAGTGTCGATAATTGCTGGAATTAAGAGGCCAAGCGATGAAAAGAAAATAGCTCCAACGAAGCTGATAACTAGTTCCAAATTGGGGAACGCGGCGGCGATTGCAACTGAAATTTAACATGAAATATTCAAAGTAATACATTATCATTTATATTTCAATTTTGTTTAGTTCGGTTAGCATCAATAATATTAGGCTGACGTTCATTAAACTATAAACACAAAATTATGGCATTATTTCGTCTTATCTGGAAACGGCAACAAAGACAAAACTATTGGCTTTTAAATGCATTGCAAGCTATTTTATATATTATGTCATTTATTGAGAATTTATTGGAAAACAGTATCAATTATTACAGCCGTGGCCACGGGAAATCCTAGTTACGGTCACATGGGAACGGGGAACTTATCACAATTTGTGTTTGTTCAGGATAACAGTTTTTGTGTTTCATACAGAAAGCTAGTCGCCTACATATAGAAATAAGTTTCTATACATAGTGAATGAATGTGAGATTAGAAATTTCTAATAGTATTAAGCGTTTAAGTAGGTTAAAAAATAATATGAACTCACCAACTGTTATCACGAGAACGGTTCTGATTGTAATCTGAATAATATTTTCGAATCGATTGGACTGTCTGCTCTTCAGTAATCGAGTTATGAACTCCATTGGTACGTAGAATTGCAGAGCAAATGAGAAGAATATTACTATCGCCATAAGCACTTTCGTTGCCTGAGCAACCCTGGAAACATAATTGTAATTCGGTTTTATACTTATAGTAGATTCGTTCAAATTACATTTTTTTTATTACTCTATACGATATAGTACTATACTATTCTTCTACTAGCTATGTTCTCGGACACACTTGATCTAGGGTCCATCTCGAAACCCCGACGGAATTACTTTGTGACTAAAAATCTTTTATGTGTATACAAATTGTTATGCTAATAGGTAATTAGCGTTAATTTACGCATCTAGAAAGTAAAAATGACTTAATAGGCATAAAAGGTCAATTAACCTTTATGCCTATTACGATAGTTAATTAATATATGCTCACAAATGGTCCTCGGGTAAGTTCAGAGTCACACTGCCTTTCGCTGCATCGCCGTATTGCACGTAACCGAAGAAGCCAACAACGCCAAAGAGAGTTATGACAATAACCATCGACGTGTTCCATACTCCAGGACAGCCCAAAAACCTCTGAGGATTCTTCATCTCATTCTCAACTGGCATGACCACACCGATGCCTTCCATAGCGAAGATCACGGTACTGAAATTGGGCAGACCATTTTATTGTTGCGAAATGATTAAGGTACTTTTAAAATTTAATGTTATGCTAAAATAAAGTAAATGGTTATTAATTGTCTAGCTTAGAAGCGTTAATCGTGGGCTTACGCGATTTCTACACATTTAAATAAAACTTATTTAGTGAATATTCATGAATGGGCTAGCCATTATTTTAATCTAAAATAATGTAATTAGGGATTTCTAGCAATTGCAATCAGGTAGACTATTTTGAGCCACATTTAAACTATTAATGCTGGTTATCGTGGTTGATCTAACTATATCATAAAACATTATTTAATTTCATCCTTACCTCATGAACAAGGGCCAGGTGGTAATACTAGCTACCATTTCCCTATCTGTGATTGGCGGTATGTCCAAGAAGACATAATACAGTGTAATACCAAACACAGCCAATAATAAGACGTTAGCCAGCATTGAAAATGGTACCAAGTACTTCAGATTACGTATCTGACAGAGCAATGCCAGTGGTACTAAAGTGAATATGCAGTACATCTGAATAGAAATATTTACAGAGGGGAAGTAAAAGTCGACGACCTGAAAGAAAATTATTTTTAAGAAATTCCTACAAATAAATTCTTCTACGTCTACGTCTAAATACTTTACAACAATATAATGTGACAAAAACCTTAACCACATCAACGCGTGGTCGGGTCAGCTAGTATTGTAATAAATTAACAATGAAAGTTTTATCGAAATCTAAGCAAACATCTTAAATTACATTCGTGTATCCCTAAAGAACTACCAATAATCTTTACCTCTTTAAAAGATGATCCCATAAAAACTACGTAGACGCATAAAACACTCAAGTATGTCACCGCTATAGAATAATCAATCAGTGTCCTGAAACAATATTTATAATAATAAATTTAAATTCCTTCTCAAATGTAAAAGCCAAAGTACGCTTTAATAACTTTGCCTATTAAATTCTTTAAGGTGTCAACTTACTTAACAAAGGAACTCCACGATCGCACACTTTTAGGTCCAAATTCGAACGCCGCACCACAAGTCTCTGCAAAACTCATTGAAGGCTTTTTGGCTTCAACACAGACCTTTTGCGATATCGAAACCTGAAATATTTAATGCACGTATATTCACTGAATGAATCGTTGATGATTCACATGAAAATTTTTACGATGCAACAAAAAATATACTACAATTTTTTACAAAATACATAAAAACTTTGGTAATTAGTTTAATTCTTGACTATTCTTATTTTAAGATGATTAACCTGAATACTTTATATTTAACAAGAAATATTTCATGAGCTCATATATATATGTTTGTTCATAATAGGAACCCATTTTTTGTAAAATATACATACCACTAGCTGCACTGTATGAGTGCATACCAGTCCGGCGAATAATGTCCCTATAACACCTGCGACGAGTCCAGCGTTCTTGAATGCAGCTGGCATAGCCAATACTCCAGTCCCAATACATGCTTTCAGAATATGTGCAATGGCACCAAATGTGCTGAAAATATGAAACAATAATTAAAATATGTATAAATACACGTTATTTTTAAGTTTTTTTTTTCTTTTGAATTGAGATAGGAATGGCAATTAGTATATCGCATCACGTACATATTATGCAGTGTGTACAAATAATTTAATTTAATGTATATAGTAGCCAAAGTTGTAAATTTAATTTATTATTTATTTCTGTACTTATGCTTCTTAGGTCATCATCATAACAATTATACTATAAACACAATTTGACAGAGATGACAAAATATTAATTTTCAAAAGAGAGCATTAATTTTTTTTACTATTTAAAAAAGCCTTATTTTAAAAAAACTTACGTAGTAGGATGTTCTACTTGTCTATGCTCGAATGGATTATAATCCTTCTCGTGACAAGCATCCTTTGAATCAATGCTCAGAGATGACTGAAATCCCACATTGCTTGTTAAATCAGCGCTGTAATGTAAAAACATTATTAATTGTTATTTGTAGAAGTTAGGCAGAAACCAAAATAGTCTAAAAACCGTATCTGTTGCATGTGTGCAATGGTGCGGTTGGCGTATAAACATAATGGTTAATCTTATAAATGCACAAGTCGACAGGATAACTACAGGTTACACTATAACTTTTATTAATTTGTTTGCAATATATCAGCTTCTCCTAAATCACACATATTATAACATATATAAAACAGTTTTACCTTCTGTGTTATTAGAGTAAGCTAAGATACAGTCTACCATGATATGTCACGTTTACGGTTGAATGTTTGATCTCTGTGTATTTGGGTAAGTAATAATAGATTAAGTTATATAAGAGATTAAATCCTATTAAATTACGTAAATTTAAACCTGTCGGAAACGAAGTAATTTCATTTCTCACTTGCTAAAGTTCATATCAATTAGTTTTTAAATTTATTACAGTGTTAAACTAAGTCTAAACTAAGTCTTTCCTCCGTATCAAATATAGACAAATAGATAAATCTAATATGAGTTTAGGCAAAACTATTTTGTTCAATAACTAAGACTACAGTTGAGTTGAAAATAAAAAAAATTGCCATTTCATTACATTTGCACATTCACTTAGTGCTTAAATCTCCTCTGATAGGCGTCTTCCTCGCTAAACTTCTTAGTATGGGCACACACAAACGTGCATGTTTGATAAGAGCATTTTATCGAACATGACATACATGTGTATACGAAGACTTGCCTTGTATTATTTGAAAACGAATATACCGAATCGCACTCGGTTGTTTCAATTATATTTAAACATTTAACTTATTTACGTAAAAAGCCGGTTTGATTCTAAAATTAAGTTAGTTACACCTTTGTAAATTGAGAACTGACTGAAAAGTTACGCGCGTAAATTAAATTTTTAAGACTTCTTCCTCAAGTAATACTGTACTGTAAATTTTATATTTTTAAGACTTCTTGCTTAAGTAATATCTACTGTTCTATCATACTTGGGTATATTTTCAAATTCGAACATAGTTTCTTAATGTTTAATGTATTTTAGATTAATGAAATTATTGATCCGTCTTTTAATTGAAACAGTTTTAAAAATGTATCAAATTAAAGTCAATGAAACCCTGAAAATATCGAGTGTATTATTTAAGGACAATTTCACTCCCCCTTCCTCTCTGGTCACGGAAATGGGAAAATTCATCAAGGTAAACGAAAGCCCTTCAAACGTGACATATTTTCCTTATGGGAGTTTTATATTTATACTCTTTTTATTATAACCGTTTTGAATCAACCAATGTAATAATTAGCTTAATTATCATTTGTTAACTGCATATCTATAAAGTAAATCAGAAACCGACAGAGTTACATTGTCAATACCGTCTTTGAGTATTAACATCAAAGAGCGAGTATAATCTTAACGACGTCAGCTAATTTCTCAAACGATAGGCTTTTGGCCTTTAAAAACTCCCAATTTAACTGCGTTTGTAGAATTATTAAGGAGTTAAGATTTTAGTTTAGCTCAAAAGTAACGAATATATAACTTTATGTTTTAATGAATCCAAAAAACTTTTGTTGCAATTATATTCCAAATAGAGATTATTAAATGTCCACAATGCATACAGTGCATATTTAGTATAGACAAACAAGGCAGCTAATGCAATATTTTTTATAATGGGGTATATAATATTAATTAATCAATTATGGGTTATAAATTAGACTTATATTAACGTATTATTTCTTTTCTTAGTCGAAAAGCGGAAAAAATAAAGAGCAAGGGATTGGAGAGGCAAATTAAAAGATAAAAAAGTAAATATTTCATTATGTTCCCCACTTCTATAAAAAAGCTTTTCCTTTGGATCCGAATTATTTAGGTAATTTGAATGTAATTAGCCAAATGATCTAAACACATATAAGAATTTTTGCAATTATAATAATAACCCAATGAGGTTAAAAATGTTAGTAAGATTTAAAAATGGACTGTACGAAATAAGATCAACGAAATAAAACTTATAATGCTGGTGGCATTTCCTTGCTAATACGCTGAGCGAGGAAAGCACCAGCTCTGGGTTCACCGGTATTGGCTAAAAAAAAGTAAAAATTGGGTCGCGGACAGCAAAATATTTCATATTATTTCTCACCATATAAATGTAAAGATAAGAGAAACTACAGAAATGAGAACATCCAAAGTTGTGAATGAAAACATGAAGGTTTACCCGCTTAAAGTAGGTTATAACGCAATAATGTTTTTTAATACAAAGGCGCTAGCAAGATTGAGACTAACTTTTTAGTTTAATTATCGTTTCGAACAAGGTGCTGAAATAAATTTTATTCTTAACTTATTTAAGAGGCATTTTGTTATATTTAGGCATTTGTTATTTATGTATTTATAAATTCTATTTTATTGTACGTTATTTAAATTTCTTCCATAAGTACTTGAAATAACTTATGGGCTTTTTACCATTAAAAAGTACATTATGTAAATGTACGTACATTAATTCGGATCAAACATCGCATCGTAAAAAGGTATCATATTATCCTTATTTACTTAACTGATATTTTATCAGATACAAATACTTAAACAATTAACCGCTCTAGAAGAGTTCATTCAATAAATAATTGGAACAAATCTTCAATAGAACTGTTATTTCAAGATAAGCTTATTTTCCAAAGACTCATTCACTTCACTAGAATTACGATTCATATTATTCTATCGATTAATATCAAACAGATCTGTGTTGGTCTAGTGACATCAGCGTACGACTGTCAACCCAGCAGTCGTGCTTTCATATCCCACCTGTGCACCAACTCTTTTTCTAAGTGCACCATTTAACACAACATCTTACGGTGAAAGAAAGCATCGTGAAGAAACTGGTATTCCCTTGACTCAAAAATCGATCATGCATCGGCATGGATCAGGCTCAGAATTTGCATTGTCATTGGCAATGAGTTATTATTTTTTAATAATATCGAACGGTCCTTTCATTCTTATAGGGCACGGTCATCTCGAGACTCTATGCCTTTCGCGACTGCGCTGCACGGCTTTAAATAATTGGTATGGGATTACAACGATTGACCAATTAAAATGTTCAATCAATTTCTATAAAAAAAAATTCCTGGAAACTGACATCCTGGATTAACAGATGGGCTATTAATATAAAAAAAATTGAAAGAGATTTTCCTGATTAAAATAATTCGTATTACAGAAGAATCAATAAATATATAAAAAAATCCGTGAATCTATAGATACATAGCTTAACGTCTTAGCCACAAGAACTTGTCGCAGGTGAAACCGCACTTAATAAAACAACAACTTAAATATTAATTTCTTAAATTTACAGTGACTTACGTAGAATTGAAATTTTCAGGAACTGGCTTCTCCTTTGAAGACATTATACAAGATACGGTAACCTGAAACAAAAGTCAACTAATTTAAACACGGAATTGTTATATTTACTAAGCTCCATTTGCAATAATACGTAAACACCTTTACAATGCAAAAAAATATATAACGCAAAAGATAAAAACTGGAACCCTATTACTGAAACTTCGCTGTCCAGACTTTCTTATAAACTATGATACTTATAAAAACAAATACTAAAAATACTAATAAATCAAATAAATAAATGTATAAAATCAATAAATGTTTAAGGATCATGCCTTATCCTAAAATAATCGTAAGGAGCGTTCGTGAGTCCAACTAGAATGTTTTGTTAATTAAAAAATAAGGAAGCAATAAGAAAAATTGGCAAATGTCTGTGTGTAACAATAGAAAAATAATTATTTAATTTTTCACTACTCGTAGGTATTTTCTAAAGCAATCGCAACAACAAGAAATAAATTTTAATCGAAGAAAGGTTTCCTTTAAGAAAACAAAACTGTGTTTTTTCGCTCAATTATGAGTGAACTCATTCTATTGGTTTCACTTCATTTACCTTATTGAATTCTCTGGAAATTGTGTGCCCAATGATTGAGAATGTAGCCACGACAGCATAATTAAAATTGTTATATTTTCGGACATTTATAAGCCTAACGAAAAAAGTATATTAAAAAATTATGTTGATCCCTCAGATGTTTAACAAAATCCAAGCAAGGCATGTCAGGTAGATTTGAATTGATTATTTAAATATTTTCTGTTACATCTTGTGCATGATTAATAATGAAATCGGAAACGGTGAAACTTGTTAATTAAAACATCAATGATAAATTGCTATTTTTTATATTTGAAAGGACTGACTTGCGACGCGTTATATTTACTGACATATGTATAAACACGAACTAATCACCGTTCAATGGACTATTAATATTATAATAACAATTATTATTTATATATCCCAAAATTAGCCGCATAGTTACTTAGCAATATACTAATCATTAACTTAACGAAATGAATGATCACAGCTGAATGATGACAGCTAAATATTTTCTAGAAACGAATTGTTACTTACTACTTTTAACCTTTAGTGCATTTTGAAATTGAAGTTAATTATGAAAGCCTTTGAGGCTTAAAATTGCCCCTCTTATTAATCAGAGTATTATCATCCGAACCTCGTTGGTAATCTATAATCAAGAGTGCATACTAACTAACGTTAATATAAGCAACCTTGATATCATTGCAATGTGCATTGCCTCGACATCAAATTTTAAGACTTGATTTTATACTAATATGGCTTTGCATTAGCTTAACACGATTTATGATATTCAATAATTAATAAATATTATGTAAAATATTTGCGTATAAACACATTTATACTAACATATTTTAACGTCATTTTGAAACAACCATGATTTAAAAATTATTATATGATTGTTAAGAAATTCGAATAAATTAATAAAAAAAGTATTGGTTTAAATTTTGTCTTGATCAGTTTTGTGGTGTATGACATTGCGACTTAAATGACCCTGAACGATGACTTACTGTTGTTTTCATTGTTGTTGTAATTTGCATCAGAAAGGCTTTTTGTACAAATAATTAGTTATTATGATAAGCCGATTATTATTTTAACAAATTGTAAAAATAACAAAGTCCATTGGACTCATATTTGTATATATCAGTGAGTAAGGAAATACGCAGGGTCCAACGCAGCGTAAAGACAGTTTATATATATACCATAATGTTTTCGAAGGTGTTCGGGCCATGTTTAAAGCCAAAATGTTTTCTATTTGGTATAAACTATCACAGAAGTTGGATACCTACTCTCATAGATAACCGTTTCGGTTTTATTTATGTTTTATTTTAAGGCAGATTTATATTGCGTCGGGATACTGCTGCATCAGTATAAAAACTTTAAAAAAAATCACACATTTAACATTAACCTTGACCTGAGAATCCCATTTTTGTAAATGGCTGTATTTTACAAGCGGTTAATTATACTGACACGGTCTTATCATTTATTCTAATTTATAAACGTTGATGTATTATTACATAATAATTCGTATCTTTGATGTAAAATATAGATCTATATTTCATAAAAAAATACTATCTTCCTATTTTTTATGGAACTGTCTGTGTCAAAAAATTACGATTTACATTAGTTATATTCTGTACAGAATTTAGCTATGATTAGCATAAACAGAAAATATAAGTATGTAATCGTATCCTTGTGGAAACAGTTGTGATTGCTTATAGGAATATTTTATCATCCAAATAAATACACGCTTTTCACGGAAATAAACTCCTACGAAACTCACTGCATCCAAAAAGTTGAAATGTTTACTAACCTTAAATATTTTCAACGTAACACTAACACAGTACACAGATATTTGAAAATTGCCACAAAAAAAAAACTACACGCGGAAATAATATTATGACGCAAATAATCAAACCGCCGCGTAAATATGCCAACACTGTTCTGACAATAGTTCTTATTACAAATAAGTATATATCATCAATAATTTATTATATTAGCTATTTAACTAATTTACGCCCAGCTTATTCTTTACAATCCTCCTTCATATTTTAATGTCTTCTAATGAGTTCTAATATTAATAATGTACTAATGAAATAATCTTTAATGGATTTAATAAAAACTATATATTTTGGACAACGATTACAATTTGAACAATTTGTTGACGCGTCTTATGATGAATGAAGTCCGTCATAAAAACGAATCATCGTGTGAGTGTGTACTTTAATATTTTCTTACTTGTAAATTTGAATCTTCATTTATTAAGTCTGAGTGAGAATGCTTGCTTGTGTGGCTATAATTTATAAATGCTACAAATTTGAATTTAATATTTGAACTTATATATCCAATTATTTCAAAACAATTAATTATTAAATCTTTTGCACTTTTATGTGTTTTTTGATTACTTACATGCATTTTACTATTTGAACAGAAATTTACCTGCTTAGTTCCCTATCCTTAAGATATATATCAGAATGAGGAAAGTATAATCTATTTAAAAAATCTTTTGTCCACGGTCAGTTCCAAAGAAAAAAATTCGATAAATATATTGGATTAATTACATGTTACTTATTTATTTGTTTGTATTATTACGATCATTTGTCCAATCATTAAGAAACTCATTCCGAATAATTAAGTCCAGCCACATATTTAAATGGAATCAAAATTTAAAATGAATATTCAACATTGAAGCAAATGGGAAAATCATTCGGTTTATTCTATAGACTAAACTAGCCTTCTGAACAGCTCTAAAAGTGGATTGCTTATAAATTTGATTACATTTTACGCCTCCATTGGCGTTGATTAACAAATAAAAGTCCTCATAATGTTACTTTAGATTGCTTTTCATGAGAATTTAAACTATTCAATTTCAACATTATGAATTTTATATACTGAATTTCGCGATACACGCTACTTTCAAAAGCTAATTAATTTTACAGTACCTGAACAATTAATCGATATGCTCTATATAATCATTAATTCAATGCAAGTCACATTCAGCGATACACGAAAATCCGCCTGATTATTATAAAGTGTACTAACAATTATTGTAGCTTTAACATACACGTGAAATTATGTACTTATTAAAATAATCCAGTGTATAGTACTAATTACCATTAAACATTCTAATTTCTATTATCGTAAAACATCCCAGAAGAACATATGAATTTACCGGGAAACATCTTTTGACAATCCACCAAAAGGTTTCGTTCAAAGTCCCAGTTGGTTAGTATTCTGAGAACCAACAATTACTATAATATAATATATATAAATCATCTAAAGCTTTCAACGAACGGAGACCTATTAATCCAAGGCACAAAGGACTTTAAGATAAATATAAAAATCTTATGTAGCATAATTATATTTTACAAAGTATTTGTCGCATTATATTTAAACGAGTTGTGACAGATTGCAACAGGGGCTGTTGGGGGTGAAGTCATATAAATAAAATGTACAGAAATGTACACTTTTTGCTAAATAAAACCTTTTGGACCAAATATCTGATAACAAAATTGGCTCATATCTTAGTTTGTTGGCTTCAGGTAAATATTTTTATTATGAGGAATGTGTCAAGCTGTCCGCCAGTGTCAGTATATCCATTTTGTTTACGAGGGCACATTAGACGTTTTATGCAAAAAAAATCCACACTAATCTCAGTCTACTATTGATTAGTTAGATGTTCGGGAATTACATTTCATGAGGAAATAACGTAACTCTGTGATGTCAAAATACACTTTTTTGGCATATTGCGATAATATTTATTATTACTTCGTCCCGTCTCTTAGACTTAAAATTACTACGTATATCTAAGTTCATCGTATCAGTAATTATATACAAAAAATAAATAGACACTATAATTAAGTTGTTGCGCCATTGTATTATATGATTTTATAAACATATGTATTATATTATACATTAATTTATTATTATTAATATTGTAAATCAAATACATGACGTGAACATATGTGTGTCTGTTAAAATTCTTGAGCTACTTTCTTGAGCAAATGAGCGTTATTAATATTTCAATAACGTTTGTAGTACTCGTGGCAGCCTAAGACAAGCAATTGTTTATTATTAACCCTTGAGAAAACAGGTTTCACATAATCTGTCAAGAATGAAATTAAAATATAATATCTTTATTCTTCGTATTATTTATGTTTTCCCAGTAAAATTGCTTATTTGTAGGCTTACGTAATACATAATCGTATTTGAGGAAAGAGGAGTGCAAACACCATAGATTTCTCCGTAACGTATTCTGGAAGCCTTTCTGTTAATAGAGTTGTGAGGACAATAATATCAAATACTTCCTGTTGTTTTGTTGATATCTTTTCTAAAAATAATCTAATTATATAGCTATTATATAAAGTGTATTCTTTAGTTATTTCTATATAACCTGTTTTAATAACTAGTATAATAGACTCATTGAGAAAATGCGTTCGATATCTACAATTTAATTAACAAAAAAATTGTAAGGTTTGAAAAATCATAAATTTGTATAATTTAGACAAATATCATTTTCCACTATTATTTATTTAAAACTTTTTATCTCGTCTTCATGATTTACTAAATTAGAAGTTAATTTTACGAATCTATGAACATAAAAAATACTCTCACTTAAACTATATGTGAGCTATTACGAAATGAACGTTTGTATGCGCCATAAAGCTTAGCTTACGTAAAACTATACGACTGCTGCAATACCACACATATATTTTCTACTAAAACGGATGAAATGCAAATATACTGTTTTATTCTCCTTCTCTCTTCACCTTTAAAACCCGTCTATTTAAACATTTTCTTTCAATTTCGTATCCTGGTAGGTAATTCGAAACAGTCATAATTAACCTATATCTTTAATTTTTATTATTATTAAAACTGTATTATATTTATTATTTGTTTTGTCTCCTGTCTATACTGTAACTCTCTTTCTTCTTTGTATGTTTCTCTAGGTATGTTTGTTAATATTGTATCTTATAACTATTTATTGTATATTATGTTAATGTGTGATAAAGAATTAAATAATTAATAATACATAATGTACTTTTCCCCTTATTCATGAAAACTGACTACTGTTTTACAACGATCTGATCAAGTGTTCGTTACCATATCATTTAATGCTACTTATGAAGTGACAAGTTAGAGGCAGAAATGAACAATGCATTAAATAAATCCTCCGAGAGGAAACGATACCTACGGAAGGCTTCAGAACCCCAACGGGAATATCGAAATGGTACTCAACAGAATGGAAACCCTACCACCAAGCATAGTTCGAATACGATACTTCTCAGAGTAATGGTAGATAATTACGACAAAAATTATATTTGCTTAATTTTACATACACGTATTTGCATATTTAAAAAACGTTAAATAATTTCTCCCCTTATTTATTTTATCTGCAAATATTCATTTTATTTTATATATCTCAGAGTCAGTTCAAAGAGAATGAATGCGAATTGAAAATTGCTTTATGTAATCATGCATGGGAGTGCTAATATTAGCGTTTACCAATCAAGGGCCAGATATTCCAATTTCATTGAAAGGTATTATTTATCAAATTTTAAGGTATTATTTATCAAATTTTGTACCTAATCTAACTTAACCAATTCATTTATCAAATTTTGTACATTTGTAAATTGTTACTCGCTTATATGAACTTTAGAGATCCATAGTTGTTTGACAATGACATTATAACCAAATGATAATTTACTAAATACTGTAAAGTAGGTTCTCTCCTCTTAACCGAATCGCAGTGAGTGAGTAACGGAGGGTATGTATCTGAAAATTTTAATAAAAAAACAAAAATTTTTTTTTAAATAAAACGGAGTGGAAAAGCGGCAAAATCATTTCCCTGTAGGCAGTATTGTATCGTATGTACTAGATAAATAAGTGCACTATATAATTCCATAACTGTGATACGAGTACTGCAAAGTAGATATCTAAAACGCTAACTACCAAACTATATGTATCGGAAATAACAAATACATGATTTCTGAGTATCACGAGTTTAGACTAGAATCAGTTTATGCTAGTTACGATTTATTAAAGATTACATGAAACATCTCTGGTTTTGAAAGCCTCTTAATAATTTGTATATGTGCGATTATTAATACCCGATACCCAATATTCAACTTAATTTGTACTCACTCACCTTACCAACACATAATTTGAGTTACGCTTCAGTGTCCATATTAATAATTAGAGAATACTCTCGTTGAGTTTCGTGGTTTTGATTAAGTTATGCAGTATAGCTTTGCTGGTATATATTACTGAAATATTAATGTTTGCATGAACTTTTCCAATAACGAACATTGATAAGTCTCACAGAGAGCAAAGAGTAGCTTTAAGAATTTGTAGATTTTATATATTACTTTTTACATATTTACTATGAAATTATTTTTAGAAATAACGCTAAAAATAAATTATATGATTCGAACGCTTATCAGTTATAAAAGACAACAACATCGTGGCCACTAAAAGACTGATCATTTGAAAAGAAAGAAAGAAAACATATAATTGTATAGATAATTTTTAAAATATTGACTATATATTATTCTACACTTTTTTTTAATTACTATTTTTTGTAAATATACTATTGTTATGTAAATATTTAACGAGTAAAAATAAATAAAAACCGAAATCAACGCAAGACCAACGAAGAGTGTCGCCGCTAAGACTTCACGACCAACAGCGGTTGAAGACGTCGATAGAGGATGCCTTATTCAACGGCATATTTTTCCGTTGATTTTGTTTTTAGATTAGTTTGTATTTACTGGAAGATGACTTGTGAACAATATTACCACCGCTAAAGTTGTAGTTTGCCGCCGCGACTTCACACGGTAAGCTACATAATTTGTCAAGGACACCAGTAATTACTTATGATATTATTATATATAATAGCCGAGCCAGAAAAACACGACGTTACCATAATTTTTTTGGTGCAACACGGTTATTATTTCAATGGATTATAATAATTTAATGCCCTTAATTTTCTTACGAGTCACGTATCATCAAAATGAAATCAAAATGAGATCTGAAATTTGATATAGAATTAAGTTCTCGTTTATACACAAGGGGAAAACTATCAAAACTTAAATTGAATATCTATACTACTCGTACATGATGTGGAACCCGATGGCAAAGCTAACTATTAGAAGTATGGAAACGTCACAAAAAGGTATTCACTTTATGATGAGTTTGTTTTACGTATTATTCAAATAACTTTATAGCTTGAAGCAAAGTTTTACTTAGTAAATACCAAGGTTATCAACATTGTACAAAATATTTTTCTTTTAAGTTAATATAAACTAAAATGAAAGGTAAAACGATTCTGTTACAACATAATTGTTTAGTATTTTTATTTATTTTTCTTATTTTATTATTAAATGTAAGTTATCCTGCTAACAGGATCCACCTTCCGTAATTATCTATAGCCCCATCTTCCATTTAGGCTTTATCTTAACGCTGTAAGCCTTTTGATTTTTTAAATAAAATATTGGGCAAACAGGCTGAGCTTCAGCTGATCTTAACTAATATCGCCACCCATGGATACTCAAAATGCTTGAGGGCTCACAATTGCGTTGACGGCCTTTCATATGATGATACGCTCATTGCTTGAAGGTCCCTAAACCGTGTTGATTTGGACCCCCTTCCCCTTTACCCCTTTGGCAAGGTCAAAGTAACCGCCAACGCTTCACTCGATTGCATGTGCCAATGTATAAGATATACAAGAAGATCACCAGTCAACCAGCAACCACGACGAAAACCGTAGTGGCAGTCGCTAAACAGTTGGCGACCCTCTAGGTTACCATTATCTGAGAGAACAAGGAGGTTTACTATAGAAGGTCTCCGCAGCTGGATAAGTCGATATCTTCAACCGTCTCAAGGATGGTAGGAAACATAGGAAGTATCAGCCGGGAAAGTTATCTGTGTCTCAATAGGAAAGAGCAAGACTGGCTTCGCAGTCTCCAAATGGTGGTGGACTTTGCTAGTACTAAGCCCCAAAATAATTGTAAAGTCCATGGTGAGTGTAAAGGGGGTGGCAGCCTTTCTTATTTGTCTCCGAGATCAACCTCGAGATCGATTCGTATGAGGAGTAGACCGCAGATTTGCCCACCTCAAAATGCGAAGATAGGACGCTCAGAGGGGGATTCCCCGCCACAAGCGCGCAGGGTATCTCTTTATTATGCTTATTGACCCCAAACGGTAGTGGCCATATGATTTCTTATGATTTTTTAGAACCGAGATATATAATTTTAATATTTTTTTTGCTTGTTTTTACAAATGACTCATGAATCTCATGAACATCTCATCTCATATAACTTCGAGTGTATATGATCTGTTTTTTGTTGGATGAAAATTTCCCCTTTTATGTAAACCGAACCCATTTATGTTATTTTAATTGAAAAATTTTTTTGTAACAAAATTGTTTTTTCGAATTAATTTGTAGGGTTTTATGATATTGCTTTTTGATTTCTTTTACATATTTTAACGATACGCTATTTTAAATCATGAGCTTACAGTTAAAGTTCTCAACTGTAAAATCACCAAATGTTCTGCGTATATTGACAGTTCATTGGAATAAATATAGCTCCTTAGAATATATGACAATGCACGATGAATTTGTATACCAATAGTCGTCTTGCAAATTCACGATTCTCTATGACTAAATTCAAACCACTCTGTGCCACTGTTATCTTGATATCATTTCGAGAAATTGCATATATCGCTTTTCTCATACATACACTGGCATCGGATTATTAACTATTAGTCCATAATGTGATTATCCACTTGTTTTAATAGTTTCTTCACTCGTTTTAATAGTTACTTTTTAGAGTTACTTAAGCCTTATTTATAGTCACAAACGGAAGTCAAAATCTTTAACTAATCGAGTATTTTATGTTGCTATCATATTATAAGTCCAGTCCAAGCTAGACTGGACTTAAATGTAATATTAAACATTTAACTCTTATATAGCATGTTGATAGATCTGAATCCAGTCAACGAAGTCTTTTTTTAAATTAAAAATAAATGTAATATTATGTAAGCGTTTTTTTTTTAAACTGGGGGAAACGGGCAGGTGGCTCACCTGATGTAAAGTGATTCGCCGCCCATGGATACTGGCAATGCCAAAGGCCTCAATAATGCGTTCCCGCCCTTTAAGCCTTTTACGTTAAGTTTGGAAATGAAAAAAAAAATCATTAAAAATCATGTACACACAATTAACATATATTGAAAAATAAATTAATTAAAAAGGTCATTTCAAGAAAATTTTTGTCACGGTTCGATCAGATTTCATGATATTCCCATTTGAATTCACGCGGACTCTTAATTTTTCATAAAATATGTCCCCCGGCTCTGTTATAATTGTACGAAGTTAGTAATTTTCGACACCAATAGATAGCTTCTTAGTAAATAAATTATTTAAAAAAAACTTACAATTGAGTCAAAGAGCGAAAATAATCACAAGGCTGTGCGCATAATAGAAACAATCACTGCTGCACACTGCGACATTTACTATACGACTGGCTGAACTAAAAACCTGCGCGAGATTTTGACTGACCATTGTGCCATCTATGCAGTTGAACGCTCTATAACAAGTGCATAAAATTTAAAATTGGTTATACTTCACCAAGGCTGTTATAACGCCCTTCACGAGAGCATTATCAATTTTTTATAAAAAAAGATTCCACTTTTACGGTATATTAGTTATTTTTATTCTGAATTGATAAATTCCATTGCAATAGTATTTTAATTTGAAAGTATGAAGTACTAGTTGATCATAGCACACAAACAGCTTTAACTATGATGATTAACATATGAACTGTAAAGAAAATTATATGCGCACGAGAACAAACAACAGTCACGAATTTCAACATTTTAATCACAAATGTAATTAAAAAGTAGCACACTAATGATTAAACTTATTAATTGATAATTTATTTCCTATCACCTTAATCTAAGTTTGGACCCTAACTCCACGATTTATAACATATAATTATTGGAATATATTTTGATTCATCAACCCTCATATTCTAAATACCAAATATAGAAACTCACTTCTATGAAATTACTGTCGGAAGGGAAACCTAGAGTAGCAGAGGCTTACCCTATAATCGTCCATTGCAGTGGACATAGGATGTGTTGCTCGACTTCAGAACGTAGGCACCTGTTATATACCATAGCACGCTCATGCATCGATATACCATTGATGAATTTGTATGAACTATTTAATATAAAATTATCATGGATAATATGTTCAACGTTCGTTTTATGAAATTATATTGATATAAGAATGTCTTATAGCATAATGTGAGATCATTTACAGCATATTACTTAGTGACTGCGAGTCTGGCACATCGTTAAGCACGTTTTACTTTTTTCTATCATTGTCTAACTACTATCGTAGTTTGAAATAACACCACAAAACGACAATGTATTTATTAAAATCAAATTCATTTAATTCATAACAAATGTATTCAAATTAGATGAACTTCTTGAGTTGGATATTGTATTTATTATTACGGATTAACAACATGTTTATAAAAAGGTCCCGGCCCGTTATTAAATTTTTTGTTTGTTCCAGTGACTCTAAAATATATGTGAGAGATGTTCTGGGCTACTTGTTAAAACTTTTCAAGGAAAATATATGTCGTCCTATATAAATTATACGTAATTTTTCATGATGAGCGCTCCGCCCGTATACAACAACAAAATAATTTCTAAATTCAAATGAGTTTAGATGATACAACTTCTGCCCCGAATGAAATAAAATAATTTTTTCGAAGTAGTGTCAACGTAAAAGTGTTTTTCTGTCAATTCACGATTCATCTAATTACACCACTACTAGCGAGATTGCTCGCCTAATTTCTTTTATTACACATAATCACTAAGCCTTGAAACTATTTTTCTGTAGAAACCCAACGCTTTACTCCACTCAGGGTAGTGTATTAGTTTATTTTTGTACGTAGTTCACTGAATATTAGAAAGATGTCTTTCCCATATATCTTCTACATTAGTGTTTGCAAATTGTTGTTAAAATTTAAATAGTAATTTAATGTCCATTCAATCATATTTTTATATTTTGTTTGTATGTTTACCACTTGTTTGTGATACGTAAATTATTCTCTATAATTATTTGTGAAACGCGTAAGAACTCGTCTATATGTATGTCTGTGACTGTATTGTATGTGTGTAAAATATTATGTGTTTGTTGTGTTCAAATACCCAAGGACACTACAAAATTTAATAACGTAATATTTTTTAGATTTGCGCACCCAAAGGGCAAGAAAGGAAACCCTATTATTAGCGGGACTTCACAGTCCAGCTGTCTGTCCGTCAGTTTAAATTTTCACAGATGTTTTCTGATGTCGCTATATCAATAAATAACTAAACCAGAGAGTGAAGAATAATGGTATCGTCGTGCAGATGTCCGACTCGCATTTGCCCGGTTTAAATTTATTATGACGTTACATTACGAGATAAACTAATACGACCATATCATGAACTAAGCCAGAGACATTTATGCCCACAAATGTGTTTGTGTTATCTGCAATACTTTGAAGGGTTAATGCTCAACGCCTATTTATTCTGACAGTATCGACACTTTCGAATTTCTCAAATTTAATTCTTAATGACTCCTCCTTTACTCAACTTCACGTTGGAATAGAGAGGCGTCCATCAATAAGCCACGAATTGAACTGTTATACGAACAACAAACTGATCGGAGTCAAGCTTAAACACCTTTCTTGTACCTTTTAATTATTTTAGCACCATCATAGTGTCATCATTACATTATAATCAACGGTAATAATTTCATAGTATTCATGGCTTCATATAGGTTGTGTTTTATTCTTCAACATCGGAAAATATCGTAAATGATAAGGCTAGTTTACCTTAGAAAACAATTGACGGTGTTCGGGTCTATCTAAAATAAAACTCGTGTATTAAATACAAGAAAAACGTTTGACAAAATCAATAGAAATTGAAAAGGAATAGAACTTGAGACAATGATAAAAAAAATTGCTTGCGAAAGATTCAATCAAGAGCGTAAGATAATGTTTTTTTCTTTCATATTATAGTTTTTCTTTAACTCGTTAAAACACTTATTTACGATGTGTTTCGGTAAATCTTCAGTCTGTCAAAGTTTTGATATATTTATCAGTGTCTAATCAGGGCAGTACACTTTTTGTCATTGTTCAATCTTTCTTAAGTGGGACGACCAAGGTTAGCGCGACAAGATGAGTTATGAAATCACTATTTCTTAATAGTGCATAAAATATATAACCGGTTGTTAAGAGCCTAATTCTTAAAGAATGTTTAAAATGAATGAAGCTGCATTTCAAATACATTTATAGTAATATATTTGAACTAGATGATCTCTGGGGCTTCAGCGGCGTTATAAAGGAGAACCGTGCCCGCCATACAATATCAACTACAACACATTATATGTAGTAAGCAATATATTAATTTCATATAAATCATCTATTTGTATTGTTTTTATGGTTAACTATGTACGAGTGGCGGGCAGGTTTTGGCAGCGCACGCCAGAATAGATCGCTGATAGTAGTACATTTTTTCCTACTTACTTCATATATTGGACTATTCACAGAATGTCATCATAAATTGTAACCTATGTGTTATGCTGATTAATATTAATGTATTTTTTTTACAGCCATTCAATAGTTTTTACATGAAAGAGAAACATCCAGCCATACTTACAAACTTTGTAATATATATGAAAATAACATTAGTAGGTTTACAGGTAAAATGAGTACGAAAATCTAATGCGTTATCCATATATCCATATTGTTTGAGTAAAATTAGGTTTTAATGTCGTAGCAACTTCTATTTGTACAAATTACATACTACCAATAACTAAGTAAAAATTACAATTATTTATTTAAGTACTTGTGTTGCCAAGTGTACCCACGAAACTCGCTCAACAAAACATTACCTATGAAGGAGTGCAACTTTTTAATAAACTTTTTTTAAATACAATCGAGCATAAGAATAAACAAATTTGTACAATACCTTGAAAGCCATATCTTAAGAATATTCACATAGTAATAATAATATAATGCACGCACGGCAATATTTTTTAGCTTGTCTTGTGTTTTTAAAAGAATTTAGTATTTAAACATATTTGAGGTATAGTGTATAAGCTGGATTTATTTGAACGTTATTGTAGATGAAACAAAGGCAAAAATGCATTGCATACAGATATGCGCCTGAGGCCAAGCAGTCATCAAAGATGCATGTCTCAATATATTCTATTTGTAATATCTTATTACTATTGAGATTTTGTATTCATTAAGAGCTCACAGAACAGATTACAAAGAATTGACATGGAATAATACCTATTAGTAGTATAAAGTTACTGACGAATGTAATTATTTTCGATTTAAATAAAATATTTGATTCATCGACAATCCGATGTGTATTTTTGTTAAATAAAGTTCAATTTTAAGCCGATGTTATCTTAAAATAACTGGTACAAATACAAGATGAACAAACAAAGGTACCTCGTCTGTACGCGTCAGTTCAGGACTGAGATTAAGTGTTGTGGTCATACGGTCTGGGTGTCCGCTGTGTGTGATCCATTTAATTCTACGAATTATTGTGTACCATTTTTAATAAAGCTACTGTTCTGAAGCATTGTATTGATTTATTCCACAAAACATGCCATTAATTTCAGACAACAGGATATATTACATACTACAAATGTCATTATCACATGTCGTAAAGTAATTCAGAGACTTAATTAATACGTACAGTGATGAATACATTTATCATTGAAATTAATTGTGTAGTAGTTACTCAATACAATTATTAAACCTTATAACCATGATACAGTCCTTTGAAACTAAAGCAACTTGGCGGTAGGGAACAAAGAACGGTGGCTTTTAAATTCGTATTTAGAAATTCAAAGCAAACTTCTATTTCATATTTTGTTTTGACATACTGTTATTGTGCCTTTCTTACATCATAAACTAAAAATTTGTCGTTCCTACAATACCGGCTTCTCAAGAATTGTTTCCACAAACAATTCTTCAGTGAACCGATAAAGTAAAGGAAAATGTTAGAAATAGCTTAGCATTAAATTCTATTTTTATTTAACTCTTTTCATTCTATAATAGACATATCATGTTTATTCGACCCGCAAATGTAATTTGTAGATTTAAGGATATTCTTTCAGTACTGATTACTACTTAAAACCACACACATAAGCTTTTAAATCAATGTATTTTGTTAAAACCTTATTTGGGCATCGGTTCATATGACAAACAAAATGTGTAATATTAATAAAATACGAATACTAATACTAAGCGATTTTAAGCAATACAGCATTAATTCTTAACCAATTAAATACCTTGAATACATTGTTCATTTAATATAGATCTATATGTCCCTTTACACCGTATGATTTAAGTGAATATTTTCGAAGATATTACAGATTTTACACACACTTTGAATTTAGTAGCGATGGGACGCGTTTATTTTTCTGTAGTGTATTTAGTATCAGCATTGCACCCTTGCGAAGCCGGGTCGGGTCGCTAGTATACTATAATCTGATACTCTCTCAAAAATAATAATATAAATAATCAGCATTGCTCTTAAAATTTTTCAGGAGTTTTCTTATGTTACAAGCTAAGATGGCGAATGTTCATGAATAAGTAATGTTTTTGCATGTTATTTTTTACCGTTCATATGGAATAAAGAGAATAATTAGAATAGATAAAACTTAAAAGGTTATATAAAAATGTGTGAAAAAATTAAGAAACCTGTTCATTCATATTCAATATCAATATTCCATGATTTCTTTTCAATACAATTTAGGCAGATAATGTAGAAGATGAATGTTTAGTTGATTGCTGATGCGATAGCTGTTTCTATGCAATATGTTATTGATCTTAAAAATTATCTGATATACCTTATCAGTCGGTAATCTTAGTACATTTGTTTGTTACCGATGTAATAAAATTATGCAATACTTACATTTACATTACATTATAATACTCATATACACTATATAAATTAATTACTATTATATATTCAGAATAATGGTTTTAAATATTTTAACGTTAATCTCTCCTTTCTTATTTTGTATTTAATATGAATTAAATTCTTTGAATTTTTAGTCTGACAATATTAATATCAGCTTATTTTCGCAAACTCCGGATATCCCTGAGTGACTATGTACGCAATTAACTTTTGGCATATTTTTAAACTCTATAATGAACGTGCCTCAGACACATAGTCATCAAATATATAAAAATGATGTATCCTTCAAAGTATAATTATTAAAACCGGTTTATACATAATTTAAATATATTTTAAGAGGGGTATAAATTAAAAATCATAATTGCTTTACACTTTATTATGCATATTTAGATATTTTATCGTTTACTCACTTTGTGTGGTTGTATTCTCTTCTGCTGGGGGCTGTGGATAGCTAATATCCACAGTCTGTTTCATAGTTCTGACTGTCATATTATCTGCAGTGCTCTGTCGTCCTAAACGAACGCTTACCACACTTTTCGGGAAGAATCTACTGGAGAACGTTACTTCTCCGTTACCACAAAATAGTTCTATTGAACTAGAATCGATGTACAATTTCCAAGTGAGTTTGCCTAAAGGTCTCCAGTCAGTACGGCGCATTGCATCATTTCCTCCACGATCAAGAGTAACTTTACCCTTTATATGATCGTAGCTAATTCGTACTTGACTTGCTTCTGATTCAATAAAGACGTCCAAATTGTGCCGCGGTGAAGATCTTATCAATATTTCAGCCGCATTGTTTTCCAATTTGATAACTTTCCCTCCCCTAGTTAAACCCGAATGGAGGACACGACCTCTTGCAGCTTCTATGTCTTTCACTGGTTTCTGTAGTAAAACACCATTTTTGCCAAGCCTCAGCCTTCTAGCTAAAGTCATTTGACCTGCAAAGCCTTGATCCATTTCCGGATAGTTTTGGTCCCACATATCCATCCAAGCGATAACTATTCTGTTACCATCTTCATCTAGCGTAGTTTGAGTTGCATAAAAATCATGACCATGATCTAACTCTTGGAAGTCGTATAATGGAGTAAAAGTTTTTGTATCGTAACTAAAGTCACCAATGATGTGACCAGTTTGATATAAATTTTTATATTTATCTCCTTCAGGTTTCACACCTTGTGGTGAAAAAAGTAAGACCCAGTGGCCATCCAACTCGAAAAAGTCAGGACATTCAAACATATAGCCCAGTCTGCCATCTGATTCAAGTAATATAGATGCCTTTTCCCAGTTTATTTTGTCAGAGGATTCCCACAATGTGATACGACCTAATGTTTCGTTTGACTCGCC
This sequence comes from Pontia daplidice, assembly GCA_963693355.1. Lineage (NCBI taxonomy): Eukaryota > Metazoa > Arthropoda > Insecta > Lepidoptera > Pieridae > Pontia > Pontia daplidice. The sequence continues at coordinate 1,443,015 of CAVNZL010000044.1, read as the reverse complement.
TTTAAATGAATTTCCTAAGACCATGTAGTACTTGTCGTTATGTTTCCATACTTTAGGGTCTCTTAAATCTGGTTGAAATTCACTTCCATTTATGATAGGATTCATTTCATACTTTTCGATATTGTACCCATCTTCGCTGGTTGCCAATGCTTGATACTGACTATGATCTGGTGTTTCACCCTCGTGATTAACGTTTCCTGTGTAGTACAAATACATTTTTCCTGCGTCCACTAGGCAACTTCCAGAAAACACTCCACCCGCATCATACCATTGATCAGGATTTAGTGAAACAGTCAGATGTTTCCAGTGTAAGAAGTCTGTGCTGACAGCATGACCCCAGTGAACGATTCCTGGTCCATAGCTACTGTACGGGTTGTGTTGATAGAAGAGGTGGTAGACGCCATTAAAAAAGCAGAACCCGTTTGGATCGTTCATCCATCCTCGATCAGGTGACAGATGATACTTCGGGTATAAGTTGCTTGAAGCAAATGCAAATCTGGAACAAATAAAAAGAAATATTGTAAACTTTGTGATCATTATAATGCAGTTAAATGACGACTTGCAGATAGCAAATGGATCATTTCCTGTTGAGGAAACATTTATATGTAGTAAGAAGGTCACGTTGTCTATGCCAATTGTTTGTATTAAGTAAATATATTTTAAGGGATTAGAAATGGTTGATGGCTTTGAATATGGGGAAATTATGCGATCATTTTCTATTCAAAATTACCATAATAATATTAATAATATTGTCATATTCATATTATGCTTTACATTTGCAAATATAATTGCTATAATAATTCAAAATAATATGGAATTATTATGTATTATTACTATACATGTATTATGGCGCATGATTAAAAAACTATAGTATCCTATAGTGCACAAAAGCTTATACACATAATTTCGTTTAACCTCAGAAACAAAATGTATTAGAAAATTTATAAATCACATAAAGGTGGCTTCCGCCGAAAAATTAAAATTTTACAAACTGTCTTATGACAAACAAAAAAAAAATTAACTTAACGCCACAAATATTTTCAATATTATAAACTTTATATATAAATATATTTTTTATAAATGGTACATTTTTTCTGACTTCATTTCTATCAAATATAAATAGCATATCAAAGCAATTGTTAAGGAAATCCCTATGGGGTGTATAAGATTTAAAAAAAATGCGTAATAATTTTAAAGTTTAATTATAGAGAACTAAAATAAACGCTAAGGACTACTTAATCGTTGTATTTGAAATAATATATATATAGATCAGGGCAGCTTTGCGTTTTGCAGGCTTTTATTTTTGCAAGAATAAATTGCATAATGGTTTTCTCAGTCGATTTTAATAGTTTATTTCATACTTTTTCAGACATTAGTAGTATTTTCTACGCTTAATTTATTGTTAAATTATTTTTTTATTGTTAAATAATTGTAGTTACTCCTGTGACTGTATATAAGAAAATTTTTATATACTTTTATATTAAGTACAGAATTATAAGTTGAGAGTCACTAAGGTACTTTAGTGAGGAAGTAGTTAAGTTGTAAACGTTACTTTTCTTTAATATATTTCAGTGGCTACAACATTTTATAGTCCTGGCCTCGACTAGCAATTCTCGAAAAGTGAGAAATATCTGTTTTTCGATTCTGAAGATGAAATCTCGTATAATTGTAGACTACGATATACAGCAATTATTTGTTGGGAATTTGCTGGGAAAAAGGAAAATAATTTCACAATAAGCTATAGTGCTTTTGGCGCTTTAAAATAACTAACATTCTAACATTCTTTAATACCGTGACGAAATAACGGAACGCGTATCTTACGCGGACAGCTACTAATCAAATAATAAAATAAAGTTTAGGATACACAATGCTTACAATTTAATAAGAATACATTTGGGGATAAATATTCTGTGTGCACATGCGCAGAGATCCTTTCGTATCGTGCAATGCCAGTCGGAGGTTGGGTGTCCAAGTGCGTGCGAGCTTTAAAAAGCTTCTCAAAACTTTTGCGAACCGGACGTCTTTTCGCATATAGTGTTAAAATGTGTATGAATTAATTAGTGTATTATATTAGTGTAGTTAAAGATTAATAACTTTTTAACTTTAAAATGCAGCATTAAATGATAGTGTTACTATAGCTATGTAAAGTTAATTCTTACTTAACAATATTTAATTAATTATAAGGATAATCTAAGAATTTAAACTTTATCACAGGTGTTTTAGTGTAGTGTAGTGCATACTTAATCAACAAGTAAACGCCTATTAAAAATGAGTAGCTTAAATCACTGTGACATAATCTGAAGATTTCAGGCAAATGAATATGACAAAAATCGGTTAAAAACAAAAAGGTAAGAAACGCTAACTCTTTAATTCAATAATTCAATTCATTAAACAACATATATTTATCAGTATCATGCTGATGAAGTAGCAGACACCAACTTAACTTAATTAACAAAATGTAGTTACTACATATTACTGCGATATTCGTATCATAATATTTTATTTTATTTGAGAGAAGCAGAGCTGAGTTAACTTTGACGTTTCTTTCGTTGGCGCGTTCTACCCGAACTATACGAGAAAAACATACATTATTTAACTGATGGAAGTTAAAACACGGTTTCATTGGTTGCGTTTCTTGTTACTCTGGACAATCTACTTTTTTGTTAACTTCGGAGAAAAAATTAAAATAAAACCACAAATGAACTGTAGTGAACTGAGTGAGTGAAAATACACGATAGAACTCTTGGTGAGTCTAAACCATTAACTCTTCATTAATTATAGAATAACAATGTTTGTAACTATCATTTGACAAAGAAAACTATAGATTAAATAGTTATTTTATTAATTGAAGATCTAAGGGTATTTGAAAACAGTGTTCCGCAAGTGTAAAGATTTTCAACTTTGAACCGTATGTTAGTGTTAAATTAAATAATGGTAGCTTTAAAGTCAACGTTTTTATCGTAAGTTACAGAGCACATTCTCGTTTTATTTCTGTTCTAAATACTATTATACTTACTAAGAACCAGTACTGATAGTAAGTATAATGAAAAAAATGTTGCAATGCGGAATAACAAAAACTTAGTATTGATAGTTGAAGCGATAAATATGTAACATGTAGCTCAAATATATAATTTTAATACTTATTACAATCTCCGGAATTGAAACAAAAATCGTTTTTAAAGTATTATTATATGCTGTATCTATGCTGCCGACATGCAATGCTTGCATGTGCGTTGTCGGCCTTTAAGCGTATTCAAGGAGAAAATATTTGTCTTAAAAGTATTTAAAATAAATATTTTTTTCCAATATCCTTACAATATCAAACTCAAAAGTCACATTAAATGCTTGTTTTTCGCTGGAAGCAATTTTACAGGAACAATTTAAAGTTCTAATGTTACTTTGACAGCTTCAGAGTGTCGAAGTCTTCATTCTTCATTAGTATTACAAAAAGAGACACAGATTTCGGTAAATACTATTTTGCTGGCAGAGATTGTTTTTAAGCTTTGCACATCCAAATGAGCAGTACGACTGGAACAAAAAAAATTGCCTATGAAATTTGTATGTATTTAAGTAGTAATGTATCATTAATTTAAAAACAATATTAAATGTAAGGAATTTCTACCCTTAAGCTCTATAATACTTATTTTGTATCAAATCTTATTAAACCATACGTTCACGATATAACTTGTTAGGCGATCCAGTTATAACAGCGATTTGCTTAAACTATGCTATTCAAAGATCGTGCATGTTAGTCCTCTAGTTATCGGAGTATTGTTTGAGTTATCTATTGCTGCTTGTCTATAACATTTGTGAATCGTATATTCAAAATTATGTTTTGATAATAAGGTGATTTAATGTTACATATGAATTTAGATATTGGCTTTGAGAAACCTCAACATAGGAAGCCAGTTCAGTTTCAGAGTCTATCCACGAGAGCAAAAATAATGTAATAATATATATAACAAAAAAACAGAAAAAGTTAATGTACTGCATAATGTAAAGCTTACTATTTCAAAGTCTTAGCACACTTTGATTGGTTTTCCTTATTTATATCTGTATTTTTATACAGGAAAATATCTAAATGGAAATAGTTATTCTTGCTTATTCGCTTGGAAACCAAGGCATGTCCATTTCATTTTTTGGGTTCTGTATCCAAACGTGACTGAATGGATTTTAGAAACAGCATTTTGTGTGCTTCAAAAAACATGAGACACTCAAGTATATGTTTGTAAGTCATAAGCGCCCTCCACACCACCATTTCTTCCTTCATTATCCATTGCGTTTTACAAGTATGTTATTTTTGACGCTTATAACAAAATATCAAAATGACTTTGAAACAAAAAACACAATTAGCAATTCAATCAAAAAACCAATTTCATGTTATCATTAAATTCGGTGATATTAATTTTACAATGGAAAAATAGTGTGCTGATGTCATTACGTTAACCTACGTTACCTCTTTATTTATAATTAATATACGTTCTTAGGCATTTACTCAAATGAAGTGAAATACAAAGTCATAGATGTAAATCTCAGAGTAAATAAAAAAGCAGACGGAACACTCTTAAAACGCGAGTGAAGCCAACAAAGCAAATACAAATTCAAAAGCTAATACTATTATATCTTGCGGTACTACCAATCGAAGCATTGTCCTGCTAAGATGTATTGAATTTTTCATATTTTGAGATAGAAAATGCTGTCTTGCGTTTTGAAACATTGAAAAAGTTGCAAACACAAAAAAGAATATGTAATATAATTTCATAGGTGACAATCGATAATTTAAGGGTAATTGTTTACTCGAAAAAATTATGATGGTTTCGATCACAAATCCTAAGCTGTGTTGCCACTTTTCATGAAAATATCTTTCCTTTTAATAGGGAAACATTGTCATCATTAGTGATGATGATTGCTTAATGAAGGGACTTGTTGGTAAAATGTTGTTTTAAATTTGGATATGGTTTTCGTCTGGAATCCTGTAAACTGTAATTCAAGGATTAATGGATAAAGTAATGCCGATTAAATATTTAATTTATGCGGAAGTCATTTGTATGTTATTTATAATATTGTAATTGTGACTTTGTTTTGTACTACATAGTATAAAACAAAGTCGCTTTCTCTGTCCTTTTGTATGCTTAAATCTTTGAAACTACGCAACGGATTTTGATGCGGTTTTTTTAATAGATAGAGTGATTCAAGAGGAAGGTTTATATGTATAATAACATCCATTAAATAGTAGAGAAGTTCTGTTGTATTTTTAAGGTTTCTAATGTGATGTCGTAAATAATTACATTTTTTCGCTTACATTGCAAACGCAGGCTGAACCCTACGAGTTTTATCAAAATAATTTACTAAGTCAGACTTTTCTGTGTATTGTACACATTGAAAAGGTCTACAGAAAAGTCCATTATGGTATATGTCTATCTCTTATGGATAATAACACACAATAACTTTTTTTTGTCATTTACTTTTTACGACAACGCGTTTATTTTTCTGTAGTTTATTTAGTATCAGCATTGCACTCGTGCGAAGCCAGGGCGGGTCGCTAGTATTATTATAATTACAATAAATTTTAAGTGTTCATTGCTTTTTGATTTCCGATTCGAAAAGAATGGGTTTCAATTATTCGCTAAAGTAGACGTATACTTCAAAAAAGGTGTCAGTTAACTCAAAAATATCAAAACCGACAAGCAACTTACCATTTTTGGATAGATCAAATCAATATCATTTGGATAGATCAAGTCAATGCCCGTGGAAGAATGGGCATTAAAATAGATCTCAACACTTTTCAAAAACCTGGTTCTTCAAACGTGCACGAAGTTAATAAAGTATTTTCAAGAAAATTCTGTAAAATCTGATATAAGAGATTCAGACCTTGAATACATACAGTTATCAATAAATATGTAACTAGAAGAAGAAAATTCTGAGGTTCTTGTTCTGTCCTATGTAATCGATAAAACCAAACATATTTTTTCGTTTTATAACAATCTCTTTAGCTTTATTATATTAGTATAGATTTAAAAATAAATTTTCTTAAAATATCTACAGTACTTATTTAATTTAAAGCAATGTTTAAGTGCATCTAACTACGTTTTGTAAGTTGTATTTTATAATTTTAATCTTAACATGTAAATATAAAAAATATAAGGAATAAAAATGTTTATTTTCTTCTATAAATACTATTCATATCACAAAATGACATCTAAATGATATTTTGATGAGAGATAATATTTCAAAATTATGGGAAGTTTTTTGCAAATGATGGGCAACACAACAATCATAACAAATGGACGATTTAAGATTCCGGCTGAAGGACTTGTATCCATGGTCATGTAACAAATTATTAAAAAAAAATTAACAAATGGACGTGTTAGTACTGCATCGCTAGTGGTTGTCAGGCACACTTAAATAAATAAGCGGCGTCATTCTATTTGTTTTGTCATTTTTTATTTAATCTTAGTTATAAGTGATAAAATCTCGATAAAAATAATAAAATGTTTTTTCTGTCTAATCTTAAGATGTTTCAATGATTACGTATTTCGTTTTCGATGTATAATATTTTTTGGCCTTATTATTTTGTAAAAAAAATAAAATATAATGTTTTAGGCGGTTTTGTGAGAAATTTCCATAAAGTGCATTGGCATTTTTGATGAAAATGGAATATAATATTCGGAGTGGTAATCTTAGACAAGCAAATGTTAACTTACTTAAAAATAAAAAGGGTTAATCTTTTTTAACAGGATTGTAAGTTACCCCTCACGTACATTTCATATTGTTTCTTATTAAAAAAAAATCGCTACGAATTTGTCGCTTTGCCTTCCCCGATGATGTTCATATCTCGCGGCTTATAGGATATATATGTTATTTTTAGAAAGAAAGAGAGAAAGAAGAAAATGTGTTTGTGATGAAAATAAAATCGAATAAGTAACAAACTTTTCAATCGTTTATCTTGACATTTAAAAGGCAAACAGTTAGGATACTCTCAGACATATTCGAAATTTTCATGAATGAAGAAATTAAAAAAACCGATTTGTAACATAATAAGTCTTGACAAAAAAATTTTAGGGCTCTTGTACTTGTTTATGAAAAAAAGTTACCTATATTTTATGGACAAAACAAAAACGCATGATAAACTAATTCAATAGACAGTAGTTAGGGTGCTGTCAGACATAGGTAACATACTAACCTATGATTCATATTTTAGAGCTTTGTACTTATTATAGAATAACCAGAGACGGTGTGATTCATATACATTATACGGTTGTATATTTTATAACATAAATTATGTTTAATTTTATGTTTTTTACATATGTAGTCTGCGAAATGTGCACCGCAGCATTGCCATGATCATTGCGTCACTCGTTTCGTTGCACCCACAACTCTACTGGTGTTGTTAAGTATTTAATTATAAAGAATTATATATTTTAATTATGCCGCCGTGGGGACTCACCTGCATTTTTAGGAAAGAAGTTGTTCATGTTAGTTTTTTCAAACGATATTAATTTACTCAATGAAATTGCCAGTTAAAGTGAATTCACATAATTTTTTAAAAATAATGACTATTTCGTTAATCCTGATAAATAGAAAATGTTGAAATATGATTTAAATCGTTCATCACTTGTTCATATCATATCGTCCGGTTGATGTTCTATAATTTATAACTCGTAAACAAGGCCTTAAATTTGTCTTTCGATTCTAGGATTTCAATTATGAATTTTGTTTGAAAAGTATATAAAAACTTATTTCTTTTTATTAATAATGTATGTATGCTTTAATTGGATAAATGTTTTTGTTTTATTCTAATAATCAGATCAGATGATGTTTGAACGCTAGATAAGGTTAATATCTGTTTCTTCGACCATTTTTGTTTTAAGGAAGAGTTATCAACACTAGGCCAATCGGATAACGTTGATTATTTGAGGTATTTCGGTTTCCTCACGATGTATGCCTTCGTGATCCGAACAAAGTATTGTCGCGTAGATAGGAAGAAAAAATCATTCTCAACAAATACGGGTTAAACATTACTAAATAGATATTCAGTCCTAATTAAATATTGTCTGCAAAATTTGTGTTGACAAATTGTTTAAAGTCTATCTTATCAAACCTCAAAGACCGAATTTATTTCATAGTCCATCCAAGACCTCACACAGTTCCTTTGTTTCAGATTCGCAATGGATTTAAATGAAACCGTTCTATTCAATATAAGCTCCCTTGTGATGCGAGAGGGTGTATCGAGTACAATCACCACAATTTCTCGGAATAAAACCGTCTCCAATGCCTACGAATGGCGTTTTGTGCTACCACCCTATTTCGTAATTTTCCTTTTGTCAATATCTGGCAATTGTCTGGTGATAGCAACACTGGCTAGCAACAGGAGAATGAGGACCGTGACGAACGTTTACCTTTTAAACTTGGTAAGTGTGGTTATTTAAATTTAGAACGAACATTCATTTGCTGCGTAATTTATTTTTAAAATTAAAATTGAAGCACAGTACTCCGGTTGGTTACGAAGCACGAGTAAACTTGCGACGGGAGCCCCGATGCAAAACAGTTCGTCTAATATGCAAAGTAGTGCAAAGCGAAAACTATAGAAAGTAATTATTGGTAAAATAATTAAGAACATTTAATAAAAAGTAAACCACAATCTGAGGAACGTTTTAAAAGATTATTTAACTGAGTTTCTTTCATGACTTTATATAACATCTTAGAAAAATAAGGTAAAAGCATTGTTCTGCCCTTGTTACTCAAGGAAAATAGTTCGTCTACCACTTAGTTGTTTCGCCTTTGCTCTTAATGACAGCTTTAAAGCGAAGAGGCATGGTTGCAACCAACGCTGCACACTCCTCAGGCTGTAGGTCATATAGTCAGGTAATTGACTCGCAGAGATCCAAGAGTTTAAACTTTAAGCTCTCTTCGATCTTGATGGAGTTTTACAGGGAACCTAGAATTCGTTCTTTTTATAGAGCTGAATGATGGATGTGACTGTAGACCTGGGACGTATCAAGTCTGAGATATTTAGTAATTTTACATCATAGTCTCACAAACTTCGCTTTCGAAGGTCTTAACAGGTTTGCCACGACTCTTTATTTGTTTATATTTTCAACATGGCATAAATAATGCAAATGTAATAGTATCACAGCTTAATATTTTATATACAAAAATAATGAAGTTAGAAAATATATCGTAGGTAAAATTTCACACAAGACGAACTATTTTGCATCGGGGCTTGTAATAAATTTTTAAGCCTATTTCGTCGTGGCTGTGCAAGGAGCTGATATATTATAGTCATTTACAAGCATAAAAACTAAGTACAGGCACGTAGGTATCTGCTGACATATAGGTTACAAGTCTAAGACGTGAGGGAAGCAAACTAAATTCTAACTAACGTATAATTAATATAACAATTTATTTATAAAAAGATCAAATATGCTTCTGGAATGAGTAGCAGACTATATTTGTCACTTTGTCTTCATATATAAAAGGGTATTTTCAGGCCATATCAGACTTTTTACTGGGAGTATTCTGTCTGCCGTTTACTCTGGTCGGGCAGATTTACAGAAAGTTTCTCTTTGGAGCAACACTATGCAAGCTGATACCATTTCTGCAAGGTAGGCATTTTACTATAAAGGTTAAAAGTGATAAGGGATATAGACAAAGTATTCGTGTGTAACAGTTTCCCCAAGCGCAAGCATTACACAATTTATGGCTATTACTATTATTACCGCTTGTAATAAAATGCGGACGGTATCATAAACCCGATTAATAAATACCACATAAACTTTCTCCATTCCGTTATGTGTGACGTAAAATCTTCATTATTTACGTAGCAATGCTTGGAGTATACCATACAAACAAAGACAAAAATCTGACGAAAACTTTTTTAGGTCCAAAGTACCTAATCCTACCTAATTTAAAAGGTTTTATTTATACCTCTATCTATCTAAAATCTATTAAAATTGATCCGCATGTCCAATTTAAAATAATGTGAAAATAATCCTTACGAAATTTACCTAATATAATATAATGTTGACAAAATGGGAAAAGTTTGACCCGAAACTTCTCTGATAGCTTCTCTATTGATCTTATCATTATAATACACTGGGTTGTTTATGCTTGAGTCCAAGTCTGTCACTGTTCGCGCGCTGACAATCGTCTCTGCGGGGGTGATTAAGTGGTTTATCATTTACTCAAAAAAGTCTAAATTCAAATTTTATAACCAGTTTATCAGGTAAAGATTAAACAGTCACAGCACATCATTACCCATAGCAGCAGGAACTGTTCGACACCTCAGAATTTCGAAGGGGGTTCTGTACATAGAAAAAACAAATGCTAAAAACAGAGTGAAGGGGATGTAAAAATCGGAAGAAAACGCATGTGTTTAATAATGATAACATTTTAAAAAATGTTGTTTACAGACTAAAAAATTTTGTTTGTCTATTTGTTCGAGTGAATGTTGTGAGTGAACAGTTTTGACTTATTTAAATGAAGAGCATTTAAATAAGTCAATACTGTTCAAGAAATTTAAATGAAATGTAAGTAACAAATAAAACATAAATAACTTAGGGAAGAATTAATTTAATATAGTGTATAAATAATACTAAGAACCATATAAGTACATATAAGTACATATGCATTTAATTTATATTATATATTTAATATATTGCCCCACAAACAATAGTGTCCATTCTGTAGTACAACTCTCTAACCTAAACTTAAATTAAAATTCTCTAAAATTATATTTGTGATGACAAGAACCACATTCTGTTATTTCATCAAACTAAATTTAGATATCAGTAAGACAGTTCTAAAATTAATTTTAGCAAAATGAAGTTGAATTCTTAAAAGGACGATTGGAGTGAATGAGGAATAGCGGCTTGATTAAGAGCTGTGCCCTAAGCAAATTTGTTCAGCTGTCTATTTTGAAAATTATAAAACGGTTCCCAATTTATTTGTAAAGTGTACCTTTATATCGGTTAAAAAATTATTGCAGCAGTTGAATTTCATTTATACATCTTCATTGAGGCACCATTGTCATCTGTTATAAACATTTACACAACTGACCGATGACAGGACACTCAGATGATTGGATGTACAAAATAAATACCTTAAGATTGAATTATTACATGAGATTACATTATAATGTATATTATGTAACGATTGAGAATAATATTTTGGAGTATCCTATTGAATACACTCGCAATAGTAATAAACACCTTATATTAATGATTTTATAAATATATTAAAAATTTATTTTCTTGGGATCTGACTTGGTTTTTTAATAGAATATAACTAATATTGAAAGGGGAAGAAATATCCGAATTTAAACGGGAAGTTTTGTGTGAGATAATGAACTTATTCTTAGAAAATTTCAACTCCAAATTGTCAGTCCAGAAAATGTAAATTCAACGACAAGATTGATAAATCTACAGCAATTAAAACAGATGAAAAATATAAAGATAAGTACGTAGCTCGAGTCTTAATAACTGTTACTTGTTACACTGAGTTTCAGTGACTTCAAATGATCGTGGTTTTTCTTAAGCATATCCTCTCGTACACTCGGCCAAGCAGATCTTATACTAAGCAGCTAAACTACAGTGGCGGGTAAAATCAGTAAAGGCCAATCTGCAAAAGCAAAATGGCACTGCTCACCGTTCAGAAATGATAAATGAAATAGTTATTTTAAATTTGTCAGCATAAATTGTAATATTATTCCATATTGAATCTTAAATATTTTTAAAAAAGCGCCACCTGTACGATATTAACAGTACTATATACCTGAATCCAAATGAAAATAACAAAAAGTTTGATAGACGCGGCCCCGGGGCCGAGTAAATAAGCTATAAAGTTTATTAAGAGATAAAAATCAAATACAATGGTAGTGGTTGAGGATCAGTTTTCTACGACTTGTCAGCCACCTGCATAGAGTCCGCGTAAACATGTGATAATAACATATCGGACAGAAAATTTTTTAAGTGAAATAACTGTAAGTTATTATTGATAATTTGTAATCAATGCAGTTGTGAAAATTAAATTAGTTGAGATGATGAGCGCAGGGAGGTTGTTTGTACAATAATTTATCCTCATTGATAAATTAAAAATTCTCGGTTTACAATTACAGTTAGGTTTCACTATGTTGTTAAGCTTATATACAAATAGTATATTCTTGATTTCATAAAACAAAATGATTATAAACACAGGTAAAGAAACATGAAACATAATAATAATATGACTTTTATTTACATTAATATTAACCATTAAAAGAAAAACAATTTATTACAGAGTTCGGTCGTCACCACGGATGTAAGGTAGAAGTTGAGGATTTAAAATAAGGTCATTGCTTAATTTTGATACAATTCCTTCCTCTCATCCTACCAACGGGTTTTATTGTGAACCATGTGCGAAAGAAATTTCTATGATTACAGAGAAATCTAATGATTTAAACTATAAGCATGGTTATTTTCATTTAATTCTAAATTGATAGATATTTACAATACTAGTTACCGTAAGAACTTTTAGATAACAGGTAGACTTGACTTGTCGAGAGGTCGTGAATTAGGTATGCTATTTGATATATGAAAAATTTTTAATTCTTAACTTTCAACGCAATCGCGTATATTGATACAGTTCCGGTACAAAAGATATTTCCATGCAATTTGATGATTTCAATTTATGTTCTATTATAAAAAAAATATATTCTTGCTATCAGAAAGATTTATAATAGTTAGGATTGTACTTTGTATCATAAAAAACATTGCATTGGAAACCATAAAATTATTGTCTTTTAAATAACAACAAATTTAAGGAAAAACACTTTATTAACAGATTCGGTCGGGCACTGTAAAGTACGAAACGTCGTCGTCGGAAAATTTAAAACTGTAAAATATGTTCACAATTTTGTAAAAAGACATCGGTCTATCCGTTACGGAGAAGTGTTTTTCAAGTTTAAACCATAATAATTTCCGTAACAGAAGAATATTTATAGTACATATAGGCATCTAAACTCATTCTCTAATTCCCATTTACAATTATACAAAAAATTTCTCAAAATCGGTCCAGTCGTTCTAGAATTATGAATTTCTATTGACATATGAAACATACAGTTACAAGAATTATATATTAAAGATTATGTTTTTATACCTGTATTCTGTCCTTGATTAATTTCTTCAATGTTGAGTAATATGGACAAAACAAATAAACCCAATGATGTAACTAGATTTGTTTTCTGTAATTTTTGTATTTTTTTTGACAGAGTCGAATCGCTTGATGTGATGTATGAAACGATGCCCATTTTTTACTTGTTAGCTAGGCATAATCTTGATTTCTTTCAATATTTTTTTAATCTTTGATTCCTTAAGAAGACTTCCTCATTGGAAACCACACGGGGACTGTCACCTTGAATCGTCTCTATGTGAACGTCTGCCAATGAATAATAGACTCAACGTTTGAACTGATATATCGCCATCTTCAATATATTCGCTGAAAATACAAAAAATGTTAAATGGTAATACTAGGTAGCCATTTGTATCCCAAAATACTTTACCAGTCCAAACAGAAACAGGGCCTCCTTTCAAAGCTTCTTACAGATTTTCAATAAAAATATCCAACAACGATCTGTCGCAAATCAAATCAAATAACACAGACGGGAAAAGAGTGCCCAAAAACTCGCCTTAAAACTTGTGGCGCCATCTGTTGTTAGTGTACCTAAGTACATTTTATGGCTTTACTTTCATTATAATATATGCTCTTAATTTACGTTATAAACTAGTCTTACTAATACTTCAATTTTATAATAGTCTTTTTAAGTTGGCAAATAAAGTTATTTACTTCGATGCCGAAACTACTCCTTACTACTAGTGGTCCTAATCATTTTTTAACGAGCAAGCAAATAATAATAAAGTATAATTAATACCAAATATCACTTAAGTAATCAATAAACATCCATTTTATATTACTTATTTGTGAACTAAGCTACACTTATTATAGGAGAAAATAACTTCACAAAACGAACATACATTTTATAAGTGAAAGCCTAAATGGCTTTATTGTTCGCGTGATTCTAATTGGAGACATGGACGTGAACTGTTTGATATTTCAAGTAAGAAAACAAACTGTGAAATAAAATTATTGTGTCGTAGCCTTGGTATTAAATGTATTGACTTACACTTAATAAGATGACAACCACGGTTTCTAGTCCAATCTGTCGAGACATTAGTAGTGTGTATTATCAATTATTTACAAACTACGAGCATAAAAAAACAGAAACGACCATCTCAAGTCCATTTTATAAAATAAGGCTGATATTAATAATAATGATATCTCAATAAAACTATATTTTCAGCCGTCTCAGTGTCAGTAGACGTATGGACACTGGTCGCCATATCACTGGAGAGATATTTTGCTATATGCAGACCGCTCAAATCACGGAAATGGCAAACACAATGCCACGCGTACAAAATGATTGCAACCGTTTGGATATTATCACTTGGGCTAAACTCACCCATATTAATAGTATCTACGCTGCAACCAATGAAAGGAAATGGTAAGTTTTAAAAACAAACGCTAACTATAATCTCAAAGTTGACATACATCAAATACTTGCTGTATACTCAACTACACTCTGACTGTATACTCAAAGCAACGGGACTTTTCATGCGTAAAAGTTATGAGATTCGCAATAAAATTGCTATACTTTGAGCATTTTAAATCTTAAAGTTGCTATGGATATGCTTTCAACATTTTCCTATATTAAGCGTGGAAGTGAGTGAGTGAATGAGTGAGACTTTCCACCTTTCGTGAATTTTGATGTCGACTTATGTAAGATTTATATGGAAGGTGCACAATAGGACACTAATTATTATTTAACTCCATTAGATGTATATCGAAGTCAGATCCCAATTAACGAAGAAGTGGCGGTATTTTGAGAAATAATTCCAACTCCGAGGTAGGGTCAAATACTGATTACATTATAAGATCCTGGACTAATGACGTTATTATCTTAGTGGAGTTTCAGAGTCCGTTAGCTGATGTTTGTCGTTAAATTTTATGTTCTAGCAAGTTATATGAGGCGATAAAACTGTTGTTGCTTAATTACAACGTGTATGTTATTACGAAGGAGCGTTAGTATCTTGTTTGATACTGGTGAGGCTTTTTTATAACGAAAAATAAATCAGAAGATATCTAAACCACACTTAGGGGATGGAATGTTAAACTTGTCTTTCATTTTTATTAGATAAAAGACAATATTGAGCGTATCGCATGCCTGAGATGTGACTTAAAAGGGAGATACTATTGACCAATCACAATCGAATAAAAAACTTATTTCGTTTTATATTCTCTTTGACCCGGGCCTTTTTTTAATTTAAAAGAGAATACTAGATGCATGATGGATATACAGAAAAAGAGATTTGTTTATCGCAGTTTTAGTATATAATAATATGCCAGTTTATTTTAACATGCTATGTGCGCAGTAAACACTGTGGTAAAGAAAAACGCAGCTAATATAATGTTTCTTTTCGTAGCGTACAAATGTCGTGAAGTCTGGGCCAATTTGGAACTTGAGAGAGCATTCAATCTGGGCTTGGACGCTGCCCTACTTCTTATCCCCTTCTTCGTTATGTCAGTCGCCTATTCCCTCATCGTTACCAACTTATGGCGCGGGCTGCAGCATGAAATACAGCATAATTACAATTGGCAAAAATATTGTACGTATATAAATACAATGTGGTCTGTGCGAGAAAAATCTATGCCTATTTCATTTTAATACCTCCTTAACGTTATAATTTCGTTTTACTTCTCCCCTATAGTAATAAACACATGCTTATATTAACATTTCTAATGAATTACCTCACCATCAAGGTCACTGCCTAACCAGGAACAATAATGAGGTGTACGCTATATCGATCAGTTGCGAAGGAGAAACAATTATCAGACTCAATTTTTGACACGTAGGCCTATAAAAAGTCGCAATTAGAATTACAGCGCGCGCCCTAACTAATCATACGTAATTTAATTATTAAAATTACTCTCGCATACTACAATATAAAAATCACCGAATGCAGTTGTAAAAAGAGGATAACACGAACCAAGGTTCATGATTGAGTTTTGATTTTTGCCATTTCTCTCCCGTATGCTTTCAACGAAGCAAACTAGCGAACAAATCTTTATCGTGGGAATTCAGTGATACAGCTTTCCTAATCCTCAAGCCCTAACAAAGTTAGTACTTCTCGACTAAGTTAGTACTTTTTTCGTATTAAACACTCGTTTTTTTCACTCTACACATAATTTATTGTTATACGAGTTTACTTACATTATTTATTTCTTAATTTGCCGTAGTATAGAAATAAATTCAAAACAAAAAAAAACTCTTCAATACGTTCTACCAATAAACAAAACAGTTCTATCAATATGCGTAGCTCCGATAGTCGTTCGAACTCTTATAGATCCAAATTATTTTGTTAGTAAATTGAGAGTAGTTGACGGATTTGGTTCGTTTCAAAGTTGTTGGTGATATTTATATAAAGATGAAGAATATTATTTATTTAAATATAAAAAAATATTACGCTTTTGTTCTAGTGCATAGAGAAGATGACCTAGTACCAACTACGCCAATTTTAAACGACAATGCAACAGCACTATGTTGTAAAAATGCTTGCAACGGTAAAAATATAAAGGTAAGTTATTATAATTAAAACACACACAATTTGAAAGCATATTAAAAATAATGTACTCTGGCTGATAAAACTAAAATATTATTATTATTTGTATGTGTCTGTAGAAAAAATTCTGCCTGACCTGCTATTATAGATTCCTTTACCCATAGAAAGCAGTTTCAGTTATGTTCGAGTGCAAGTGAGTGAAAAATCTAGTTTCTTCCTTCAAAAGATCCCAAAAATTGAAATTTTAACTCTCGTCGAATAACCGGACGGTATTCGAAAAAATATTTTGCATCAAGCGCCATCTTGATTTCGAGGTATATAATATTATATCAGCTTCGATTGACCAGGGTTTTTCTTTGATTGTGATATACAAAAATACTTTGAAGTTGAAAAATGTTCAAGATGGCGGCTGACGCTGAGTTTAGATTTGGTGGCCATTTTGAATGCTAACATGACTGGACTTGAATTAAATTTTTAGTTAAATTAAAGTCAAAATAGTTCGTGGTTAAATTGTTTTATCTATGTCGACGAGCTAGTGCCGCGCTTTGCGTTCCTGAGTTTGCCGGTTCAAATATAAGAAGTATTAATATAAAATAGCTATGTATTATTAAATTATCTAATATAAATAAAGCAACACTGACACAACTAGACACTGTATTGCGAGTTGCGACCAATTTTTTTATTACTTTGTGTACATATGAATAGGTTAACTATTTACTATTTGACAAAGTTTTGAAAAATGGTCAGCTGTTGTTTGTTCTCTTCCACCGACATGATTCGTGTGAGCAAAATATAAAGATTTTCATAAAAATTCGATTCCCACTATATATATCTGTACCACATATATGTGTAGAAAAAAACCTCAAATATTTTGCACTTGAAAAAACCGACAGTATTTTTCTTTATCCAAAATCGTTCAAATTTATTTTTATACAAACGACATTAATTATTTAAACGTCGAGAGCACACGAGATTAAATTAAGAAACAATTAATCAAAAACTTAATCATTTGGTCTGGAATTCAAACAAAACAATAAGGTTATTTGTCGTAATGGATTCATAAGTTTGAACATTGTTAAGAACAGAATAAATTTATATTTTTCACGGTGTCTAGCCTTGTATGACATACTAAATAACGTATGTTATTGCTCAAATAAATGTGTTTCTATCGGCAATGCAAATAATTATGAAGTTTCAGATGTACTTTATAAAATGTGTATATACTTTATAAAATGCCGTAAAAAATAGAAGAAAAACTACTTCATTGGATTCTCACAACAATGTCGACCAGTTTTCGAACCGCACTACTGCTTCGTTTAAGAAACTGTTATACAAGTATTATTGCTTGCTTTGTGAAACTAATTTACTTGATATCCTTCTTTTAATTAATCCCTTTATTTTTACTTATTTTTGTACGTAGTAATATTTCTTTTTGTTTCCTAATATTACATAAATTAATATTTTTTGTTTTCTTCAGGAGAGCGAAGACCGTATTGATGCCGAAAAAAAAGCAGTATGTTGTTTGCAACCAGACCTTGAGTTTAGACACGTCGTACGATCCACACACATGGACAAGAGTATAGAGGCAAAACGAAAGGTAATTATTAAGTCTCCATTAATGAATTGAATTGAATTATTTACAACTTACATTTTATAGTCTAGCGAAGCTATAAAAAATTTACATTGGGGCTACCGAACGGTGTGAGAAACGTGTCTTAATATTTGTATAATGTAAATTCCCTTACGAACCGAGTCTGGATTGTCAATGAGGTCTTTCAGTTTCTAGTATACTAAATGGACCAGTTCCGAACTTTCGTTTAAGTCGATTCAAGAATTTCCGAGGTTAGTTCGTACAAACAGTGAAATTAAAAAATCGTCTAGGTTTGATCTATTTATGATTTCTTACATGCTGACAAAATTTTATCATTATTTACATTTAACAGACACTTTATAGTTTTATTGTATGTATTTTCTATAATGAAAAGGATCTTGGCTCCAAATAATTACAATTATTATTTAAAAACAATAATATTTAACAGGTAATTCGAATGCTGTTTGTCATCATCCTCGAGTTCTTTATCTGCTGGACACCGCTTCACGTCATAAATACTGTAAGTTTACATATTAATGTCTTGCATTTTTATACTCAACTTACTTTTAAACTTGTCTTTAATGCGATCAGTCTGGATTTTTTGCTACCGGTCAATGGCTCGAAAGTGTAGTAAGATAGAAAAGTTTGTACAATAAAAATATCAAACATAAATTCGATCTATGTCGATACCAAATGGGCGCCGGGGTAATAGAATTAAATTGTCTCGGCTGCAACACCAATGACTGGAGAAATGAGACTTTCATATGTCTACTTTGGTTCGACAAGTACAATCCAATTTTGACATTTGAAATCAATCATCCAAATAAATACAAAAAGATTATTTTATTTTGATTATTTACCAAAGAAATTCTAAATATAATATACGGGCATTGCTCTAAAACCACACAAATATTTTCCTTTGAGACTTTCTTGTTGAGCAGAGCTCTGTATATTAATGAAATGTCTGATGAATCGGAAAATTACTAAACAGCTTAAAAAGGTCGGAATATTTTATTTTATACTAAAATTATTTTATTTGTACTGGAGAGTGTGTAATCCGATTTACACCAAATATATAATAACTTTATTGATAGAAAAACCTCAAAACACAACCAATTTACTTTCATTTATGAACTTGTATACCAGAAGGCAGGTTGATGGTTTTTGGCAGGAAAATCGGAAAGTTTATATCCGCAGATTTACAGTCAGTCCTCGTTCCACTTTTATAACATTACAATCTAAATTTCATTTAATTTTGCTATCCAAAAAACCTGCATATAATCGCAATAAAATAGTAAACAGCTCATCTATCTAGGAAGCTGAGTGTAGATCATTTATTTATTTAAAAGAAAAAAAAAAAAAATTAAAAAACCTTAAAAAAAAACCTTAATAAAAAAAAGGGAGCACAGTAATTATGTCCGTCAGCCATAATCCCCTTATAAATTTAAAATATTTTAAGTGGGGGTAATAATGAAATTCCTGTTTGTACAGCCTTCATATCACTGTTGCTTTAATGGAAATGCGTTACGAGTTGCGATCATTTGTTAGACATTTAAAAAACTAGCACATTAAAAAGCTATATTAACGATAATGGAACAATTTTAAAACATATTTTAATGATACATTATATTATATAAACAGGCTAGGTTCTAAAGAAAGTAGACGCAAATTATTTCACTACATAGTTTTACATTTTCTTAGTCAACATAACCCTTTGACGAATAAGAATATGTCTGTAGCAAAAAAATATTCACAGCAATTGCTCTTTTCCGAAACGACTGTAATGTTTTTGCCAAATTGGCTGGCAAACCTTACTGGATGAGAAAAGTAAAGAAATAAACTGCCTTCTTATTCCGTAGTTCATAAATTAAACTACGAACAATTATATATAATAACATTTGATTGCAATACAGTTAGGGCCAAACAAACATTTTTATTTATAATATTATCTATATTCTAAATTGCTTGTTTTGTGCAAGGTGCATGGGTGCAATGGGGCAATCCAAGGGCATCAGTTATATTATTAAAGGAAAATATAAATTAGGGATATAGGAATGGATTTTATTCACAGATTTATCTCTTCTATCCTGAAGAGTTGTATCAATATATTGGGTCTAAAGGCATAGTTTCACTTCAACTCCTGGCTTACTGTTCATCGTGCTGCAACCCTATCACTTACTGTTTCATGAACCGGAAATTCAGGCAAGCTTTCATAAGTCTATTCAAGACCTGCAGGATATTCAGGTAAATTAAGTGTTTTAATTCAAAATATGAATATTCGTATGATAGAATATATTAGAATACATTGGTGCTTGGAGCCCCTGTATTACTACTTAACTGACTGATAAAGAAACCTCTGATATACGCTGTAGCTTCTTTTTTTAATGACTGTTAAAATAATAACTTTAACTAAACTTTACCTTAAATTCATTTGTCTGTTTCCTCGTATATTTTTTTCAAAACGTTCAGCTGATTTAAATTTACGACCTCAGGGTAAAAATTTGCAAAGTGCTACTTTGCTCACTAGGCTAAAGTACATCAAGAATAATATTTTTTATTAATTTATATTCCCTTTGTTGATTGTTACTGATATCTTAACTCTTGGGGATATTATTATGAAAAGGTTCTTCTTTACGAGATTGTGAGGTGTGAGTTGTTACTGGATGGTTCTTTGTTGTCAATTGTATGGAGGAGATTAGAAGAACTTCCATTAATAACTTTAAAAGATCATTAAGGAGCCTTTCGTGAACCAACTGTTACATTAACGAAACACCGCCGAGGAAAGTTTATTTTAAATTAATGTAATTTTTATTGAAATCGACTCAGAAAACTTTTAAGTGCTAACCGCCTATGACCATTACAATTCCTAAATTATTGTGTACCTGGCTGTAACAACTCATACTGAATAATGCCCTACCAATCCCAATCCCATCACTTTGTTGAGAGTTTCATCGGGTTTCGCCACAGTCTGTGAAGCCTTCATCACAATCTTTTTCACACGTTCTTGTCGTACGTGATTCACTTTTTATCACCAGGTATCAGCTTCTTCAATGATGGGTCGGTTTCATTAAGTCGTGATAAAAGAAAGAAACTGTGTAATGAATAATGTACTATATATATAGTACACAGTTTCTTTCAGTGAGCTCAAATACCGAGCTCTTTTGTGCTTAAAGTATTTGTGGTCGATTCCCAGTTCTCCAGCTACATCGTAACTACTAATATGCCGAACTTGCTCCACTTTTTCAAAAATAGCATCAATTTTCTCCGTAACAGAACGATCAGAGTCATATGCATCTTTGACAGCAAAATTTCCGGATTGCAAACGCTTAAACCAAATTTGCGCTACTCTCAAAGTTTGTGATATATATAAAAAAAATCATGTATCTAATGCAGTATGCATAAGGTCCATAATTTTTTTTTGCGGCTTACGTTGCATTTTTACCTTTTTTGTAGTAATGTTTTTTCGAATTTCTTCATTAGATTCAATCATTTGAACAATAAGAAAATTAAATGAAAATTACACAATTTGAATTTGGAATTGTCGTCTTTAAAATTAAAACTTTAAAGATACCAAAAACAAATTAGAACATAAGTATTAGTTGCAGTTATCGACTATGCTCTTATTTTGAAAATTGCTGTGGTCTCGTCCACATTAGATAATGATATTATTGTGAGGCTCTCTCGTGATGCTCCTATACACCATTTCCATGTAGAGTATTTTCCCAGGTGGTGTTTCCCTGACCAGTCGAAGGAAAAACAAGCAACCCCTCCCCCTTCAAGCCAAGATGTCAATGCTTGTGTCATAAGGGGCAGTCACACAGGTCGCACAGGTATGTTCTCTTTCCTTTCCGTTCTCTTTATTTAGTCTATCTTTTAATATCACACCAAAAAGAACATTATTATATCTGTTAGTGCATTTGAAATATATATTTATAAACTAGCAGAATTGCTTCATCATTTTGACAGTGTTTGTATTGGAGACAATTATTTTCAGGCCATCTTTATCAGTGTCACGTTTAAATAGAACCTAGGCCAATTTAACAAGATTAATTGACCTTATATACGATCCTCAATATATTTCAGTGTAGTTTCACCTTACCCATGTAAAATTAAAAAACATGGCATTTGTTTCTTGAGTGCCTTCATTTATGTGTTAATAATATCGATGAAAAATCTAAATTTAAAAAACTCTAAAAAGTCTGCAAAGTCTTCCATAGGCATATGCCTATTGGTTCACAATTTAAAGTAAATTTCGTAAAATGTGGTGTTTAATTTGAGTACAAGAATTAAACATATTTTAGTCTTAGTATTTGATAATTTATGACTTTAAAAAAACTGCTAATGTAAATTTCAGTAAGTACCATTCTTTCGGACACTATGAGAAAAATAAGTTCAAATCACAGTGATACGAGTAATCGGTTTGAGCAATCAATATTAATTTACATTTTTCATTACGTCCATGCGTGCGTGTTTAAAATTTCGTAATATGCCCTTTTTTATCCTGCATGTTCACAATAGACTTAATGTATGCTTTGATTATGCGAATCATTAAACCAAAGACTATTATGAGTTAGTTATAAACTTTAAACTATATGAGTAGACATTATATAACCTCTAATTGATATCGTATTCATTTCAGGCTGTAGACAGGCGTAAATATGGGTTCACGTATGTTTCGTTGACATTGAAAAGATTAAAATTAATATTGTGTGTACTTTTACGATCAAAAATTTAGAAAGTTTTATATTTTATTACTCTTACAATGGGCTAGACCTTATTCACTCAGTTTCTCTGTATGTATCGAAGATAACATTGTTCTAGACCTGGATGGACAAGAAGGTGAGGATTGTGTTTAGCAGCGGCTCACAAAACACCACGATTGGAGGCGCACATCCGGCACTGCCAGCCGTTTCCATCGTGCGGCCAGTTACTCAGGTATCATCATTATTTTTTTCCTGTTAATCTTAAAAGTTATTTTAAGGATTAAACCGAACTCAGATAACTATATCTCCACCTCCTGGATTGAGTGTGACAAAACTTCGACTGTTTCCTAAGATACAAGTCTGTAAGATTACAGACACTTCCCAAATTTATTCAATACAAATAGTGTGTAATTTTCCCGTTTGTCCAATAAAGTCACAAAGATATCACGGCCCCTATCTGACGTAGAATGATTTTTGATTTTCAAAATAAATTGCGTCAATGCACTTTTTCATTCAATTTTGAAAACTTTTGTGCCAGTCCTCCATGATGAGCTCAGAAATGTGTTTTTCATACTCTTCGACAGCACCTTCTGCACGTCTCAAGTTCGGGACCACGTACCTATATTTAAAACTGTTAAAAAAGAAGCAATTAAAAGCATCCGCTTTTATGCACTAATCAAGCGCGCCGCTTTTGTTGGTTTCGGCGCATGTTGAAACTCAGATGCTGCTTAGTTTGGGATCATAGCAATAATTGCATGTTTCGTCACCTATTACTCGTCCCAAACCGAATTTGGTAAGTATGGCACTGTACCCAGTGATGCAGTCCATTCTTTGAGCCTCGGTCAAATTATTTGGAATCCACCACGAGCACAGCTTTCTCAAATCCAAATGTTTATGTAGGATTGATTGTATTTGACTCATGCCTATGTATACACATGCGCGAATCTCATCTCACATGCCTGTCTGTTCCAATCATACGGCTCACAACATTGATGTTTTTGCTGTTAAAAGCGGTAGACGGATGCCCATCGCGTTTTCACTAAGATCGTTTCGATTCGAACTAGTTTCTTCACTAAGATCGAAACGAACGCGCTTGATTTCTGCAAAAAAGCTATAAATAGAAGATATAAGATATAAAACAAGAGATACAAGTGGACGTCGCATTATAGATATAATATTATTAAAATCTATATACGAAATATATACAGTATATTCCTTCAACTACGAGTATGATTCTTGAAAATGTTGATAATAATTGATCTCTAAGTACTTGAAAAGTCAAGAACAGTCTACCCTTAATGTCAGACATAGAAATCAAATTAACGATAGTCGTTTAAGCTGAAGTCTTCAATTTACAACATTAAGTACATACACATGTAGATAAATATTTATAATTTTCCATAAATACACCATTGAATAAACAAATTATATATTCAATAAGCTTTAAGCTTAAATTTTGTACACAGAGGGTTTTTTATGTTCGAAAGATTAATCATCAAATATTGAGGACAACTATTGGGAATGACACCAACTTTCGACTGCCAAATTTATGCGTTTCATAGACAACATTTTATTTTTACCTAGAATTGCTGGACCTTTGGACTTTTTTAAAAACAATCATCTTTCTTACTCACAATAATCATATATATAAGATGCAACGTACACATTAGTATAATTAATTTAAATTTTACAGGTAATAGAAACAGGAACAGAGGAGAGTCAATTCCTTTATCGAATAACCTGGCCAAGAACGGGTCAGTCAAAGACAACAGGGTCTCAACCGGTCTATGAATAATTTGGTGGTCGTGGTGTTGTTTTAGGACTTAAGTGATATTTTTAAGTATTACGTTAAAGTTTGATGGTGGTTTAACGTATGGTAAGACAATTCTATAACGAGCTTTTTAACATTAACAAAACTTTGTTGTTGTTCGCGAGCTGAATGCTTGGTAACAAATGTTTTACATTGAATTAATTATAATCCTGTATATGTATTAGAATAAGCACCTAAATTTTATCATGTATAAATTAGAGTTTACTTGTCAACTGTATTGCAGCGACTTTTTTGGGAACTTCAAAACAATTTTGCTTTACCTGAACAGTCCACGAGACTGCGGTTATTTCCCATGTCAATGAAAAGAACAAAAAAGCTGTTTGTTATCCAAACTTAGAGCCCTTGAAAAATGGCTAATATATATAATAATCTACGATTACTTCGTATATTCAAACTTGCATAATAAAGTAATACTTAGTTATTAATTTCTCAATTTGAGATCGAAGTTTTTGTATTCATATCTTCTATTAACGACTGATTTTTATAAGTGTAGTTAGTGTTTTTGAGAAACTTGTTTTAAAGTGTATTATTTAGAATTACTTATTTTAAGTATAAGTATAAGTGTATAATTATAGTTCATATTTTGTTAATGTCTACATACATGTGAATCGGTTAAAACTAATTTTACATCGAATAAGACTTTTTAAGTACATGTATATAAAAATATTGATTTAATAAAGATGGTGACTATTTTGAATTTTAAATAAACCCTTCTGCTTTGTCTACATAATAATATTGACTTATCAATGAAAATGAAGCAATGTGCTTAAAAATCATGTTATAAGAACAAATAAGGAAGCAATCAAAAGTTTCTTGTAAACTTAATAAAATCATATTTCCGGTTCCATCAATTACCTTGTTTACTTTTACAAAATATAAATTAATTAATGGAATAGCTATTATAGCAGGAAATTGAAATGAAAATGGAAGCACGAATAATTCGTACATACAAATAGTATGGCAATTTGAATTCGAGCTGATTATGATGATAATTACTGAAGTTATATGGGGCTCTGCCCGCGGAGACAAGCGAAACGCAAGGGACCTACATTATTCTTGGATACATATAATTTGGTTTGCGTATAACAAAGATACAAAGCTACGGATAATAATTGTTGTTTTATATAATTCGTATAATGAAGAAGTAGGATAGTCTCAAACATGTCAACATTATATAATACATCGTTTTTTGCAACCCAAAATATTTACTTATCTAAAGCACTTAACGATAGCAACCAAACCGTTCTTAGTGATTTTATCCTTAGGGATTTTATACGATAAATGTACACACATTGTGACGAATCATGGGAGATACTAAAACTAAAGATTAGAATGAAAAAAATTTTAAACGAATTGAAGTAAGATGACATAATAAAATGGCACGTGACTAAGATATTCGCGCGGGAAATTCAACAACATATATTTTAGTTTGTTAGAAACTATTACTAACTATCGAGTTTTGCGTGACTTGTAAAACTAACAAAGCTGTTTATTTCGTTTTGCATATATTTTCAATGGATACATATTTAAAATCTGCCAATCTTCAGAAGAGCATCTAACTCCTCATCCAGGTCATCTTCTTAACCGATGGAATGTGTATGGAAACCAAAGAGCTAACGGAGGACGAATTAGTACTTAATAAAAAATCAATCTACAAGTTTAATTACCGAATGAGCTAATAGTTCTCTGTTATCAAAATCCTTTAATCCGCCAGAGAGATATGAATCAACAATGTCTATATAGACAAGTAAATAAATTGTGGCACATGTTGCAGTTTAAACCAATTTATACGAATTATATTAAAAAAATAAATTTCATCTCATTTATTTCCTTCTTTCGTCAGATGATACCTCTAACATTAATAGACATTCTTCGAAAATAATGGCATCATTATCAGGCATTGGATCCTGATTTCGAGTGGTCTTATCAATTTATATCAATGAATCTGTTTTCTGAGTGATGGATTTCTGTATTAAAATAGATTCAAAAATATATATTAAGGTACACTGAAATTGTCTGGATCAGTCCAGTCCTCTTCGATTCATCGAAATCATAGTATAACGTAAAATGATACATTATTGTGGTTAAAAGACTGACGTTTCAAATAATAAAAAAGATTGAAGCATGAACATTCGAACAACCCTTGATATTAAAAATACCATGGTCAAATCTATATGTATAGGTACAAAAAATTCACTTCACCTCCATAACATATTAAAATGTAGATAAATCGCTGGATTAATCTTGAAAATATTAATCCTTAAATATTACGTCTTGAATCTTCTTCTCTGGTGTGCCACGACCACACACCACCATGACACCACGTGTATGCCTTTCGTTTTATATGGCAGATGACAGGCGTACTAAGACCTCAAAAACACACACACTGCAACCGCTCGTATACACATTAAAATCATTTTCGCGGAGATCGTCGCGCTAACGGTAGCGTGAATTTAAACGATGTGATATTCATTCGTGACAATATCAGCATTTTATTCACATGTTTCGACTTAAATGATCGTGCGTGTAAGATAGAACATTGCAATGGAAAATAGGTGAGTTTTTCGTATTATTCTAGTTGTGAAGCATTTGTCAACATTTATGTATAGAAGTGTAAATTAATTCAACTTAAATATTTTTTGATATATATCCATAGACACCTTATATTTATTTTATTTTAGAGCAGGTTTAGGGCATACTAAAATTTGTAATGCGAATATCTCTTTTTGATGACGTGACATCAAAAAGCCACGTCGCATCAAAAAGTGAACGTTAATCCAAATAATACGACGTTGAAACTAACCAAAGGAGTCTACCGATTTCTAAAAGGCCGGCAACCCATTCGAAAACCGTCTGACAGTGTTTGTATGAATGGGCGACAAATTACACACTACAACTACGCATTACATTATATTCTATACAATAAACATACATACTAAAATGAATATATTAATATGAAGCATATCCTGAGAAATATTCACATATTGCTCAATCAGTTGCATACTAAAACCAGTTTGAATTTTATGAATAACGCAATCACGTAATTTCCATAAGGAAAACATAAGGTTTTTAGTAACAAAGAAACAAGGGTGTCAATAAACTTTTCGTTACAAATCGGTTATTTACATAATTTAAGATACAGATATTTTAATGAAAGAATACGCAAATAGGTTCATTATTAAGTTAATATATTCATAAGTTAATGTTCCGAGAAATTTAGCGTAAAGCACACAGGTATAAACAATATTTGTTTGTATACATAAGCCAATATCGATACTATGCATAGACGAAACGAATACAATAACATTTTTGTCATTGTATGAATAGACTGTGTAGATTGGGTGAGTTGGGATTATATATTGTTATAATTTATTTAGTAAAATAGACATAATATATTTGTACCAAGTAGGATGATAAGTCAGGCGTTTGTTTCTAGGGTAGAAGAGAAGTCATGTGTTTCATCAACTGTCACCTTAACACCAGACAGCGAAGAAGAAAACCATTATAATCCTCTAGAACATAGAAATGTTGCCCACCCCACATCGTAAGTATAAATTTTGTTTTTTATAGAAACTGCTGTGGTATTCACAAGTCAAGTATTATACTAGGAGATTTCCTACACAACTTGAATTACAGTCACAATTTTACTGAGATTTTTAATTTAGTTAATATTGTTGGATTCATCGGTGAATTTGATATCGGTTTACAGTATTCGGCGCGACAGGATTTCCGATCAATGTAAATAACACGCTAGGACAGATAAATATAAATTAAATTAATCCTTATAAGATGGCAATTATCAGATATCAGATGACTAATCAAATAGACCTGTGTAAAACGATTCCGCTTGCTTGAAAAATAGACACATTGAAAGAAGCTGTAGTGAATTATGTTTTGGTAATTATTATTTTTAAGTAACTTTCGTTGTCCAATCGTAATTATATTATAAATCATTGGTATAACAGAATAATTCCTTAATTGTAGCTAAAAATTTCACGTCTCCTCGACCTAGTTATAAATCGAAGGTGCTTGAAACATATTATTATCAAATGAATAATAATTAGGTAAAAGGTATATAGCGGTTAAATACTCAAATTAGCTGCTTTTAAGAATTTGTAATATTGAGATGTTTTTTCTATATCGGTCATAATCAAATTTATCAATGAAATTAGATATCTTTTACTTCATAAAAATTGGAGCGAATATTTTTCAAGGTTATCTTGTAATATAACTAATTTACTCTTTCATTGAGGAGAACGGTATCATGTACTGGTGCTAGATACAAGTCACTCGTCGGTGATATGTTTATTAAATATCTCTTTATCTTCATGACAAGTTTATAAAATATTGACGCTGCTATTTAAAAAGATTAACATTACAATGCCATAAAAGGAAATTTTGACACGTTAGTCCGCGAACTCGTTAAAGTTTATCAGACTTAAACATCATCTCATCTCTCTCATCATCATCATCAAACATCTCAGAGATAGGAGCTATGCTTGAACATACACAAATTACACGTCGAATTACAATTTCGCATTTCTCGAAGTTGATTTCTGAACTTATAACCATTTTTAGGATACAATAAACATCATATAACGATTAAGGAATTATAGTCACACATAATTCTAAGCAAAAAAATATAATTGTATAATAAATGTTTTACCTTACCACCTAAATATTATGCCTGCTAAAAGATTAGCGTGTGAATTTTTAAAATAATTACTCACGTATACATTCATCAAATAATATACGTAATTGTAATAAAAAATATCATGTTAGTTAATTATTTGAGATTTCAACTTTATCAAATATATACAATTCTCGTGTCACGGGGTTCGAACTTGAACTCCTCCGAAACGGCTTGACCGATTCTCATGAAACTTTGTGAGCGTATTGAGTAAGTCTGAGAAACGGCCAACATCTATATTTCATTCCCTAAATGTTAAGGGTAGTCCACCCCTTAATTTTTTTTATTTTTTAGACATAAGTTTCTATTTTCTATGATACAACATACAAAAATACATACAATCCTAAATTTTCACCCTTCAACGATCAACCTTTATTTTTATGTATTATCTAATTGAAAATTGAAATCACATGTATGGCAAAACGTTTGCCGGATTAGCTAGTATATTACAAAATACATAAACATGATATACTTACACAATGCAAATCGCAAGAAATTGGTCGTTTAGAAAAAAATTGTAAAGTTAAAGTAATATTTACATTTTTCATGCACGGACTATGCATTCCTATGAAAACTTGTTGGTCACAAGTTATGTTAAGGGGACCGAAATAATATAAAAAAAGGAATTTATTTATTGGATGTCTTTACAATAATAAATCTACTACAAGACTAACAAATATTCAAATAAAAGCGAATACAATGGTTATTGGAAATAAGTGTAGTCGGCGAAAGCTGAGTGCAACATCAGCGTTTACCAAGGGTTATGCCTTGGTAACTCCTCCGTCCTTCAGAGAGGAGGCTGATCTTGCACTTCCACAGTGTCCTCACTGGTAGGCGAGACCTGAGTGGTTCCTGGTGTCTGTTGACAACTTTTTGTAGATTTTCCATGATGTGACAAACCAATAAGAGAAAGAATGATAGTTGTTGATGCCATCTTTAGGCCGTGGTGGTTCCTGCTTTAGATCTTCAGCCTTGTCTAGAGTTGCCGAATTGTCCATTCCAGACTTGAATTTACTACGAGACATCCACATGATATTTTTTTCGGGAGGTATATTTGTAAGTGTGGTGAATGTGACCGAGAGTCATATCGCAACTTTAGGACAATCTTCGTTATAGTTAAAGATGGATCCCGGAGTGGTAAGATTCAGTCCCACATTGTATTTAGTCTCTTCTAAGAAAGCAGCGGTTTTGGTTGTGTACTAGACCATTAAGGTTGGATTGGAGAGGTTGATATAAATTTGAATGAGATTTGGAATGCAGAGTGGCGTCTGGTGGACTTGAGCTAAGGTAGGTACTGATCGCTTCCAAGCGAGGAAATTGGATTTGGGTATAATGGTTGGTATCGGATAGGGATAGAATATAAATGGATAAGGTCATAAATTTTATCAATAGAAGGTATTTGTAAAATAAATGTTAATGAGTTGTTTACGTTTTACTGTTATTGACCTTTCTAGTCCCTTATATTTCCTATGATTAAATCTGGTTTAAATTGTATATATTTCTAGCTGTATTAATCATATATTAAATTCTGCGGACTTATAATACTAGGGTGCATTACACCTAATTGCGAAAATGTTATAGCATCTTCTAATATCATTAACTTATCTAATATAATTGCAAACTAAAATCTATTTGAACGTAAATATTTGGTTTGGTAGCGTTTCGTTTTTTGTATCTCTAAAACAAAACTAACTTTCGTGATTCATTGATTTTATCTATTTGAAGACCAAATTCTTTTATCTCGTATTACTAATGTCTTTTTGAACCTTTTGCATAGACGTAACCTTGTTTTTGATGGTAAAATATAGCTTCAAATTGAAGAGCTGTTGATATTACCTGTATGGACTTTATAACTGTAAGTTAAACCGTTGTGCTAACATCTGGGGAATAATATAATTAATTTTTCTATTCACTAAAGATAGATTATGTTCTATTGAGCTCTAAAAGAATTTTGCACTTGATTTGTAGGTGTATACAATGATGTTGAAAAGCGTAACTCATTAGTTCTGATAAGTAAGTAACACAATGCTAATTAAAAATATTGTTGTCATATCCTCCCTTGTTTAAGCAAAAGGATTCCCGGATTTTTTACAGGATAAGGTTACTCACCTCTTGAAAGAGCATGTGGTCCTGGTGAGGATTCTGGACAGGTGAGGCTCTTAGGAGTTTAAATGAACTCTAATGACTTAGAGTTTGGATACGCTATTATCTCAGCTAGTTATTGGGGTGAAGGTGAATAATTTTAGGACCTTTAAAAACGGGTTAGTTTGTCTCCTGCTGTTCGCATTTTAGTCACTACTTGAATAGAGTGTTGTTGGGATTTCCTGTGAAAAGGGCAATAACCGGTGATAGTTGTGTTGTGGAGTAATCTTGAAAAATTCCTTGGAAGAGAATGGTTAGTGAAGTGTGTGACCAAATAAAACTAGGTATAACCGGTTGCGAGTGAAAGGTGGAAGCTATATGGAAATGAAAGGACGTTTTGATGCTGAATATAAGTATGTTGAATAAAGTCTTGGGTGTAGGGTATGGAGTTGTAAAATGAATTTAATCATGTGAGAGCAAATTTCCTTAATACGTCATTCGTTGTCGAGTCTGTAATTTTGGGGAGTCCTAAGAAGAGAAAACTTGTAATAACGCTTCGGTACGGTATACTACGATGCGCTTAAGGAATTGCCTGTGCGAATTTGAAAAATTATAAGTGAGAAAGTACGCCTCCTGCGAATATAAATCCATAAATAAATTTCCCAGGGTTAGAGGTTTTCAGTAACTACCAAAGGGGGTCTTAAAGGGTTCCTTCATACGTTTCAAACAAATTCACATTGGTTAATATACCTTTGAATAGTAAGTAAAGTTGGAATGGTAATTTGCAATTCCTAAGGTGTATTACCTTCATGATACTCTTTCAACTCTGTTTCAACTAAGTAACGCGTGGTCCTGAATGGGCCTCGAATGTGGGCATAAACTTTACAAAATTTGGTAATTCACATTATAAAAATAACAGTGAAATATACGAGAGGTATGTTTGAGAAACCGAATTATTTCTGTTTTTTATGGGGATAAAGAATCTTTAAACAGTGTGTATGACCTATCTTCTACTCTGTAGTGGTACCCGGGGTTGACCTAATATGAAATTGTTTTGCGTTGTCGTAGGGAACTTATTTCATACTGTTGGGAAGTACTAATAATTCTACCTCACTTAATTGATCTTCCTCTAAAGCTGATTCTGATTAAGGTTCTGTGGATATTGTACTGGGTTGTAGGGTGGTTTATCTCTCCGTATGGTGTAAACGAATTTTCAAATATTCGCAATAACTCGTCGTCTGTTTCTCAGGTTACGCAGGGAGTCAAACTGTGGTGAAATATCTTGACTTAGGCGTCGATCCCTTTTTATAAACAACATTGAAGTCATTTCCGCCAATTTCAGTCGCAGCGGCAATTTTGAATTGACTTTAGCGAATTAACCATTAGGGGTCTTGGTCAGTAAAAATTGTGAATTTACGTCCAGATAAGGTTAAAATATTTTATTGCCCACACTATCGCTAAAGCTCCTTTTCAATCGTGGAATAGCGTGATTGAGTCGGAAACGTACGCACGCATAAGCTGGGCTTTCAGATCCACTCTACCCTGAGATAAAAAGCTCCTAGAGCAAAGTCAGATGGTCATGTCAAAAGGTTGGTCAAAGTCGGGGTCGTAAATGGCGTAGTAAGAATTTTAATTTTCAAATGACTCAAAATTCCGCCGTATGCACAATTTCTGCCTTTCTTTAAACAAATGTCATAGGTTTGTAAGTTTGAAAGTTTTTATAACTTACGGTCCTACTGTCCTGGAATATTTTACTTTTTTGGTTTTAGGCAAAGGGAAGTCAGTACAGCTTTTGTCCTTATTTGGTTTAGTCCTTTGTCTAAAAAATTGACTTGTTTTGGAGGAATTCTGACTTTTACTGAATTGGGTTATGGTTTAAACCTCTGAAAAACTTCTGCAGCCTTTCTATGTGTTCCTGTAATGACGTACTTATTACAATACGAGTAGTTCGCGGAACCTCTGAAGCCATTCCTTGGGAAGGTGCATCTTAAGGCCAAATGGCATACGCAAAAATTCATAATGACCTCGTTCAGAGTGAAAGCTGTCTTCTCTATGTCGTCGGGGTGATCTATTGAGGTAACCACTAGCAAGGTCAAGGGTAGTAAAATATTGAGCACGTCCTAACCTGTCAAGTATGTAGTATGTTAGGTAAGGGGTATTTGTCTTCAATTGTCCGGTCATTAAGTCGTCTGTAGTCTATTACCAGTCTCCATTTGACTTTACCAGATGCGTCCGGTTTCTTGGGTACGATATGTACTGGGCACGACCACGGTATATACTTTCCCTAATAATGCCTTGTTTTAGTAAATTATCAACTTGGTTGCATTCGCAGTTGTTGTGGGGTGTTGTAACTACGAACGTAAATTGGTTATCATTTGACAATCTTAACTGATGTTTAACTGTTGTGAAAGTTAATGGTACATTTTCTGAATGAAAAATTTCGCGGTAACGATAACAAAGTTTGGTGATTTCTCGCTTTTCTTCCTCATTATAAGTTCGAATTTTTTTTAGATTTCACAGAGCTTTATCTACGTTATTTCAGTTAATGTATTTAATTCTACAATTCATTCTCGTTCTTAGTTTCAGAATAAGCCTCCAACTCTATAGGGGAATTAACGGAAATAAACATGTTTTCGTCCGTAACATTAACAAAGTAGTTTTAAAAGAACCGGCTTTAACTGTAACTAACGCTTGGAGATTCTAAACCTTCAGACCAATAGTTTTGTTATGAATAATGTCCATATAAATTAGTCTTTATCCTTACTACCTTATCACATTTGGGCTCAATTTTAATTTTACGCAAAGGATATTAAAATAAATTGGTAACGCTTCTGTACATTTCCTGATTTAAATCAATATTACTTTTTAAGCGTTCAGTAAGTAATCCTATAGTCCTTTTTTGGGTAAAGTCGAAAATTAAAAATTTATGAATGTTGTTAAAAATTGGTGGGGAAGGTTAGATTACTTATGACTTGATCTACTAGGGGTTTGAAAGGTCGAACTCAACCAATTGTTCCCAAATATTGCCAAAAATAACGTCAGATGAAACAACACTCCTACGGAC
Source organism: Pontia daplidice (assembly GCA_963693355.1). Classification (NCBI taxonomy): domain Eukaryota; kingdom Metazoa; phylum Arthropoda; class Insecta; order Lepidoptera; family Pieridae; genus Pontia; species Pontia daplidice. The sequence goes on along the minus strand of CAVNZL010000044.1, from coordinate 1,408,402 downwards.
CGGTATCTACTAAGAACTTACCTTGAATTCCGGCAGCTTTGTACGGTAGATGTGGTTGGGTATTTTCACTACCTCCGGCTTCCTCTCCTTGAGTTCGTGAAAATCCGGGTCGGTTCCTCCTGACAATAATTTGGCTCAAAATCGCCTTCTCTGTAGACTATTGTAACAATTATAACATGTGCCTTGGAACTCGGGATCCGTCTTATAAGGATTATTTTCTGTATAAAATACCTCTTCAATTAAATATGGGGGTTTTTGGGGTTTTGACACCGACCGCATGGTTACATCGAATTTTTATGTTATGATGACCCTGTTGAGGAATATTGAGTGGTTGGAAGTAGAGCTCTACCTGTTTGTTGGTTCTTCCACGGGAGTAACGACTTAACTAATGCTGCCGTCGTGGCAATGTTCTCCTGAGGTAATAGTTATCAGGCCTAAATTGAGGATGTTGGTGGAAGATCGAGATGGGAAGGATAACCTTTGTTGGAATGTGAAGGAAAGTTAGGTTCCTTTTGCTTAAACGACCGTTATAGAACGACGAAGGGCCCGGCTTGTTAAGAGCAAGTCGCGCTTTTCCTGTCTAGCTGCCACTACGCCATTTCTAGAGTATTGCGCTATCTAACGCCTAGTGAAACATGGAAATCTAGGTTATTAACGTACTGTTCAATTACCATTTCCTCGTAATAATTTTTATTAGCATGGTCCTGAAAGGGTGTCAAGAATAGAAGGTTTGCCAAAGGACTCAGCGTCCTCATTTTTAAATTACGCGACCTCGTAAGCTCCTGATTACCTGAATTTATTACGAGGTTCGCCCAAGGACGAATTAAAGCTTTTTATATCATTCCAGGTCATTAGTTCTAGGCAATGCCTCTATGCTGGCACTCAATTTACTTTTTATTATGTAAGATTAGGATCCCTCCCCGTGGCTTTTTTTCGCGAACATTTTCTATTTCTCTAAAAAATTAAGTTTTTTATTCCGTCATTTGGGAATAAGATCTACCAAATTTTTAAAATGCGGCGAATCTAATAGCGAAATTTGAAATTTAATTATATGAATTAATAAAGTAATAAAATATTGTAATTACTATGTAGATCCGCGTACACTTAACAATACGCGTAACCTGACGCCTATGGAATGTCGTCCGATTGAGAACAAGACAATAGCGTATTGTTATAATATAGAGTTTTATACCGATTTAAGGTTTAAACACTCATTAAATATATATAAAGGCATATAAAAAAAAATCAAACTATATCTAGGACGGAAATAGAGCAGGGAACTTGGTTGGATGCACCGACCAGACTGCCCGCGTCTCGTAGTAGCACGAGAGAACGCCCAATGCTCCAGGTGTATCGGTGGATCTCGGTGACCGCCCTTGGGTCCTTTTGAGAGTAACGCGACTAGGGAGTCGCCGTTTACCAGGATACTTTGAAGAATTTCGCGGTTTTCCTAGTTAAGTGATTACCGACTGAGTTTGTTAAGCACCGAATTTAAAAAAAGGAATTTATTTATGGATGTCTTTACAATAAAAATCTACTACAAGACTAACAAATATTCAAATAAAAGCGAAACATGGTTATTGGAAATAAGTGTCGGCGAAACGCTGAGTGCAAATAGTTTACCAAGGGTTTGCTTGGTAACTCACACCTGACCTATATTCCAATAAGTATCACATTTTCCAATTGAGCATTGTCAAATGTCAAATTGTATGCAGAAAAATGGTTTGAAAACTCTTCAAATTATATAACCATTATATAGTATAACATTTATGTTTCTCTTATAATTGTGTATAGTTCTATGGATCGGTTATTTATTCAGCCTTAGTCAACCTTAACGTAAGCGTATGTTTAGTTAACTACACGGTCCTATTTAAAATTCCAGCGATTAAGAGATTATTATATTAATCCTAATCCGTCATTCAACATTTGTTTCACTAAGCATATATTACGGGCAAATTATACGCACTGAATCTTTCGTAAAAAGTTAAAGTTTTCGTAAAAGGTGATTTGGAGAGTTAAGTTGCTTAGTTGGAGAAAATTTCTCACAAACGAACTAGGAACTCACTCGTAGTCCGTGGATAAGAAATTTGTTACAGCTTTATATCACATACAAGAGTTTCTTTAGAAATTTATACGAGATGAGTTCTCGAAGTTAGGTGTCACACCTCAGTAGAGATTTGTATAGTATATTTCCTTCCTGTTTTCACTTCGCGAAAAAGTCAATTGTTCATTTTTTATGCTTGACAGAAAGAGTAACCAAATATGGAAATCCTCCTAGAATTCAAAGCTCAATAAATTTTGGACTCAGTTATAGAACTGCGAACCGTAATGATATGAACGAGTGAATTAAATGATTTTATCAATTACCTGAATCAGCGCATTTTGGTTATATTATATAATTATAATAATAATTGATTTAAATTTACATTCAATTAAAAGTAATTATCATTAAAAAATTTATTTATTTTTAGGAGTCGTATTTTGGACAATTCAAGAGAATTTATATGTTTAAACTCTTTACTATTACAATAATGTGCCATGTGACGGTTCGAAATAATGAAAGTGAATTAAATATATACAATATGATTTCACAGTAATATCCAATTGTAACCATACCATACCAATACACCGGTTGCAGATGTACTACAAGTTAAAGTTAGGGGAAAGTAAAAGAAATAATTATTTTATTGCGTAGGTTTTCACAAAACAAATTCCCATTTTTTCCATTTCAGACAAATAGAAAAAAGCATCTTACATTCATACAATCGTATAGCATTATTTTGGCTTTAGGTATCAATCTCGCTTTTTTATTTGGTGTAACAAAAACTGGTAATACCAAACCAGTTAGTAATTATCAAGCAGCAACCACAAACTAAAAATAATGTGGCCAAAATTGATTTTATATTAGAGTAAGTTTTGATTTGTGTTTCATTGTAACAATTAATTTGAACGATTAATAAAATAATATAATCCAAATATTTAATTAAGAACGTATCAGGAAATCTTATAATTAACCTTGCGGTTACTTTAAAAAAATAGACGCAAACATTGGTATTACGCACAAAAAAACATATCAGTAAATCAAAATAATACAATTTTCAGTTCAATGATTAAAGTTTTAAACATCATTAAAACTTAAACATTACTGATGATGATTTTTTGTGAAAAGTATCTATTTTTTGTATTACATGTCTTGAAACTTAAAAATTTAACTAAATCAGTAATATACAAACATTTTTATTCTATTTATATCCAAGAGGATATAGGATAGTAGGATCCACGTAAATTTTATAAAAAATAACGAAAATTTGAAAACTCTATAATATATTGTGCACTTATTTTAAAAATTATTGCATGTTTTATGTGAAAACAAGCAATAACTTTTTGTATTACATTTCTCAAATGCTCTATCTTTCAATCTAAATGATTTACATTGTCTCTGAAAAAATAACACATTTTTTTAATTATCCTCTAACAAGAATAGTTAAAAATATTTTTGGGATTTTAACGAAATTAATCTTATTTGTCAAAGCGACTCAACTTAAAAATTGTATTTTAGTCAAGGGTATTACATTAAACTGATAAGTATTTAACAAAAAATATTAATTAAGTTTACGACTACAAATATTAAGCTTTCAAAAAGAACCGTTCTAAATAGCCTCTCCTTGCAGGGTAATTGATTCGACGCAGACAAAAATCTTTGGTCCACTAGTTTAGTCTATTATTTCTATACTTTACCAATTTCTTTTTCAGAACACTTGGGTCGTTCTTCCACCTGCTCAAATCTTCCTTGGGATCTGGGCTGTTAGCTATGCCAGCCGCCTTTAAGCACACTGGACTCATACCAGGATGCATTGGTACCATTTTAGTAGGCATAATAGCTACACATTGTGTTCATATATTGGTAAGTCATACTCGTTATTCGTCATACATTTTAAACAAAGCACTCGTAAACACGTAAACAGAACGACGCAAACAATACTTAAGAGAAAAGGTAATGAGGCTTATTTTTATGCATATTTATTTAATAAGGGCACACTGTAAGTCAACTAAGTCACCTAAAAACTTAATTTCTAAACACTCAACAACTAGACATTTCATCGTTTCACCAAACCCACCAAATTAGGTGTAAAATTTCATACTTCTAACTTTCATGTTTATAATAATCCTTTTTTTTTTTTTTTCCCAAACCCCTTTTTTTTTTTTTTTTTTGGGGGCCCCCCCGGGGGATTTTTTAAAACAAAACCCCCCAAAAATTTTTTTTTAAAAAAAAAAAAAATTTTTTCTTGCCGTTGGTTGTCCTCGAATAAATAAATAAATAATTTATACCTAGAGCGTTGCATTTGGTGTACTTAACAGTTTGGGTTACATGGTAGCACGCGGAAGTAGATAAATATGCAGTTTTAAATATTCCCATTTCAGTCGAGTCCCACTCGGATTTCAATATGATGTTTTCCATGTAACATTGAAACGAAATTTATAAAATATAATGTAATAAAATGAAACGAGATAGTAATGTTTCTAATGAAATACTTTCAGAAATAAAATTTCATTTGGATAAATCAATTATTCTCAGTCTAATCCTTGAGTCATTTAATTAACCCACTTCAAATCCCTAATTCGACTACAATTCGTTTCCTTTGTTTGTTTTCGTCTCCAGTATATGAATACTTTTCGAAATTATCGCATAGAAGTGACCTTCTACAATCTAGACAAGAAAACATGGGCCTTGGTACTTGATACCTCTTAAGAACATCAAGTGAGTCTCTTGCTCATGCATGTATGAGGAAGAAGTATTTTATTTTTAATTCATCGATCAAAAATAATCTATTTCACCATAATTGACAGCGAGTGTTATTTAGGTTTATTTTTCACATTAAAAATTTTTTAAAGAGACGTTTTTATTATTGTATCAATGGTAATTTTATTAATCTTAACGTCCTGAAATGTGTACGAAAATCCCGAGAATTTGAAATGGGTGTGCAGATTGTCAAATATTTTTATAGTGGCATGGTATTTATTACTATCATATGATTGCAGACCCAATTTATTTTCATTTGGCACAATTTAAAACTCCATTAAATACGTATGTCTGAATCCCACGCGGCGGCTTGGCCTGTTTGAAGTCACTGGTATATCTTCGTCAGCCGTTCTACTCCTTTATATACCTACTGCTACTACTTGTATTCTCATATCACTTACAGCTCAGCGATCCTATATCTTTGCTTATTTATAGAACTGCTATAAAACTGTCTGTATGGATAAGCTCTAAACGCTCTAATTCCTGAATTATTATTACAAAAGTATCGTATGTTAGTCGTATGTGTTTTATTGATTATAGACCACTTTAAATTACAATTTGTAATTTACCTAACGTAGTTACAATCAACGACTGTAAATTCACAGTTAATCATTTGTAACAAATACGCGTACATTTTTAAAACCAAATATAGTTTTAAAAAGCATTTCCAACTGACCAGAGAGAGAGTCGTCGGTGAATAGTTTAATGTTTAAATCAAATAATGATTAACAACAAGATACTATTAAATAATAATAAATGAATGTACCTAGTTACGAATTTTAAGGCTTGATCAGTTAATGGCGGATTAAAGGAAGCATCTATGCTTCTATTATAAGACATTTTAAGCTTCTAAATGATTATGGATAAGGCTTAACGAACGTTTAAATCTGAATGAACAAGTCAGAGTTCGACTGTTAGTGTTTATCCTTGAAGTCACGAATATAAATTCGTTATTTATTTTCATTTCTAACCCTACCTGGTAGAAAATAAATAATTATTTTTATTACGGCTAAACTAAAGGGACATGAGAATTATGAGTATATTGCGTGCTGAATGTAATCAAATTATTCTTGGCTTATAGATCGATTTACGAAAAAATCATCATAATTAACTACGTTAAAACGTGCATCTGATAGTTCTCGGAAACATACTTAGTAGCAAATAAGTATTTAATACTTTTATCAAAATATATTTATATGCTTCAGATTGAAAAGTAAAAGTTATAAAAATAGATAAAATACGTAAAAGTTTAGTAAAAATTCAAAAGTCGATTTGAGGGTAAAATTTTAATTATGCCTTACGGGATAAACAACCTATTTGCGAAAAAATATGTAAATCTTAGAATCCCAATCCTGTCTCTAGTGCTGAATCGATAAACACTCCTTGGAATTTGAAAAACATTATCCGCAAAAGGTTTGCTATTCGTCATTACAATGAGTTTTTCTAACTACACCAACATCTTATGTAACAATATTACATTATTTACATAAGACGTCTGAAATATATATTGAAATGAGTAGTTCTCAAAGACAAGTTACCTATTGTGTTAACCTAATAAATATAAATAAACTATATTACAACAGAAATATACAATTTAAGAGTCATATAAACTATACTCATATACTATACTATAATCATACTAGTACGTGTTTTGTTATTCTATTTATTTACTAATAGTTGTTAAGGGCTCAATATCGCTCGCAACAACCACAAAGGTTTTATGTAAAGGCCTTGCCGTGCCCATCGACATGATTTTTTTATACACTAGGTAAGGCTCTGTGTACACGAGAATTGGTATCTACAAAGTTACATAACAATTTCGAAAGTTGCTATAATGCTGACTGTTATTTCCATAAAGGGTCTTTGAACTTTGTTAAGTTTGAATACAAATATTAAAACATCGCAACATTACGCGTTCTCTTTCTTGATATAATATGACGTTAATACAAATAGTTATGCATGCGATTTTAAGCTTCAGGATGTAGCCTGATGCATTTTTCTTCCTAGATACGTAACTAAAAAAATAACTTGTGTTCCTGGAACCGGCAATCTCTACGTAAAAGTAATCTCTATTTCACTTTGCCATCGCATCACAGTTTTCTTGGCGGAACTATTAATTTCAACAGAAAAGCATTTCCTGTATTCGAGCTATAAAGAGTGCATGTTACGGCTAGAATTGCTTCAAAGGAATTTCATTGAGATTGATAGAACGATAAAAACCGAAACGATAAGTCGAACGGAACAAATTTTACATAAATCTTTTTAATATCGGTCAGCGATTCAATGTGTTGTATCATAGAGCAAAACAATAATGGTAATAAACATTATGTATTTTGATAGAAATTTTTAAAATTTCTATACCAATTCCAATTCAATATACATCGTTGTAGAACGTGTGTCGAGTTAACGTGTTCATTAGTAGGCAAAACGAATAATCAATATTATAATGTTTTTATACAGACTATACATAAATATCATAATGTGTATATAACATATTACTATTTTATGAATTTGAGCTGATAAAATTTTAACAATTTATCTAATTTGTGTTTTTAAATTTAAATTCTGTGCAGTCTCATTTATAACCGCATAAGCCTCAAAAAGTTTATCTTTTGTTATGTTTGTTTATTTGTCACGTAATCTAATAATATAAACTTTGTTTATATTGTAATTTTTCTCCAAAGGCATCGTTCCATTAACCTCATTTAAAATAACTGCTCCCTTGTTATAAACAACTGCTTCCGGTATCGGCCTCCTTAATTTAAGACGCATGCATAACATATATCTTTACACCTCTTATATGTTTTGGGATGTGATTTTTAAAGTATACTATCTTGAAACCTGAGTCTTTAACAATTTTAATAGAATACGTTGCCGTAGTCGTGAAAGCTTGACGCCGAAAGTAATATAAATAGATATAACTCAACGTCCCTGTACCTAAAACTGTAATAATATTCACTAAAACAGTGTGGGTCTTCTTTCTTTATAATTTTATCTGTTTCTTTGATCATTTAAATTAATTGACAAGCGGCTGTCGCCCTTCGATACCTTCACGTTATCGTTTTCATGAGGACATTCCGGATTGAATACATTATCTCAGGCTAATAACTGTCCTAATTATAAAATTGTCTAAGACTTTGAAGAGCTTACGACTTACAGCCTTTCATTATTCAAATTAAGCTCCGAAGCTTCTGTTTAATAAATTAAAACGTGCAAATGCAAGTCGCTCAACGTCGGCCATCTCACAATTATTATAAGAAAAATCACATTTGTTGTATGGGAGCCTCCATGAGACACAGTCTGGTGATAGACAGAGAGGCATACGGACAGCGAAGTCTATGTAACAAGGTACCCGTTATTACTCTTGGGTATGAATGGGAACAATATAAATTTTTATCTTATTTTGAAGCAAATTCAAAAATCACAAAAGGGAAGTTTACAATTCGATACGTGGTTTTTATTTATGATGCAGATCAGGATTAAAATTAAAAATGGAAACGAAAACTATATATTTTTAATAAAATGTTATTGGCGAGATATTTCATAAAAACAAATAACAGAATACTCTGTATTACAGAGTATTATACATATATTTGTTAATATAAAGTTTAGTAGCATTTCATAGAAACGATATTAATTACGTGCACAACGTCTGATCGGCATGTATAAATTTCATTTCACGCGCAAAATATTTACAGGGATAAAATTTAATAAAAATATTTTGTTCAAAATCGTAAAAATATACAAAGGCCACAAAATGCTGTACTACTGCTATAGTATACTAAATGTAGTACGTATGACATTCTACTTGTAAACAAGTGTCGTTTTTATGGACGTCGAGGGGTTTTCGTTTGATTGAACATTTCCCTTGTAAAAAGCCAGTCTGAAGAGCGATAGCGGCCTTCGATTTAATATCTCATTTTTGTTCCTTTAAAAATGTATAAAAATGTTTTTTACACATTACAGCATTGTTTAGTTTATTAATATTATAATATATCTATATTGTTAGATAAAGGAACGAACACTAGTAAATTAACATAAAGTCGTTTTTCACAGGTATGTAAAGTGTGTGTAATTAAAATTTGTATTAGTTTTCATTTAATTTAAAATAAACTTTTTTACAGAGGAAACTCAGCTGTGTTTAATTGACGGTGTCGTTCGAAAGAATACATTAAATCTGAATCTTACATATATTATTTATATAAATAATATTTAATATTAATTTATTTATTATTATTTATTATTTTACATATATAATCTAAAAAAATAATAATAAAATCTTTATCTCCTCGTAGGCTTCATAGAGGAAATGGCTCTTTATATCTATCAATATCGGTTAACTTAATAACTGCGTTTGGTGAAAGCTTTGGTCTAAACATAAGGCTATTACGCATTAGTGTTAAAATACCTGGCCACAGCCAGCAAATTGCCAGTTTAAAATAAGGTTGGTGGCAATTGGGTAACCAAACTTAAGATAAAATTCATGAATTAACGCTTTATAAAATCTCATTTGAGGCTAACAAGAATATGTACCTAAGTATTACATGGGTTTTAGGTGAAAACATCTCGGGACATTTGCCAAGAGTGTAAAGTTGGTTCGTTATGTTACACGGACACGTGCGCCAAAGTATTCGAGCGGGGACCAAGACGGTTGAGACGGTACTCTGCAGCTGTCCGGTAAGCAATATACTAGATATAAAGATAGTGATGGCCATCTACGAGCTATTTGATATCTAAACTCGTATAACATAGCTGAAGATATTGTTTGTTTAGTTATCTCAGGAACTACTGTATCGTTTTGGTAAATTCTTTGTTGAATAATGCATTTATCGAGGGAATACAAGGGGGGGAGGGGAGTTATTATTTTTAAAAAAATTAGGTTATTATATTGAGTTTTATATACGTCTTAAAATTTTAATAATAAATAAAATTAAAAAAACATATTCTCTCATGTTAACTGTTTAAATAATTAAATAGATTATCGAGTGTTAATTATAACAAAGTATTTACTCTAATGATATACTTTTGTGGATAAACAAAGTTATATAACAATTAATTATTGTTGTTTACTTTATGAAAAAAAGTTATTTCCATAAACCCTTTTCCTTCGTAAAACCCGGAAGGAATTTCCAATTTGATCCATAAAAAAGTCGATCGTCAAGTAAGTTCGCGGACAATAATCCTATGTATTCAGGATCAGGCCTGTACAATTGTCTATATTTTTTGCAAACGTCTAAATTATTGAATCAAATCATTTTGTTTGGGGTTTCATAACGTATACCATCTGTTTCTTTCAAATTTTTTCTTATAAAGTAGGTGGATGATCAACTTTCCATGCCTTACATCTTCATAATCAAAACAAAAAAAATGTTCAAGCAAGAGAGGACTATGAAAGACGATAGTAGTTAAAAAAATATTCTTTTTTATTTATATCTTACATGTTTTCTGCTTCTCTAGAAATTTTGCTGACTATGCAATGGCCGGAGTCTGTCTCGGAGGAACCAGTGTCTATGTCATCTTCATTGCCTCTTCTTTGAAAGATGTAAGTACTTTTAAACTCTTAAACATAGTTTTTTTTCATATTTGATCTATTAATACCATATTTATTAAAAATTGGTATGAGATTATATCCTTGTTCTATATATTATCAATAAAAATCTTAAACATGGATTTGTTGTGTTTCTTTATCATGAACTATAAATATAATGTATTGTTTGATAATTCAGAATATATTGTATACCAAGCGAAAGAGGGATTATAATACTAACTAATGTCCCAAGCCTTTGTGGTATATTATATATAAACTAATAAAAACTTAAAAAAAAAATCTTTATTTACGTACGTTATTTACAACGTTATCACAATGCACGCTTGTGTCATGTATAAGTATGTTAAAACATATACAATGTGTGTTTATGTGTTATCGTCGCGTTCCTTCGCAAAAAGATAATTAATTCATGAAGAGTTCAGTGTAAAAACAAATTCAATGTATTAATATTATTAGCTGTGGAGGCGAGGATCTTAACTTCTCGTAAATTTGCGGTAGTACTTAAAAGGGTGACGAGCTTTTGGAACTTTATGGGGCGCTCTCATAATAAAATTGTACAAGCTGTTTAATACGTGTGGTAGTCCGTTATTTTACACTTGTTTTTACACAGTTTCAACTCACATTCGCACTGCTAGACTAAGTTAAATTTTGCTTCTACTTTATTATCTTTTTTATTTGCAAGTATTTTATAGATGGATTATAGAGTCATAAAATACAGTATACTCAACCAAAAGCTACCTGAACTACCTGGTTTTTGGTAGTGGGGTATCCAGACACCGATGGTATTTCGAATTTTGTTGTCGTTATGTCTTGTTAGGGCACGAAAATTATACACACAGAATCAATAAAAGTAATACAATTATATCCACTATATAACTAAGAAGAGATATATCTCCTTTCAACCATGATACAAAAAGGAATGAATCAAAAACAACCCGGGGAAGAATGAAGTAAATGTCGACTGTGCCGACTCAATTGCTTATACAAATGATAGGAAATAGTCAGTACTAATTGCAACAATCTTAATCTGTTTCTTAGGCGATGCAGCATACATGATGCATTTTAATCTGTGGAAAAGAACCATGATATTTGCACACATTTCTGAGCTGATAGTCCCAATGACATTTAAAGTATGAGAAAGCAACTCGAAGGCTTACCCATAAGACTGGCAGAAGGCCTTCAAAATGTTAACATTAGTAGCATACCAAGTAAACCCCGAGCAAATTCACCGACACAGCCCTGCGTTTCTTCTAAACAGAGCAGGTCTCATTAGGGTCACTTGTGATAACATGACCCAGATATTTATATTAGTACTGTTTATGACAACCCCCGTAACACCCAGCGGCAGATTGCGTGAGACGTATTTAGAAGCTTTATAAGTTTCTAACTTCCAAAGACGTCAATGGATAACTCAAGTTTTCCTAACAACAATTTATTACTTTTCCATTACAGTTTTCCTTTGCAAAGTTATGCTTTGTTCTTTCTATGGCTCAGCTAACGCTAACGTTTAGTAGAAAATTAATGTTTAAAGACTAATAAAAAATCAGTGGAAAGTGGCACCAGCGATATCTGTGGGGAAAAAATAGAGAAATTGTACTTATTTAAATTTTAATTATTCTTTAATAAAAACTATTTCCTATTGTATAAATTATTTTATTTTCTCTCAATAAAACAAGAACAGTGTAACACATGGCGTACAACACATCATGCTATCTATTATAACAAGTAAAACAGCTGGCATCAGCAGTTGCCAGCTGCAACTGCATAAAACAGAAAATCCGTTTCATAAATAAGCATCACATATAAAAACGTAAAATTAATTAAAGCCCACCGACTACACGATACAGTTACACAAAGCGTATAACATATTGAAACGTTAGTAATATTCATGTAAAGAGTAAAAATACAAACTCATTTTAAAAAAAAATATTTTTCTGGATTTAATATTTTTGCATTTTGCACACAAAGCCTTGTTTTGGCAGTTTTATTTAAATATATTAAATACAATGTAATGAATGTAAAATACAGAATAGTAATAGAACCCTAAATAAAGTATAATACAGCAAATTTTACATACAAGAAATCTTTTTAAATGAAATGACTACAGTACACTCACTACAGGATAACGTATAAAACGATGCGTTAAAAAATTTAAAGTTAGTTAGTTCTACGCGTTGCTCCTTCTTTGGTAGCATGCGGTACGAAATTGTTTGGTCACAAGAAGGTGGGTCACGATTACTAATATAAAAGCGTTTATCATAAGCAAATTTCTGGGTGTTATTCATACAAGTACTTACAGTAGTGTTACCTTAGGGCTATTCGACTGGGTCTGAAGGGCCACGATATCATTCCACTATATCTTGTCAAACCTAAGGTTACGATATTTGTCTGGCAAGAATTGTCGCACAAATATGTAAACATTGGAGCTGACACTGAAATGTGTGCATACCCATTCTAGGGGCATTCATTCTTCAAACATAATACAATGATTATAAAATGACGATAGTAGTTATTCATCTAGTACCTGTACACATAATAAATATTACTTCATTTGATTTTTTCAGATCTTTGATCACCTAACTGGCGTTCAATATTCCGTAGAAAGTTACTGCGCAATGTTGTTACTACCACTAATATTGCTCACTCAAGTGCGATACCTCAAGTTCCTGGTACCATTTTCCTTCTTGGCCAATGTCTCTCTATTAATAACATTTGCTATTACGTGCTACTATACATTTGGAGATTTACCCGAAGTTCCCGATGTGAAATTAGCAGCCGGTGTTGAAGGATGGCCTTTATTTATAAGGTATGGAAGTTTCTAAACTGTTTTCTTTACAAATTCCCGTCCAAATTAAATTTAGGTTAAACAACAATTTTTTATGTTCTTAATTCAGTTTAAGCTAGATTTTTCCATTTCTATCCCCCACATAATTGGCACATAATCTCTACAGTCTAAGGGAACCCAATGGCTTCAATTTTTTTTAATACAGTGGACTTAGCTGAAGAGAATCCTTCTAGAGAATGGATGATTATCCTTAAAAATATAAGGAAATTGCTTGATAATTACTTGTTTTAATGCGTTTATCTAGTAACCAATGAACCGTTCTTAAACGATCTTGTTCCAGTACAGCAATATTCGCGATGGAGGGAATCAACGTTGTAATGCCTGTAGAAAATGAAATGGCAAAGCCCCAGGATTTTCTCGGCTGTCCAGGCGTGTTGAACGTGACTATGGTTTTTGTTGCTGTACTCTATGGTGTCATGGGTTTATTTGGCTACATAAAGTATGGAGAGGAAGTGCTTGGCAGCATCACATTGAATCTACCTCAAGATGAAAAGTAGGTAACATTACGCTTAACGGTACCCTCCGGTATTATGAGTTTCCATGGGCAGCGGTAGCAGTTGAGATCCTCCTGCCTGTTTGCCGTCTATTTTATTAAAAGTCTTTCGAAGTGCACTTGAAACTAACCTTTAAAGCCTTTGGGAGGTTGGCCTCTATAAGGCTATAAGAATGCCCTTTATAAGAACTAAAATTAAAGAGCGAGCGGGCATAAATGTCAATGTAATGACCGATCCCAATATTATTAAAACGAAAATTTACCTATAAGATCGCATCTTGCACATGTTACAGGATTAATAGATTAATAGGAACCTATCAAAAGTAAAAGAGTCACGCAGTTATTCTGACACAAAAAAACGTAGATTCGAAACGTATAACTATATATGAGCAGCTTTCTGATTATTATACCATAATTAGTACCTTATTCGTGTACGAACAAACATTTTTATTGTCACAATTATATTAATATTTATTCAGTTGTGAATGGAATTGGTGACGAAATTATAAAAAAAATTAACTGATTTTCATAAAATACTAGCTAAAATTTTGCTATGGCTATATACCCTATGATACAGGATTTAAGTTTAGCAGAAAAATATGCTACGGTCGTTCCTATTTGATTAAAATCGTAACTAACCTTAACAAAAACACACGCTCTTCCACTCAAAGTAGATCTTTGCTTACATGAAACTGACACAATCGGATTGATCAAAAACAATTGTTATTAATTTAAACAAATATTGTAAAATATATTGACCATTTAAGCCTCTGTAATTCAGATTATACGATTGTATAATGTTTTTCGTATATCACCATATTATTCTTTAACATCATAACCTATTATCAGTAATACTCTTGAATGAGGAGAAATTCTTGATTGTCTGTGCCATGAGCTTTGGATATACCATGCGTCATACGGGTGATACGTATGGGGACTGGTCGGACTTGAAACTTGATTTCAACCGTACTTACCTTGCTACTATGGCCTATGTACAAGTGCATGCTTGCCATGCTTCCAATTGATATATATTTATTTTAATAATCCTAGTGGCCTACCCCCGGGCGAGGTTATCCCTGGATCGTGAAATATAATAGATGGTTCTTTGAGGAAAAAAATAGATTAATTTTTACCAATTTCCTTTTTTATTATTATTAAGGGCTTCGTAATGTCATAGAAAGCCTGGTGATTGCAGCTCCTTACAAACATTTTGCAATTAATATAGTGATATACAAATGGTTTTTTGCCATTTTTTCTTTAGACCTTTGATTTGTGAACTGGCAGTAAGAAGAAAAATAGCAAATGATTTTAATTCTTTTTGGACGTGACCTATTTTGATCTATATGAATATATATATGTTTACTTTTGAAACTAACTTACTAATTAATCTCAATGCGCATAATTAACATAGGAATATGCTTCTACAAAATTATATATTTCTCATATTAATACGATTAGAAGGGCATAAATCGTTCTCAAAACAGATTAGAACCCAAGTAATTTGTTTTCCAAATTCACGTTTCACGCTGAATATTAATTAAACCCTTTTAATGGTATAAGCTCAAAAGATCTGATTAATGGAATACCTTTAAATGCATATATTTTTATCGTAAGCCAAATATTTGTACGCTATGAATACAAATATATATTTTATAAATCAGGTTGCAAAAATCCTCACCTAATTTTATGGCACCGCCGCCCTTGGACATTCATATTGAAAGATTTTTTATTAGTAAAAAAAAATGCCTATCCCCCATTTAAATGGGGTTAAAGGGGTTAGGAGCATTGTCTTGTTGCGGAGTTAATTTAAAACTATATTTTATCTGAATTGAAATTAAATTTCTAATAAATAGAGTTCAACCGCAATACCATACTATAGTACTTTTTTACATACTTTTCCATTTCATACAAGGAGGAAAGTTTTTGTGCCGACTCTCACAAAGTTACCATAATAAGGTATACTTTTTGTTGTTATCTTGTTAGAACCAACTGAACACAAACCCTTTTTGTTTGTTTGTGTACGTTATATAAATGTTAGCCTGGCAGTTAAGCGTAATTTTTCAACCCTTGGTCGAGAGTTCGACAGTCGGCTAAGGCTGAAGCAATATATGCCCTCTAAAATAATATGAGATCGCAATAATATATATACTTGTAATGTCATGGAAATATGTTTTTATTTTACTACACCTCCAATATATACATATGTGAATTATTTGAAATGTTTGTGGCAAGTCATTTAAATGTCCTCAATTCGAAAATATATTTCAAAAAATTATTTATAACATAAAGACCCGTTCATTATAGGAATCTGGTCGAAAAAAAGCAATAATATGAAGTAAAGCGCGCGTAGGAAAACTTTCCTATCGAGAGTTACTGAGGGTCAATCATTTGAATAATATTGTTATCGACACGTAAATATTTTGCCAGTGGAGGTGGCTGTAATTTAGTGATAAAACATATAACGACTCATGACTATTGTCAACTTTTGTTGAGGCCTTGTGGACAGTGGCTGGCATGTTGAACTGGGTTGATTTGATCTTCTAAAATTGATTTGTAAAAACTAATGTATTGCAGCTACTCTATTTAGCCTTAATGCTGTACTGGTATATAATTTTATCAGTTTTACAAAATAATTCAGCTAAATTTTAAAAAGACAAAATTATGAAACTTTCTATCGTTTCTTTTCGTTAATTTTATAGAATTTTAATTTAGAGTGTTGATCTTCAGAATCGACACAAGTATGTATTAAACGGAGACAATTTCTTTACTCATAGTTTACAGTGTTTAGTTATATCATTGTATATAAATGAACTAATGCCTAATCGTGACACACAAAAAGAGAAAATTGTGATAGGAAATGAGGGATCGGGGCAAGGAATTGTCAATAAAATGAGAAATATAAATCAGTGCCCAGTTCGAGATTAACTTGGGGCGTTTTTCCAACAAAATTGGTGCGATTAATGTTTTCTATGAATAATCATATTTAAGTGGATTTTTACAAGTCTTTTTAAAAGATCCTAATGCTTGGATCTGATAAAACTTTGTTTCGTCATTCTTTTATTTTTAATTTTGGTTACTAATTTTTTCAACAATGGTATAAATATTTTGTAAAGCAAAATTTGGCAGTTGAAAAGATGACATAAATTTATGGAAAAATATTACATTACAACCTACGCTATAAATAAGAATACCGAATTGTCGGCATAAATACAAAACGCTAGCCATTTACAAAGCAGTTTCAAATAAATTCGTAAGTACAATTAAACTAGAAAATCCTGTTGTCGGCCTTTAGGATATGCAATGTTTGTGTAAAAGGAATTAAAGGAATTAATTCCAATTTAGAATCTTTTTTGGCTCTTTGGAAACTATTGAACGAAATTTAATTCTATTATATTATTATATTAATATTGAATATTATATATTCTATGGGCCCAATTATCTACTTATTTTAGACCCTTTTACGTTTGTAAATAGGTTTTATCCTTAACTTCATAGTGTCTACTTAGACAACGACAAAAAAAGGAATAGTAAAAACTCTTTCTTCCAAACTACATTGGTACAACCTCAAAATGCGAACAAGCTGCACGAACCATATAATCAGATAGACATACAGAAACATGTATTCATTGTTGTCAAAAAATGATTAATAATATAAAAATACAATATTATTGACGAATGCTTATATGTCGGTACAGTGGATTTTCAAGGTTCTGTGCCTTCAAAGAAAAAACGGGACTCTTATCGAATTCGTTAATTGTAACTTTGTCTGTCCAGTAAGTACAGGTCAGGACCATAATGGGCTTCCAGTATTTCAGTAGGGAACGATAAAAAGATACATTACTACCTACTCCGCAAAACACGTTCATCACTCTCAAGAGTACACTTATAGGGAAAATATATATAAAGAAATCAAAAAATCAGACTGAATATTTTGAGTTAATCCTATCATGATATCCTATCATTTTTATTTTAATAATACATATATTTAACGAAGAATCTAATATCTATTAAAAATATGTACATAGCAACACATTTTTAAAATCCTCGGGGCGACGAGCCAAACCTGCACTTATCCGGATAGGATCCAGGAGTTAACCTTTTGAGGACGCGTTCCATTTGATCATAAATGCCAATTCACTTTTTTATTTCAACGATGTGGACAAGAAATGTTGTAGTTTTCCCTAGGGGACAACTTTGTTTTTATTACAATATGGACGTTGTTATTTTAGATCTCTATGAGAAATAAGTAGCTTCTCCTTCATTTTTCCTAAGAATGAAATTTTCATTTGCTTCTAAATTTGTTCATCACATTTTAAGCGTTCCTTATATTATTATCTAAAGTTAATTAAATACCTCGTCAGAAAAATCTCATTCTCACGTTTCAAATGTGTATCAAAAAGAAATCTTCATTTAATTTTCGAGTTTATTTCAACTATAATCACATAGTCTTCAATGTCATGACTATACAACTTAACCATTGATATTTATTAATAACGATTACTTAATTTATTTAAAAAATGCAATTAGGTATCCTTTTAAATCACAATGACCAGCACTGCTACGCACTTCAACACAAACATACAGAAACACCTATATAATAATAATTTTCGCACAACGTTAAGCCAAGCCGCGAAGTAAATGCACCATACCGGTTGTACTGTTAAAAAATCTCAAAAATATAATTAAATAAATATTTTGTTTTTTTAAGCGTTATATTTTTTTATCTTTCAGGTTAGCACTAACAGCTAAAGTTCTAGTTGCAGTAGCTGTTTTCTTCACATACAGCTTGCAAATGTATGCGCCGATGGACATTTTGTGGTTAAGAATGGAATCCAAAGTTAATCAACTTTATCATAACCTAGGACAGATTATTCTTCGAACTTTTAGCGTTACTATAACAGGTAAGAAGCTTATTTTACCAAATCCCTTTGATAACATAATACATTACGTAACTTAGCAATACGATCTGTTTGGCTGTACATTTGAATCTGGCTGTATAAATGACATTAACAAGGAAAAAAATAAGTAAATCATAAAAGAAGAAGCCTTAGAATACAAGCGGCTCTAAACAAGTTGAGTTATACCTTTATTATATTTATATTGTATTTATATTAATAACATGCATATTGTGAAGCACACAATTGTCTTGAATATTTCTAACAATAATGCTAGCCAATAACCCTTCGTTCTATGAGAGTTTCCGATGAGAGGTCCCATGAGAACGAATAAGTTATAAAACAAGTATAACAATTATATAATTAATATTTAAAATTATAATATCTTTAAAAGGACACAATTAATAAATATATAATGTAGTTGTGAAAATAAACAGCTCTATTGTTAAAATCCACGCTTGGTTGATATTTCCAAGTGGCGACGATGACTAATCGTGGGCCTCGAAGCCGCACGGGTGGAAAAAACGGGGGTTTTGGTGGGTAGCCATGAGCGAAAGAAGACATAAGCAGGGAGATTGTGAGAGATAAAAGTGTTTAAAAAATATCGTTGTGAATTGCAGCTCAAGTTTTAATTTTATACTTTACCATATAACTTACAATCAGTATTTGGGATCGTGGGAGCAGGGTACTTTTACAGTCATAACATGACATAACACAAAAATGGAAATAGAAAAATTATGTCCTTCTGAAAATATTTCTATGTCTTATATGTCTTCATACAATCACACTTGGAGAATATTTTACGTATGATCAAAGATTCTGATTGGAAATTCAATGCCAGTTTTACAGTGTCTCGAAAGACAGTATTTTTGTGAGCCGATAATAGAAAATAATAAAACTATGAAAACATCTTATTTGATATTATAACATACTCTTTTGGAAATTACTTTTTTTTAAATAACATCAACCAGTTGTAGTGTTAACGTTCGTGTTAACGGCACTCATTTATTCGAACCACAAAATTGACCATGACGGGTTGGTAGGTTGACTCTGCCGACTCTGTTCGTTTTCTACCACTCTCTTCAAATCCCTTCAAATTTCTTGACCCATTTTCAAACGAAGAAGAAATCTTGGTGCGTTTATTACTTAAAAACCAATTACACAAAAATAAAATCATGCAAACTTTCCGACAAAATTTGTGTAAAAGTACTTTTTAGTGCTACAAAAAAGACAGTTTTAATGCTAGTTGATCACAATCATTTTGCAAACTGAATTTTAAATTATTCAAATGAGATGACAGGCCACATTACGTGAGATGTAATATTCAGTGTTTCAATGTTCATCTCCGAGTTTTCAGTTGTTACAAAAACATAATATTGTAAAGAATTAAGGAAAAGTATCGAAAAGACTTTAATTGTCATTGTAAATGCAATGCAATACAAAAAAGTAATAATTTTAACCAATATGGACTAAACACTCTCACATTAATTACAGACATTTTTTTTCGCTCGTAATCGCAGTTATATCAATCAATACAGAGCTAAATTATCGCATCCCGTCCAGCTATGATAACCATGGAAATATTACTGACAAAAAAAATCCTGAGTTAACAGTATTCCCTCCTCATCACACTCTATCCATAATGTTTATAATGTCTATAATATTTTCCAAATGATTTAAAATTATATTTTAAAGTTTAAAAGAAAATATGCCAGACTTTATCCAAAACGGCCCGAATAATTATTTTATACTCCAGAAAACAAGACGATATTCGATAGCCTCTCTTGTCGATTCCAGCTGAAAATAGGACGTATGTCTTAATCCATATTTAGACATACGTCTGAAACAATATCTAAACATATTATATAAAAGATTCTTTTATATATTACTAGCTGACCCGACAAACGTTGTTTTGCCATACGTGTGATTTCTAGCAATCATTTTTTTTAGTTCAATAAAAATATTAATAAATAAAAAATAAGGGTTGATCGTAGAGGAGTAAAACTTTAGGGTTGTATGTATTTTTGTATGCATGTATGTATGGCCATAGAAAAATAAAAAATTAGAGCTGGACCACCCTTAAAATTTAGGGGGATCAAAAATAGATATTAGCCGATTCTCAAACCTACTGAATACGCGTTTAAAATTTCATAAAAATCGGTCAGGCGTTTCGGAGGAGTTCAATTACGCACCCCGTGGCACGAGAATTTTATATATAAAATTTTTATTATTTATTTCAAAATTTCAATAGAGAAAGATCAGATTAAATATTGAATCAAAATATCTAGTTTGCATTTAAAAGACCAATTGCAGATTTCAATATTCTTTCTTCCCATACTTTGACATTTAACATAAAGTTAACAAACTGTACTTATATTCAGTACACGTTTAGCGCCTTATTATTCTAACAATTTGCAATTTATTTTTCTTATAAATTAGAGGGAGGGAGGGCCTTCAAGCCAAGGAACGCTGGTTTTATAACGCTTAATAAAAGATAAAAGATAATATTTTAACTAGTAAATATTTTCCAATTTTATATTGCCTTGACGCTTTCATACGATGCTCAAATATTAATTATTCATCCTTTATCCTCCGAGTATCTTGGACGGTGTATCTTGTATGCCATAGATATCACGTTCTCAAATAAGTCTATATAAATCAATCAAGGGTTATTTCCGGTTTTATATTAAAGCTACGTTAACTCTAAAACTGTGTCAAACAAAGATAAATGTGCCTCAATCGAACCAATCAATCATAACACGAGCAACCGTAACTTGTTGATTTAAGATGGATTAGCATCTTTAGAAGGGTCCTATGTTTGCCAATTTAGTCGTTTATAAAATTGACATTATAACTGTAATATATAGAAATAATCAAAGTAAATGAAGTGGAACAAAATATATAAAAAACATTATACACTACTTGAGCCATATTAAGACCTTTCTGTATTACTATAAAATAGTAATTATAAAGGCTTTAAATTATTTTATCGTAAATTTTCGATTTCGATGTCTACTACAAATGAACAATTGGAGTTTTTGTAAAGCTTTATGATATAATTAGATACGTAGTTCATTACGTAGTTGTGTATGTATCCATTACTAATAAAACGTTCGCCACTAGCTTGGCAAGTTGGTCCCAATTTCTGAATCCGCTTTTGCTTACGGGTGAATTTGTTGCATTTATACTGAATTAATTATTCTTTATAAAAGCAATGAGTTTATGGATTCACGGAAACAGGCTATGGATGTTTTGGTTCCGTATCAAAAAATTTAAATAGGGACTGCTAATACTTTACCCTCCGTCTGTTTATATTTGCCCTTTGGTAACGCAGCCCTAAAAATAATGTAAAATGTTTCAGCTTCAATTACTTTCAACAAATATAATTGTAAAATAAAATTGTCTTTTCGTTACAGTGATACTGGCCATCGCAGTCCCTGATCTGGAACTGCTGATAGGTCTTGTCGGCGCCATTTTTTTCTCAACTTTGGGCATATTCATACCAGCTATCATAGAAACTGTCCACAAATGGGACAGAGGCCGCGGAAAATGGAACTTCATAATATGGAAAAACTCTATATTAGTATTCATTTATTTAATAGTCCTTATATCTGGTTGTTATTCAGCAATCACTCAAATGATAAGTAGGTTTGGATCATAGTTATAATTATTGTCTTGACAAAATATCGCTCATTAACTAGGTAGGTTCTTTGTGTAGTAACGTTTTGAAATATTCGCGATCAACCTCTTTGATAGTTGAATAGTTGTCATGGTTAAGATTTATATACATTTTTGTTTTCGATTCAGCCAATCTTTAAGTAATAACGTCAAATTAAACCATTATATCACATGTATGTACCTATGATTATGTAATGGTTTTATTTGATAAGTAGGTTATATATTCGATAATGAGGTAAGAATTGATCTTATCCCTTAAGAACTGAAATTGCTTGGGGACACTGGATTGCTACACGAACATTTGATATCAGCTGCCTAATATTGAATTGATGTTATGTTACGGAGTCATACAGTTATACATTTAAGCCGTCCTTGTACCTAATCCGTTCGACGCTAAGCGTCTGAATTGATTTTCATAGACAATAAAATTTATATTCTTGCGTTCGTTTTTAGCTATACATGAACCAATACGGTAATTCGCCTTCTCATGCTATCATTTGGACAATGGGTTAAAAGTTATTTTCATTTAGGTTTTTTTACCTACTTACAAATCAATCAAAATACAATTAAAGGTCAGTTTAAAAAAAAAAAAAAAAAAAAAAAAAAAAAAAAAAAAAAAAAAAAAAAAAAAAAAAAAAAAAAAAAAAAAAAAAAAAAAAAAAGAAAAAAAAGAGAGGGGGGGGGGGGGGGGGGGGGGGGGAGGGGAAAAAAAAAAAAAAAAAAAAAAAAAAAAAAAAAAAAAAAAAAAAAAAAAAAAAAAAAAAAAAAAAAAAAAAAAAAAAAAAAAAAAAAAAAAAAAAAAAAAAAAAGGGGGGGGGGGGGGGGGGAAAAAAAAAAAAAGGGGGGGGGGAAAAAAAAAAGGGGGGGGGGGGGGGGGGGGGGGAAAAGGGGGGGGGGGGGGGGGGGAAAAAAAGGGGGGGGGTTGGGGGGGGGGGGAAAAATTTTTTTCCAAGGGAAAAAAAAAAAGGGGGGGAAAAAAAAAAAAACCGCAGGGGGGGGGAAAAAAAGGGGGAAAAAAAAAAAAATAAACACGCATTAATATTAATTTTTGTTTATGTGTGCGCTTAAAAGATAGATTTTTTAAATTTATACATATAGTATAAGCTTATAGATACAATTTTTGGTTTTTAACCCCTAATTGTAAAATTGTAAGTAATATAATTAAATATAGTATATTGTTTTGTGTGCGAGAAATTTTTGAAAGTTGAAATAATTTTTAATTGTAATATTGTAAGAACTAAGTATATATTGAGTTTTAATACGAAATTTATTCCATTTTGTTGTAGCATAAATGACACGATATTAAATGTCTTCGTTGGAAACGGCTGAAAAATGGAAATCAACCGGGAAAAAAACTTTAAAGCTTTACATTAGTTAACGACCACATTTTTTTGAATTTTTTTAAGGGTATTAATAAACTTGAAAAAAAATATATTTATCCCTTATTTTGTAGTCTAATTTTTTTATAAAAATATGTTATACTTTTACTAACGCTCATTTGAAATATAAATTTATTTTTTATTGTATGGAATAAAATTGGATTATTATTCCTATGATTACGACGTTCAGTATTCTATAATTTATAACTTCTTAAATAAATACCTAAGCTCTAAATTTATCTACCATTTCTGCTACAACTATAAAAAAACACATAAAACAGGTTATTATTTTTATATAACTTTAATAATTAAACGCATATCTAACGTCGGGGCAAGGTCCAATGGTAATTTCAAACATAATAAAGTAAAAAACATATGTATTCATTAAAGTAAGTAGGTAATGTAAGATAAATTACATAAGAAGATTGAATGTAAGTATTTCGTGTCACTCCTAATTAACATACGTAATTAAACGTTGTTCAACTAATTATAAGTTTAATAAAATCACGCTCAAGTAGGGTAGGGCAGGGCTAGTTGAGCATAGGGGCAAGATGACAAACAAAATAACTCGAAAAATTTTCCCCGCACATGAAGGCAACATATTACGGCGAGAAAACATTACGCGAGGTGAACTGATCGATGTTATATAATATCCAGGCCAGTAATTTATCCCTAACACGAGGACGACTTGCAAAGTACTAGCTATGGTAATATTTTACCAATTTAAAGCTGCTTCAGTAACTAGCCTCCCAAATCTAATTAAAGCAAAAGGAAATGCAAAAAAAATTAAGACGAATTAAAAAAAGTGTTCTAATCAAGTAAGAAAATTAATGAATCCCATCTTATCTGTTGTGAAAGTCAAATCTTATTCTAAAATTAACCTATTGTTAATTTCCGTATCTTACGTTGATGTTTTCCTGACTTTATTTTATTTGGTAATTATTCAAAGTACTTTAGCTTTTATTGTTTTCTTATTAAAAGGCTATAAATAACAAATTATCAATCAGACATTTTATTTCATCTTTCGTTTACTTCGAACCAATGTTAGGGCTATACATTCTAAGTCTAATTGCCCCATACCCTTCATAAACTGATCTCACCATGCTTGACTTTCTGCATTTAAACAGCTTTAATTTCTATATTTATTTATTTATTATGACCTACCAACTAAATGTCAATTATTACATTCTAATATCAGTACTTAATTCCTTACACGAGGATATTTATTTGTACATCTAACTATAGTAAGGTGGGACCAATGAAGCTGCTTCAATAAAGTTACACTCCAGCTTGAACGCAAAAAAAAAAGCTAAAAGAAAGTGTACCCAAATGAAATGTTAAACGATGGAAGCTCTGACCATACGAGAAGTTTAGTCTAATCAAGTAAGCCACCATTAATAATTTTCTTAAATCTTATACTAAAGTCTTGACAAAGTAATCTTATACTAATCTTAACCTATTAGTTGAAGTGGTGAATATAATCATTATGTTAGTTCTTGAAAATTATTGAGTACAAAGGGGAGTGAGTAGTCAAAGTCAATTTAACGTTTGTTGTTTTCTCATTAAAAGCCGACCCGCAACAGAATTGGACGGACAGTCTAGACATCATTATTGACTAATCTTACACAGAATTATAACCAGTGCTTTCTGCCTACGCATTTCTAAAGTGTCAATTTCCCAGTGCTTTCACAACCGTGTCCTCATGCTTGAATTTCTATTAGTTAAATTCATATTTCATTCATATATCAACCTCTATCAACTATAGATACAGGAATGAATTGCCAGTCCTATCAAGGTACACCACATCGATTTAGATTTATTGTTGAGGAGATATAATACGTGATGAATTGTTCAATCGAACCGTTGCTCAAATAGCCCCACCCTACCCAACAGGGTTCAAGCACCTAATTATTAAGTACTTTAATGATGCTATTCAATTACAAAGAAGTTTGAACAAGTCTTCCGACTAAGACTCAAATTACATAGACGCAAGTTCGGATGAATCTGATTGAATAGGTACGTAAGTACTTACGTATACCTACCAAATGCGATCGCAAACACCGTAACGTGAAATAAAGTAAGTTAAATAGCTATTGTATGTCAGTATCAAATATTTAGTCGCGCAAAAGGGAGATTATACAAAGGTTGTTGCGCTAGCTTATAGTAAAACTTAAAGGTATAGTGAGGTGGTTTAGAGCTACTTATGTAAATTACTTATAAGATTCTGTTGAGATCTCAATAAACATTAATCTATAGTTTTTAAGATTAGCCAAATCTACTTATACCTACCCACATTTTTCCCAAAATTCAAATCAGATTTAGTTGTTTTACTCGTTAAATGCGATTTGATCAGGAAATTTTAGCGATTACAACTAGCTTTGGGAATTTATAATAACACTTCTTCAGTTTACTTAGTTCAATTCAAGCGAAGGTAATTATTGGTAGAGTTCAGTACATAGTGTAGCTGCTGACTGACGGAGATTAAAATTTTAGTTTGGACATTACAAATAATTCAAATCTCGCGTCGACGATGTCCAAAATCCGCCTTCACTGAAAGTCATTCGTCTTCATCAACATCATTGCCAAGACAATTAATCCTCGACGGTCGATGTTGAGATATTGAGGGGAAATCACAGATTCACTCATTCAGACGATTTTGCATAAGGCGCTCGCCGTGAGTATGCCCTTAGATCTTTTGCTTATATCGATATAATAGAGGTCCGTGGTGTAATAAAGCTCTTAAAAGTTCCAACAGAGAAGAAAATTCATACTTTAAACGTCGACGGTTTTGACAAATCTTGGATATATACCTACGCTTCGATATATTTGTGAATTATAATAAAATCATCAATCTAAGGGAAACAATCACATTAACACGGTAATTCAAAACACCATCCCATCCACTTTGTCGAACCAAATAACGTTAAAAGTCCTTGGGTGATAACAAAAACAAGGGACTTCCGATGGAAAAAGTTTAGGCACTTAATTATCTGACAGCGTCCGGCTTAACTGGATAAGGCTTTAGCGCTATGCTACCCTTTCCGCTTTGCTTGCTTTTGTCCTATTTAGAAAAAAAATACTGAACTACTAAGAGAGATATTAGCAAAAATATAGAATAATTAATGAAAACTAAGTTTTATATCTTAGAAAATAGGTAACACTTCCATGTGTTAGCGAGCAGTTTAATAATCTTAAAATGCGAGCAATTTTAAGCAGTATAAATATATATGAAACTTCTATTCAAAAGCCCGTGTTTCGAAATTAAAAGTTACAAATCAAAAATTTTGGTTGTGAAAGGTACAACAGCGCAATTTGTTGTACCCCGAGGCTTTAATTGCGACGCCTCGACAATAAAAAAGAAAATATAACTCGTCCCCACGATGAGCGCGTTCAACTCTTCAGCTTTATAAATTTTGTTTTTGAATCCTGCCCATGTCGACAAACATAACATCGAGTAGTACTTGGGAATATTTACGATATCGGCAGAAATAAGGGCTGAGTTTTAATGTGTCATAAAAGGCCCAAGTTCAATGGTATTATACAGGCTCTTAAGAGCTTACTGTTAAAATACATGGGAAGTAGTGCATAATTAAATGAACTCGTGTAGTCTTGTACATTTTATTATAATTTAATAGCCTAAAAATAGATCGTACTTATCGATAGATTTTTTGCAAATAGTTACATTATCATTTATGACTAGAAATTTTGGTAGTAGGCATGTATAGTATTACTTAAATATACTATAATCATTATCAGGTACATTTGTGCATGTTTTAAATAAAATAACAATTTAAGCCGCTCCAGTAAATTATTTTTAAATTGTTTGAATTTGAATCAGAAACCCTTTGAATGGCAGGGCAGCGCTAGCACATGTTTCTTTTGTTCAAACAATTTAAAAAGATAGATTAATTTGGAATATACGATTAATATATGACTTGGAGAGTAATTAACAGAGATGCACAATGGAACAAAACAACAACCCTGGTCCACTTCGTTCGTTATACTTTGTTGGCAGCTCGATTACCGGTGAAATTTTTTTTCCTGGAAATACCTACTTATAAATGAAGTAGTACAGAGGCTTATACCCAGTTAATTCATATATCCATTTCAGTATTTAGAAGGACATAATTTTGTCTGACGTCAAAACATGGTAAAGAAAAAGACAATTTTTTTCTCTATTACACAAAAATTCTGTTAAAAACTACAAGATTTCTACCAAATATTGCTTTACGAATTAATCATATCTTACATACTGTTATTTTTTATGAATATCATTAATACAGTGATATAATTTATAAGTATATAATTTCAGTATATGAAATTACATACTTTATATATATTAAATAAGCATTATATTAACATTAGTGTACATGTAGTGGCTTTGGAAAATTGTATCACACGTCAAGAACTTGACTACTAATTAGTAAATCACACATATCTTTCAGACATATATACATAACATGTAAGTAAAAATAATCTAGTCATTTCTCTGGGAAATTAATATTCTTTAACTTTGGTCTAAACAAAACTCAACCATAATTCTACAAAAGTACCATTAATATAGCAACTTGGACGTGTTTTAATGGAAAACAAATATATTCTATGAACCTGCTAATTCAAATAATTTAACTAAGGCTTACCTTTGTAAAGCGTACCAAGCTTAGAATTTCCGTATTTGTCAGTCATAGCTGACATACGGAAATCTCAGGTTCATGAGGTTTTTATTCATAAATATCAGGACACGCACGGACGGTTAGCCCCAAAGGTAAGCTATTTATAGCTTGTGTTATGTCTGCTTACATAATCACCCAAACCACAGCCAATAGAAAGCTATCAGAAAATTGCTGTCTGCTAATCGAACCACTGCCCTGCCCCACGTAGTGAAGAGCTTGGCCTTCTAGACTAATAACTTACTGAGTACATGCTAACCAAGAACTCAAATCAAATTACTTTTTCACATTACTCAACCAAAGAAAAGTGTATAATGAAAATAATATATCGGGACACATGGTCGATTCGCCCAATTAAAGCTATTTATAGCTTTCCTAACTTACTTAGTGTTTGTTTAAGAACGCTTTTTTAATATAAATTATTAATATTACTAATTATATATTTTATAAATGGAATTTTACCTACCCACTTATCATGCACACGTTTTATAACGTTTTGTTCATGGTTTATTTTTTTTATGATGCCAACAAGGCTGTTCGTATAACTTAACTTCCCTGAATAGGCCCCGCGAGATAACTTTAGCCTCATGAATAGTCTACAAGATAGCTACATAATTTTATTTAAGTAACCTTTTTGGGGAAATCTTACTGAATATAAATCACTGCCATCTATCGGAATTTACAGTTACATTTCAAGACAGTCAATTCTAACTAATCTCTGGATGTAACTGTCATAATTCCGATAGATGGCAATGATTTATGTAAACCAAAATCAGTATTTTGGCTCCAAATTTGTCTTAACGAATAAGCATTTTCTACTGCCAGGATTATCCTATAGTGCGTCTGGACATGACTTATAAATTTAATTAATTAATGTTATCATCACGAACACTTACGTCTGGCGTAGTTACATGGTAAATTGAAAATTAAAGCAATTTCACCTAAATTTAGCAATAACGGCTAAGTATTTTTACATTTACATTAATTACACTTATTGCATCAATCACTGCTTATAAGATATTTGTTACATTTGTTATTAATAATATTTCATATTGTTAATAATATTTGTCCTATTTTCGTAATTATTTCAAATAGAATTTTTAATTTAGTCGCACAAACCTATATTCAGTCCATTTGATATGCAGTTTGTGCTTTTTAAAACATTATTCTCAAGGTAAAGCGTACAATATTAACTTCGATTATTCTATAGTGGCATTAATTAAGATATACTCAAGATAACTAAGAGTCTGTACTGCCAAAATGCTGCCACGAGATGGCGATATTACAGTTTCTAGAAGTAACCTAACTTACAAGAACTCATTGTTTAACAAGGTAAAGAAAATGCATTAATTAAGTGCCAGGCCGGAATATTAATCACATGCATTTTATAAAATTTTTCACAATTCAAACTTTTTCATATAGGTTGATAATTTTATTTATATGAATATTTTTGTTTCGTTATCAATCGAATCGTGTCATTATCGTTTAAACATTTTTAAAGGAATATTTTATAAAATGGTGTAGTGATCAATTCTACGCACCGGCAGACATATTTCGTAGTAGTCCAATGGCTTGTGAAAATCATCCTATACTTTGCAAGGAATGTTTAAATTGTAATAATTGGTTGAGATTATGGTAAACCATGTCTTGTGGACTAGATATGATAAAATATACTAGACCAAGTATGGATAGAACAGCTCGCCATATTGAGAAGTGTGTCCACGTGTGATAGAATGTTGGTATTGTCGGCTGAAAAAAAAATAAATAAATAAATGAATTTATTTAATTTAATTTTTAAATAAAATATGTAACAAAAAATGCAATACTTATATTGTATAAGTACAGTGACATCTATTGAGCAAAGAGCTAACCGAACCAAACCAAAGCAAACAAACATTGTCGAGGATTCGTGGTATATATAAAATCATTTCTCAGATGTCTTCTACAAATCAAAGATAAAAATAAACAACTGAATGACCATAGAAAATCCATCATAAAAATTTAAAAACTTACTACAGTGACATTTCCGGTAATATTAGACACGAGTGGAGCATACTGATAGACCATCAGCTCATCGTAAAATCTCGCTGCACAACAGACAAGGAGACATGCGCTGTATAGGATCACTAGCACGATAGGTTGGAACCAGGGTTGTATACCACGGCTCGTGTCTATACTAGTGATATCTAATCTGAAATTTATAAACGGAAATACGTACATTAAATAAATATTGCTTTTAAGGAGCAGGAATCATCGATTTAGTGGGGCGTGTTTGAACTGACCTCTCTTTCTTTACTTATCTGTAAATGAAGATTTGCTTGTTCGGTTGAGCTCTTCTGCTTTCAAATTAATAAATCTTTATTGTATTATTATCCACATATCGAGAAGACTATAGGCCAATTAACATCTTTCTACTATGAATACAAACAAAATAAAAATAAGGAAAAAATTGCAATAAAATAATAGCTTTTCAGAACCTCTGGTGCTTAGATTGCTTAAACAGTTCTATATATTCTATATATTCTATATATTCTATATATTCTATACAAATATTAATTAAAAAATCTGTGGCAGATCAAAATATTAAAAAGTGGTTAATGTGAGATTGGATTTTAAATTAATATCCATTTCAAAGTAACCTTTAACCGTTAGGTCCACTGCAAAAAAAGCTATTTGTTATTGTGACATTAGTGTATATATAGTGATTACACTAACCGGTCCAAAACAGATACCAAACAAAGCACACAGAAGAAATAGTAAGCTGCGACATATGGCATTGTGACTACGGCGTGAAAAGATAGATGTCCAGCATCCAGGCTGTCTGAATAGCTGATGAGGAGGAGATGCATTAGAGATAACCCTCCAAGGACTCCATGAGCTGCTCCAGCGAAGGCCCGCCATACCTTTTGAACCGTAAGCGCTACATCTAGTAGAGTTGGCTCACCCAGTCTGAAAATACATTGAAATTTCTTTGGGTTAGTTTTCATATATCTTAGTACAAATTAGCACACAAAGAAAACTAATAAAGAACAAAAGCTCAAGCATTTTGGGTTAACTAAGCTAAAGAAATATCCAACTGTGTAAATTCAAAAGCATACACAGCATGAAAAAAAATTCCACACCTGGCATATTTTTCCTCGTCTTTTGATTGTTGTGATTCTATAATTCTTTCTCTTGATACAGCTCTGAATGTTCCACCTCCTTGAAGATAAATCTTCTCAGGCCTCCGTGAGAATGGACCTAACCTCTCATCATTTGGTGATGTTAAAGGTGATGGTGATGAGAATGGATTGTCAATGTATTGATCGTGATAAGGGACACTGGCTTGAAGGCTTTCTAGCATTGCTGTTAGATCTGCTGGTCGTGCTGGAATTATGTAAAATATTTATTTTTATTAATCCTTTAAGAAGTCTTAGTTTAATCTTGTTTTTTCTTTTGCTTATTTTCAGTTTCCATGAAATGTGAAGCTTCTTTCAATGAAATAATCATCAAATTAAATTCTGTTTTCATATTAACTGCATAATTTGTTGCTTATAATATGAAATAAAACTTACCAGGTTTACTTGGTTTAATTTTACTTCCAGTCTTAAAAACTTTCGGACTAACATCACCATTTGTATTATCATGTCGTTCTTCTCTAGCTTTTCGTCTTGTTTTTCTTGGTTTATGTCGTACTTCTCTACCTGATCCATTATTATTCTCAACATCATGTGCTTCAATTTCCAACTCACCACTCAGTGTTACTACTTCATCTTTGTTATATTCTTTGAGATAATCATCAACCTGAAATAATCATAAAGCTCAATGGCCTACATAGCTACACATCTTATAAGCTATGCCTTAGTGTAATTCCTCATGATGGTTAATTAAAAAGCATGCAGCATGTTGAAGATGAAGATAGCAAAAATAATTATAATAATTCAATGTAGACACATTGCATAAAATTATAATTACTTATTATTAATTATGAAACAGAAATATCTATAAACTAAAAACTGCTAAATTGTACCTTCTCTAAAGCAATAAGACTGGAACCAGGGACTTCAAAGTCATGCAAGTCTCTGTCTCTATGTCTTGATGAATGTCGCTTTTTCTTTCTATAAGATGGACTACGCTTTTCTCTATGACTACTTGATGGTCTTGATAAAGTCTTCATATGTTTTTCATCCAGACCATTTGGATCATGCGAATAGAAAACAAAAGATGGTGGTTTATCTGTTTTCTTAATTTCCTTCTCGACAAAGCCCAATATACCCATTTTAATTTGATCATGAATGGGCAGCTCGGTGTCCAATGATTCTTGTTCAGATTTAGACCAGTTTTCCCGTATTTTCGTCTTTTCAGAGACTTGCTCTGTAGCATTCTCACCTGATTCAGTAGAGGCATGGCCATTTGATAACTTTCGGGAGCGGGATCTACTGCGTGATCTAGCTTTATTTTTCAGCTTTGGAGAAGGAGATCGGGCACTATGGACTTCAGCTATTTCCTCCCGCAATTCAGAACTTTTTCCTGGCTTCATGATACTCACAACAATAGATAGAGTAAAGTTAAAGTTTTCACTTAAATGTGAAACGCAATGAGATGAGACACTTTAAAGCCGTGTAAAAGCATGTTTTTTTTTCAAATATTCGTATCGCGAGTAAAACAAAAATAAACCACCGAAATCCTAAGGCTAAGAAATGAATTTAAAATTCTAAATGTTAAATGTCAACAGTAGAGTTTTCTGACGTCAGAATGACGTCATTCCAAATGGGTCTTACAATTGGCCCTTCTCGTCATCGCTTCTTTCTACGCAATTTTAAAAAATTAAAAAAGTTATTGATAGTACATCTGCTAACAATTTAAAAGATTTAAACTATAGTTTTCACTTGCATATAAAACATTAATAATAACAAATTGATAAATAAACGCTAATAAAAATAATATATTGCAAGAATATACAAACGCAAAAAAACATTACCGAGTGGATCTGTCTTGTATCATTTGTATGTACTACACGCTTATCTCCGAAGACCGAAACCACATGCTACAGACCCGACTTTCTCGCGGTCTTCACCAATGGATGAAACCATACCACTTGTTTTTATTGACAACGTTTCATCCGAAATAAATGTTTCTAGTATCGCTAATACTGTCTTATAGTAAGTAATATTGGTAATGTATGCACCTAATAAGTATATTTTGTTGCTATGTTTTAAAAGTTATAAAGAACGTTTTTAAAATATCATTATACATTATATAATTATTTGTTTATAGATGAAAACGCTCACGAGTCTGTGACTGTGGGTAAGTCTCAAAATGTGTGTTTATCTTAACAGATGGAGCCACAGAAATCATTACATAAAAATAATAGGCACTGCACTCTGAAATAAATATTGTTTTAGTGTTTTGTAATTTCGACAATTCCAGGAAGTACATAATAAATTTACTTTTTATAGTGAGTTAAAAATTCTCCTAACACTTTATTTTCTTTAGGCAATATCATTTAAATAATATTTAGAAAAATCATGAACATTTCGATTATTTCCGTAAGTTCAATAACGCCAAAAATTGTTTCTCGATATAAAGTAATTTAAAAATAAATTATAAAACCTATTAAATAAAATTCAGCCGTACCAGTTGGTGACTGGTCAGACTCACAATTTTGGAATGTAGACGACCTTTGACGACGCCTTACTCGGGTGTGTTTAGTGATAGGAGCGGGCGAATACTACAGAATGTCCTAAGAAAAAAATATTGTTTGCTGTTAAGACCATCCATCGCAGCATAAAACTGTCCGTGGACCGTGCATATCGTAAAGCTGGCAGTTTCAAGCATCAAGGTCAACAACTAAATTTTGAAATATGAACGATGATTCATTTTTTTTTAAGTCAACTTTATTTTGAGCTCAATGCTAAATCGATGTGGTAAATCGATAATCTTTAAAATAATAGGTAAACTTAGTTACATACTTTAACAAATGAATAAAAATAATATAAGTTTATAATAGATACAAGTATGTTTTTTTATTTCGCGTCTGAGCTCCAACTTGGACCAAACATCTAATCAAGTTAATATCATGGACTGAGCAAAGCAGAATAATTAAATTATTTAAATAGATATATTATGTTTTATTTTATTATATTTAGTGAAAAATATATGAATGTTTAGCATAAAATATTATAAAAATAGGAATATTATAGAGAAGACTTATATAACATAGTATTTTCATCAATCAAACAGAAACAAAATAATTAATTATAAAAAATGAGAATAAAGCATTATATTATTAATACTATATTGTAGCATTCGCTTTCTTGTGTCGCCATATTTTTAAACCTATTTCTATAATATTGACACTAAAATCCCATAAAATTAATATTGGAGGTGTAGTAATGATGTAGCCTTATTAAAGGTTGGGACAAAATTATCGCGAAATGACCACCTCATTTAACTGAATAAATTTCCTTTAATTAGTGATGAGGTTGTATATTCGGACAAAAATCATTATTACTAAACCAAAACTGTTCGCTGAATCTCTTGACGTCCAGCGTCAGTGAGCCTCGCTCGCTTCCTTTAAATTATTTTCTAACCTAAATCGGATCGTGACTTATTTTTTTAAATATATATGGTCGTTACCTATGAAATTGCCGTTTTGTTTGAAAAAAGTTAAAGTATTTTTTTTTCGAACTTATTTATTTCTTTTATTCAAAGTAATCACCCCTGCAATCAATGCATCTTTGCCAACGCTGTGGCAGTTTATGGATGCCCTTCTTGAAAAAAATCAGCTGGACGGGAGACAACAAACTCTTCAAAGGCGTTTTGTACTGCCTCTCGGGAATTGAATTTTTTTCCCGCTAAAAAGTTGTCCAAATTTTGGAAAAAGTAATAGTTGGTAGGCGCAAGATCTGGTGAGTATGGCGGATGAGGGAGAGCTTCCAACCCCAACTCATGCAGCTTAGAGACGGTCTGTTGTGCAGTATGGGGTCGCGCGTTGTCGTGAAGTAGCAGTGGAGACAACCGATTGACCAAAGCTGGTTGCGACGTTGGAGTTTCGCCATCATTGTGGTCAGTTCTTCAATGTACACATCTGCAGTAATGCTCTCGCCGTTTTGTATAAAGTTATAGTATAGCTATGAAGAATAACACCAGCACTACACCACCAAACTGTGACCATCACCTTTCTAGGGGTCATTTTTCGTTTTGCACATTGACTGATTTTGTAAATAGAATGTCATATTTTTAAAACTAAATTAATTTGAATTTAGAATTCATAGCCAATCAAAACTTTTTTTTGTTTGAAAAAGTCTGTACTGCAATACGGCAATTTCATAGGTAAAGACCTATTATTTGCTTTTAATACTACATTTTGAAAAAAGATTTCGCTTAGTATGTCCTTTAATTTAATTTTTGAATTGTTTTTTTTTATTTCGTGTTCGTAGTGAGAGGATTTTTCTATAATCTATTTGTATTTGTTATTGCATTTTGCTGTAAAGATTTAAATCAATAATGGCATATGGTATAAAAGGCGCTTCTAAATACCCAATTGTAATTTGGTATGATAGTTGGGCCATCAACAATCTAAAGACTATCTCAAAATATCTTTGATTTTGGTTTATTTTTAAAGAAAAAATAACAAAATATTGATGTATTTACAAAATAGGTATTTTAACCATGTAATGTATGTGTGCTTAGCTTGCGAAAACGAAATTACGTTTCTATTAATAATATACATTTTAAACCTACCAAATATAATAGCATTCAACTTCCAATATTTGTGAATATGCCAAGCTTTTTCATATTCCATTTTATCAAGAAATTGTACGACTCCATCAAAAGCAACAACTTTTCTAGACACAACTTGGGAGGCTTCAAAAAAAGAGCGTTCCTATCCCTAAAAGGCCGGCAACACGTCTGTAAGCCTCCTGGCATTGTCCATGGGCGGCAGTTAGCACTACTCTAAGTGACCCGACTGCTCATTTGCCCCCCTGTCTCATAAAAAAAGTAGGAAATCAGCAATGTGCTATTTTTAATTCTAAAAACACCTACAGTAACCAGTAGTAAGTAGTCTTATAAAAACAACCGCAGTTACTTATATATACGAGTATGTAAGTGCTCTGTATGTGTTTTTGATTTGTTCTGTATACCTTCACCGAATAATGTAACCGCTTTTATCCTTTTGCGTTCTACTTTTCTTATTGTTTCTGCAATCTGCGAACGTGATATGGACATGAGAGGGACGACAATCTTTCCCCTCCTCCCCTCGGAGGTCGTACTCCCCCCTCTTCGAAAGGCACTTTCACTGAAAGAATTTCGTCGCAGCTCCAATGACGTCATATTTGCGCAATCTGATGCAATGTGAAGCAAAACTTATGCATTTCATATTCGGCTTTGTTTTGTAACATAAGCTTGCATTAACTCCCTATTGGTAAATGTTGGGGTGTTTCAATTCTTGTTCGGTATAATACATACTTACAGTCTCGCTCATTCAAATCATTATAAAAATATTAAGTAATCAATAAATGTTGAAAGGAGGTCATCTTATCAAAAACCAATTAAATCCAAAGATTTATTTTAAACACAAATGACAGTTTTAAATGGCCATTTATTTCATATCAATATTACATTACTGATTCATACATTATACATTAAGTTTGGTCCTTTAATAAAATCTATGAACGCTAACTGCGTCATCTTAAAGTCCTTATTCTAACTTAGACGACCCCACACCGTTAGATAATAATAGAAGTTACACATTTACATCGGTTCATACATCCGATATTAATTTTGTCCCGAATAAAGTGACGAGTTAATTATCTATTTGGCACAAAATTCGTTTATACGCGTATTACTTCGCGGGTATTCTTATGACTACGTAAATTGCAAGTGTCCCTATGTTTACTATACTGTAAACATAACTTTATAACTCTAAAATATAATGCAATAAACTGAAAAAGTTAAACTAATAATATCATTAAATAATCTCACATTACACGTTTTAATTTATTTACAAACTAACCTAAATGTTCATAGAACGTACTAGAAATATATCATAGATATATGGGATAAACATTACCGACTTTCGATGTATGATTGAACCATTATCGATTATCATACTCTAATCGCCGGTAAAAAAACTTAATTCTAAACACAATCATAACCCGTCCAATAGAATTCTAGAGAAAATTACCTTTCTCGAATTATATGGAGGGATTTCAATCGATTACTCGATTAAGATGTACTCGCGTAAATCTATAATCGACAGACGCAAAAACTGTTTCGGATTTCGGATTTTAAAATTCGAACAGTTTTCTACTTGTCCGCATTACCGCGGCTCTCAAACCATTATGTACAACTATTTACAAGGCTTTACTGTTGCTACGTTACAAGCAGTAAGGATGGCAGAATTGATAGACGAGCCGCTGACTTCGCTCTGTCTTCTTCATGATGCCTTTCTTGTAGTACTGTCTGATGCTTCTTGAAAGTTTATCATAGTTCATAGCTGGCCTGTTCTTTCTCTTCCCCCACAGTCTGGCAACACGGACTGAATCTTCAATTTTGAAGACACCGTTACCTGTGTGACAACATTTGAATTAACCATTGTTTGATTGAACGTGCATGATAATTGGGTTCTATCTAAGTGACGTGCGCTTGCGCACGCTCTTCTTTTATCAGATTAAGACGTTAGCTTATAAAGTACAAATGCTACAATTATAACTTCTTATAAATTCACGCGATTTTGCGCTCATCTTTAACGGGGTATAAGAAATAGTCAACAATAATACATTAGCGAAAAGTAATCTTTATGTTTGAGCTTTTGTCTGAGACTTAAATTGAAACTATGTTAAAATTACCATAACAGTAGGTAGTCGTGAATACCAAAAATAGAATGCATTAATATAAATTATAACGATATATACGGATATCTACGGTATTAGGCGAGTCACGAAGCCACCTTTAACAGAGCTTTATACCTGAAGGTTTATAGTGCTGATGGTAAATGGCTCGCTCACCTTGGCATGAGAATGTCGATATGGTTTAAGAGACAAAGCGCTTGATCAAAGGATTGCTAATAAATTGTTATGGTCGGCAATCGTATTGTAACTAAAATTTATGCATACAAAAGTTTTAAACCATCTTTGAATTACAGAGATATTAATATCGGTGAAACCGTCCGTATGAATATGCATTTGTGGTAGTCTTGTCCTTATGAATTTTTTCATCTGGCGTCGTAGATTTGCTTAATTTACATTCTTTTATTAGAAACTAGTTTTGATAATTAAAATTCGCGAAAACGATAACTCGAGGATCAAGTAAAGCTGGCTTTAGTGGTTTTTAATTTAATTGATACCCGTGTATTTTGGTATTTTAATTACCCTTCATTCTACTAGTTATTTGATAAAATACCTATTTACGAACAATGTTTTTATTTCTAACATAAATTTTGAAATAAATTAACGCTTAAACATTATCGATAAAATAATAATTAATATCATGAACTTTTTTGATTATCAGTGCTTGTTATCGTATGCATTAAAGTAAGGAAATAATTATTTTGTCATTACAAATCATAAATTATATTGTATTAATAAATAATAATATTAATAAATTTAGTAAAATGTAGTTTTCTACAGAAGATTCTTTGACATATTTGTAACATATA
Organism: Pontia daplidice; assembly: GCA_963693355.1. Classification (NCBI taxonomy): domain Eukaryota; kingdom Metazoa; phylum Arthropoda; class Insecta; order Lepidoptera; family Pieridae; genus Pontia; species Pontia daplidice. The sequence continues at coordinate 1,369,451 of CAVNZL010000044.1, read as the reverse complement.
AACAGTACTTTAAACATTGCTTAAGTTTCTACATCCTTAAATAATAACAGTATTACTAATACTTTGCTGTATGTGCTTTGCTAGTAACGGCAGTAGTCGCTTTATATAATAATCATTGTATAAAGTACTTACTTCGATCTAACCACCGAATCGCAGAGCCATGTATGTGGGGTGATGCCAGCAGCTCCTTCAGAAATTGCCATAAGTGTATGTGAGTACTGCCTGTCTTTACTTTGGCTCCTTGACTTACGCTTGTACCAGCGGGCTCCGAGTCTTCATCTGAATCAAAATTTGAAATATATAAACAAATCTCCAGATTGTAGATTTTCATAATATTTTGAGTTTAAGTAAAAAGTTGAATCTCATCAGTATGCTTCAAAGTGGAAATATAATTTTTTGTGACATCCCTTTTGTATATGTTCATTTCTTTCACTGATTTTTGTTGTACATAAATAAGAAATTTAAACCCAAAATAACCTATAAGTATTTTGTTTTGAGTTCAGAAGTAATACGTGAACTGGATTGCTATCATAAACATGCGATGAATGATAAGAATTTCACAAAATTCCAATAAAATATTTTTATCTTTTGTATCAAAATGTGTGTGTCAAAATTAGGTATGGCTCTGATTGAGTTATATTAAGTCTCTATCTATCTATCTTTTCCTTATTTGTTTTAAAACAGGTTTGAGATCAAAGATATTAATGTTCTAACAATGTCAGTTCATCCATCTTGATAGCGACCTTGCGTTCAACAAGTTCTTAAATGTAGGTTGCCGGGAAGATACAAAAACTTGGATATCACTTATATGGTCATCGTTTAACTTAATACTTAGTTTAGATTGATGGATAACTGTATAACTGTACGGATTTTAATTGAGTATACTTCTTAAATTATGACTCTGTTTATTAACAGTCATGATTATAGCTTCAACCGATAAAGTAATTTTATTTGCATCTAATACACAGCATATCAAATAATGTTTCAAATAATGGAATATGGGATCTAAGTAATTATGAATTTTATAGTAGTTTTAAGAATTGATTATGCCAAACTAAGCATCATCAGAATAAAGTTTGTTTTAAATTTTGAATTTCAAAAAATGAATTTAAAATTTGAATCTCTTTGGAATCGTCAGCGCTTCGGAAAGCAGGTTATAACGTGTGGCAATTCGTTAGTTTAAAAAAAATTAGAGATAACTTTTCTCAGAATAACAAGCTAAGAAATCCAGAGAGTACATATATTTTAACATCCACATAACTGTATTATAAATGCTTGCATGCAAACGCTTATAATATAATAAAACTGTACGGTTCTGTGCATTAAAAAAATTTAGTTTAAAATAGGAATTAGATGGGAACAATATATATAGTTTTATTATTATATTAATTTATATTATATTTGTTTATATTCATACTTCAGTTTCGATTGAATTGAATTGCTCGAAAGTTACAAGTACAGTATATAAATCTATCCTTACGAGGTATGCCTTAGCGAGATAATTGTCAATAGCTGTTTCCTGTGCTACTATCGACACCTTTTTGCAGATCCTAACAGAGCAAGGTTTCTTTCATGATTCCAATTTGATATCCGCTGCGACCCACATGTGTGGTATCTGTTTCATCGATACTCAGGTATGTATTACTATAAGAAAGAGCTCTTGACAGTAATAGAAAAATTTATTGAATTAACTCTTTTTAAAAACAAAGGATTTTCATTATTAATTTTGTTTTCGATTTCAACTGGTTATCAGTTCGCTTTAAAGTATTTCTTTGAAAAAATCTTAAAGGCCACAGGTTCGCGCACAGACTAGATTACAGGCATGTTAGATTATTAAGAATACTATATAAGAAGAAACCACAGGCTGATGAAAAATAATAAAAACCCCAAAGCCATGAAACGATAAACAAATTCCACATTGACCTAATTTATGTGCCACAAACAATACGATAAGTGATTATCGTTTCGTAACTATTGTATAGATTATATTGAATAGATCATTTGTCATATTCCAAGCGACATTTTGTGTAAATCAAGCCCGATTCTGTCTATATATCGTCGTTAACCGCAAACAGCTCTTGGTCATATATCATGGCTCGTTTGTCTCGTATGTGGGTCCACGTCTAACGGTTGATCACAATGTATAGATCGGCGCGTCAAACGAGCCGTTTCTATTCGAATTTATTAACGTCAATTATTTCTTACCAAGCGTATCATTAAAACCTAATAACATATTTCTTTATTTTTAAATTCTTTTCATATTCTATCCGCCTTTTTTTCACAGCTAAATATTTATCGTTATTTAGACAATGCGTTTTTTTAGACATAATGAGTGTCGTTCCGAACAACGCGTTCGGAACGACACTCATTATGTATCAGAAGTTAATCAAATATTTCTATTTAAAAGCCAAATGGTTTAATAATTTTTCAATGAAACATACCATCACTTGTGTCTTCAGCAGATGGTAGACCAACGGGCGTGGGTTTTGGGGATGGTTGTTCTTGCTCTACCCATTGCGTGCTTCTCCAACTTTCGTGACGAGCTGCTTTCCAGATCTCCAACTGTGCGTGTAATGTACTACCCGCCTGTGAAAAAAATCTATGTTAAACTTGTTTTTGTAGTATGCATATCCAGAAAATACGCTACTCTCCGACTTCTATATAACCATTTTATATTGTCCTAAAATAGGCTACCTTCAAAATAACATTATACAAGTATTTTAATTATATATTACGTATATAAGTAATAATTTGTAGTCTACAAAGTAGGTACTGGAATGTGTACTTTTAAAGTTATTTATTTAAAACACTTGTAGTATTTGGAAGCAGACCAGGTTTATACGATTTGTATGCAAACATAGAAAAGCTGATATCACAACGACTTTCATCGGCCTTGGAGAAAGTCGAGTCATTGGTGCGTATGATGACAACTATCTACCCACTACAAGCATTATATTAGGATTACATGCCATCAAAGGAAATTACAAATCTCGTTTTGCATCTTAAATATTGCTAAACATATAATTTACTTGTTCTTGGTAAGCTATCGGTTAAGTTTTTTATCTTAAACAATTTGATAAAGGTTAACGCGAAACGTATGTAATATTTAGCGTAATATTTGTTCAATATTACTACAGTAATATGTAATAGATTAATAAGTTTTTATAATCTACTGCCTAATGCGTGAATTTCATTATTCTATGTATTACTGCCTAATTGATAGGGTTTGAAACAGAATAAAAGCTGTAGATGCAGGTGAATTCTGTAAGGCTGGGTTTTTAAAAATATTCTAACAAATAAGACGTAATGGAATTCATGGAACCACAAGCTATAAATCTATAAATTTGATTACTGCATTGCTTTTAAGGCAACTTACAGATTGGGAAATGTGGAAAATACAGTGCTAAAATATATATGAGCTTTTTATCGTACAGATATTTTCAAGTTCACGGGAAAGTCAATAATCGATCGTCTGTATTTGATAGACTGACATTGATATTTGAATTGTTTCTTACAATTTTTTGTTTACTGATACTTGCGATACAATAAAATGAAATTGTACAAAAAAGTTGAAAGTATGTAATAAATGGCAACAGGCAGATTAACATAGCTAGACATCAAAATATATAATACAGCCAAACAAATTCTATAAAGAAATTAAGGTTCGAGATTATAAGTATCTGAGGTGGTGGCAAGTCCACATTGGAAATTATAACTGCCTTTTTTAAATTAAAATATCTAAACAGAACAGAAGCAGGCTCATTGACTAACTTCATTGGCGTCTCTTATGTTAGAATCAATAAACAATAAAATTGGAATTGAGTATCCCTTGCTCCCTAATGGCGTCATCACAAAGTAAAACCCAATTTCAAGATTTTACAAGCACAGTAACAAATTTGGAAATACATGATAAGAAAACTTAGTTATTAAACCTGTACAGCTGTTGAAAGTACTTGATAAGTCTTAAGTAATAATCGCGTAATGGTAGCCCGATTCAGTAAACGGATTTCCTTACGCAGGCGTAGATTTGACGCAACAATCATTTCATGGCGATTGATGCATGATACTAACACAGACATCAAATTTTCATACTCAAAATATAGAAAGACTGTAAAGTAATGGCTAAGCAATTATGTAAAACGAGTGATGGACGTGACATTTACGTATTTAAATATACAAATGATAATATAATTCACGGTTGTAACCGTAAAGTACATGACAGGTAAAATAATGTGTATCTGTCGCTCTGAAAATACTAATAAGACTACTTAACCAATAGATCTTGATTCCTATGGAGTGTGTTCAATAATTATTTGAAATACACTAAAGTACTAAAATACTTAAACTAAAAGTACTGTTTCATTTAGTATATAAAAGCAATATTGTAGTAGAAATGTTTTTCATAGAAGCACGTTTGACACGTTGAACTAAATTGAGACTGGAATCATCATTCCTATCTTAAATTTGTTATATTTTAACATAAGATACGAAATTGGACCCCATCTTTGAGATAAATCAATTAAACAACCTAAAAATTATAAGTATCAAATCTTTATTCCTTTAACCTTTCTGGAAAAGCACGATTAATAACTCTTTGTAAACCTGAATCATTACTACAAGCAAACAATCTATTTTGTTCCAAATGTGATAACCGATAACGGTTTATGAAGCGTTAATATTGGAAACGGACATACCTGGGGCGCTCTTTGGTTAAATTCTTCCTCACTTAAGGCAACTAATGCTGGACCATCCATAGCAAAATATTCCATGGGCACCATTGGTAGGTTGTAGTGCTGCACGGTGAACATCACCCAAGATTTGACGTCACTCGCACTCCATTGCAACGGATCTGATATAACATGTATACTTTTACAAGGTCTTTGTAAACAAACCACACGCTTATCGTTAACATTTTGACACTAATATATCGCAGTATCTTCAATTTTCAATATTTACTTTATTCAATACATAATTTAGCTTTATGACGACATCAAACTTAAAACACGATAATTAAAGATGTTTAGAATATTTATCTATAGACGGTCAATAAATTGCGTAATCATCTTTTCTCAGAAACGATTTACAGTTGTGATGTGTTTAAGCTGTTACTTGGAAAATTTTGATTTTTTATTATCCTTGCTATGTGACGTCATTTGTATTAATTATGCTAATAACAAGACACTAGTAGTAGTACTAGCTATAATGATGTTAAAATGATACATTAATATGTGACCTCTATAATATAATATGACTCACCTGGTGATATGCCTAGGACTGTGCACGTGTTTTCAACGTCGCGTTTTGATTGCTCAATAGCCATAGAAAGCATGCGGTCGATGTCGGGTGCCACCAAAACATCGTTGTCAGCACCACCACTGCTTTCTTCCATTTTGACAGACCCAAGCTCTATAGGAATTGGTCTCAAATTGTGCCTCTTTTGGAAGGTAGTATCTTCTAACGCTGACCTGAGTAGAATGTGATCTCTTGGCTCTTCAACTTCTAATTTTGGCGTTATATACTGATGTTGAATGCTATCTTGTAATATCTGATTTTCTTTTAAAAGTTCCTCTATATCAATATAGTCTTCGTGCTGTGGAACTGGTGAGGAGTATTGATTATAACCACTGTACGAAGAGCCTGAGGGTGATAAGGGATAGGGTGAGGCAAAACCGGGTACTGAAAGTCTATTTGGTTCTTCTTTAATGAATATGGGGGAATATTGGAATGAGTTGTAAGGTGAAGAAGGTTGTAGTGCAACTGTGGGAATATTTCCTTCGTCTGATGATGGTGAGGGTGTGGGATATGCCTCAAAGTCGTAAAGTCGGTCTAACAATTGACTGTCTTCTGGATAGGGAGGCGGTGGCTTGTTGTGTGTGGGTGGTGAATGTAACATGGGCTCTGGTGGTGACTCAGCACCCAGAAGGCGCAACAGGTGGTGTATGTCGGATGGTGAAGCTGGTACGGCTCTTTCACTTTGTGAAGCTGAAGGCGGGCTAAACCCGGATCTTGGTACTGTCTGTGGCATCTGTAAAAAATATATAAAAATGTTATGATATATTTACCACTTTCACTAAACGATTAATATAAAATAGAACATAGTTATGTGTTTGCAAAAATAGAACTATTGTTTATACATGTTTTGTACCGGCTAGCGTATGTGTACTTAAAAGTATGCTTACGTCAAGACTCGTGAACCGGCATAAATCCAGATGTCTTAAAATCTTATAGCGTGCTTCTCATACTCTGTTTATTTATTTTACGTCAACGATTCCTATATTTAGCAAATCCTTCTGTTACTGAAAATTGCTAGCTTGCCAATTTATTTTTAGTTTATTGTATCTGAATAAGGTCATTCCCAGATGAGCTTTTAACTAAAATGTACTTAAGTCTAAAATCTAAGTTGAAATTTTTTTACAAAAAGACTTACTCTCATTAAACAAAGACCCATCTCGATTAACTATAAAAATGGAACTGATTGACGCATTCGCCTAAGCGTCGTTTAGGTATAAGGATGAAGACCGGTCAGGTAAGTTTAACTCTCGTGATAGTGTAAGTAGGAAAATTCTATACAATACAATACAATTATCTAGGTATGTACCTACTTGTAACTTGTTTGGAATAAATCTTAGTTCTTAAAGTTGATGTGTAAAGAAGTCTTCGTTTTTATTATTGATGATAAAAATCCCATTAAAATACCAATAAAAATTATAGTTGATATTTCTATGTTGAACTTATGGGACAGTTACAATCTGGAGGAGGGTTTACTGATCTCGAACCAGCGGAGGATCATATTGAAGGGTGGGTGATGCCATATAGGGTTTTAGTCCCACTGCAGCGGGATTATACTTATACCAGTGCACTGCCATGAATATAATCCGCCGAGGGATATTAAAACCAAGTTATTAAACATACATATGGTAGACAATAAATTATAAAACATCTAATAATATCCGGTAAGAATAAATTAATATAGACTATTTTTTTAGGTTGAGTGGTAAAAAACATTCGTGAGTAAAAGTAGATTAATAGTTCAATGAATCTACCATGCTTATAGTATAAGTATGCGGAAATGTATGAGTGGGTTTGAACACACCTTATTAATACTGGGGACATATTAATATATATCCACAGAGTTAACTTATACAATTAAATTAGAACGCAGATCTAAAATATATAGCGAAATTTTATTTTTCACATAATTGTATCCTATAAGTAAAACCTACTTCACTTACGCTCTAAGGTCATCCATATGTTAGATCCTAAATATTAATAGAACATCAATACATATATTATATATATTAGTTCAAAAGTTAGATAGTGGTGGAAGATTCTCCAGGTAAAGGCGTGTTTATGTTTAAAATCTATTTAAGAGTTTATTAATAACAACTTTTTTTATGAATATAAAATTCATTATTATTTCATGGTTGGGTAATTGGGCATAAGATATATTTTTAATGGACTACTCTGAGTGCGCCTGTTAGTTTGCCGTCACAAACGGAAGTACTACGCGTGACCTGACAAATCAGTCTGATACAATTCAAACAAGACCTTGGGTTTTTCACGTTCAAGCTTCAATCATTGGTCTGATTAAACTTTTATTATTTCTCAACTTTAAAAGTTAATGCAAAATTAGTATATTTTAATTTTAATTACATCATCATTAATGCTTGGCATTTCATTCTCATTTGTGTGTAAAATTAAAACATCTTATAGTCTACAAATCAAATATTATTTTAAATTATTTTAACAAGTACAAGTAATTGGTTCAAAAGTTTACTATAAAATAATTACAGTACTGTATGTTTGCGTTGTTTAATCAACATTCAAATATATTGATACATTTCGGCTACACAGAGGAGCCTAAACGAGGTGGTGATTAAACTCTCAACTCAATAATATGAAGTTGTACCCTGAATTGATCCTCCTACAGGTTTAAATTACACTTCAAATTGACTTTGAACCACGAAAATAAAATGCTCGAGAACAATAGTTTAGCATAATTTAACTATAACAATACAAAGCTCGTTATTAGATGTCTCAGTGCGATTAAAGTTAAATTGCCCATTAGCTATTGTACAACAAAGTTTTACCTTTAATAAACAAAGCAGTGTAAGGAATTGTAGTCTCTAAGCTATTGTAATAAAGTTTAAATACGTGTGCTGGTTAGCTCTTTGCGACGTGATTTTGCTAGGCTTAAATCCTTTTACGGTTATCAAACCAGGTTCGGCATGCATTAAAAACATGTTTGGACAACTTTTTCAAAAAATTGGAAATTCCTAATGAAAATATCAGGCATGATAATTTTAGATTATTTATAAAATGATTTATCGCATTATTACAACATGACTTACGAGTTTAATCCGTACTTAGTTAATGCATTTATAACATTAAAAATATGATATTTATATAATAAATTTATGAGATAAGTCACGGTCATATTTCCATTGACAAGTCAAAATTGTTGTTTACGTAATAAAACTGCGCTGCATGACGGTAGGTAGGATACCTACAGAAATATAAAGAATCTATGATAGAAATATAAAGAAGAAAGAAGGTGAGTATAACCCTTATGACCTCAGTAAGGTAGTGCTGATTATACCTAACACTAGAACTCACTTGATATTCGTATTCCATTGTTCACTTGAATTAAAAACAAACACTCACTCGAAACTGTCAGCTGGTTGTCGCTAGTCCATGTTTGAGGTTAACCGGCATTTAGAGGTTACACAATGTTACGTATCGCCCATTACCGCGTGTGTACCGCGAGTAGATCACACAGCCACTGAGCGCTGCGTCCGCGCACGAAGGCTTTGATTCAATGAACGCCTGCGTCACGCCGGGAAATACGCTTCTACCGATCTCAATAGACTCTGCATCTTAACAATACTTTACTATCCATGCGTCAACATGTAATTAACTACAATGACAATTGTCTATTTTCGGTGGCATTAACTTTCCGACTTTGTCAAGTCCTACACGACACGACATTATGGCGAAATTGTACGTAGCACTAACTTATTTTTCATTCATTCGAAAGCAAACTTTATATTCATGTTTCCGTCGTTTAATTCCAACGGCAACGCCCTTTACCCATTTTTTGTATTATTCGTATATATTGTTAAGTAGAAATGACTTCACCAAGTAGTTGCTAATACCGGACTTTAATTGTTCTTAGCTTTAATAAACATGACGTCAAAACATATGAAGTCAATTATAACTACTTTAATTTTAATAATATTCCAAATTCATGATGATGCTCGCATTCCTAATAGCTTAACAAATGAAGCTACGTACAAAAAGCTGCCTACGTAATCGTACTGCTCGTAGGCGATCTAGAGAGGCTCGTACCGTTTTTTCCAGGTAAACATTCAACAAATATACATGTATTGAAAAGGGCGAGGTTACAGGTATACAACGGATCATCTGTTACTTTTATCTCTTGGAGGTCCTAGATTTTAATATTGTCTTTTATTGACATAAATACACTATTTAAATAATTAAGGTCCTCGATTTTATTGTATACACTTACACTTGGCTTTTTATTTTAATTAAGTTACATACTGTATATTTAAACATTACAAGGTATTTCCACAAAATCCTATTAAGAAAAACCATAGCATATCCTTTGGCTATGTATATTCCAACTACCACACTTGTATAACAATTACACATATTAGTCACAGCGTACTTAACGTGTCATATAATGATCTAGGTCTTAAACGGACAGTATTATTGCATATTCATTAATACACATATACTATGTATATGGATTAAAATATTTATCACGTGAATTGTATCATAGGAAAAAAAGATATTATTATTTATAAATTCTCCGACTCCTTTACAAATTGATAGTTTAGACAAATTTTACTTATTAGGATAGTTAAATTGAGTTTATGACGCAAAATCGTTATTTGAATTTATTTATTAGCATAAATTGTATGACAAGCATATTAGCTTGCGTATATTATTTAAAATCTTATATTCATATCTGAATGTTGAAAGGTTATATAAAAGATAAATACGTTCACTTTTATTTCTCAAATAATTAACCAAAAGGCAATTTAAATAAATTACCGTAGGCTTTGTATAAAGATAGGAATAATATAATAAGGTAGCTTTAATTTAATTTAAGATCGTTGAACCTATAAACATAGACGCCCAATTTAATATTATCTAGCCTTGACAAATATTTCTGTACTTAAAATAAGCTTTGCAGGCTATTTTAACCAAATGTCGTCATTATTTCGCTTCATTCATTGTCTAAATTTATCTAATAACATAGCACGTGGGGAAAATTTTTGTATGTGATATAATTGTTTACATACAACGCACAATAAACGTTTCTACAGATTTGCTATTCAAAAATATCACCTTTTCCCGATGTAATAAACTTGAGAATTCATTACACGCGTAATGTTTGATTTATTTTGAAGTTTTCTTAGAATTTTTCATTTGCGTTGGCAAGCGTATTAGCGTCTATTGCAAATACATATATTTGAAAAACTGTTTATCTTTAAGACCTATTATGGTGTATATTATTTTATTATAATTGTACTTTATTTGTACAATTTCACCTAATCAGATAAAATTTTTTAGTGTACAAAGTTACAGTGCTATGTAATATTTTTGTAGCGAAACATTTTCTTCAGTGAATTTTTACAGGATTTCTAAGCAAGAAAAATATTATGAGAAACAACAACGCTTTTCAACCACATTAATGAAAATGCTGTACATTTTCATCATTTTAATATTACCGACACAAATAAATTAGGCATGTAAATAACAAAAAATATGTTAGCTGTGTTTTCTTTATTAACCCAATCACCCAAAGATTGGATTCTTTTGATAAAAACAAAACGATAATTAAAATTTCCAATATATTAATGATTATACTTTAGCGCTGACGCACTTTAAAAATATATTTTAATAAGAATTTAATTTTTGAATCAAATAGAAACATTCCCAAGCCAAACGCTCTTATCATGTGCAATTTATAACATTCTAGTGGATTCAGAGAATGAATACAATTCAAATAATGCACATTCGCTGTATGCATTACAATCCAGAAAGGGTTATCTAATCTTGGAAGTGCGTGTTTCGAATTTAATTGAATATAAACACAATATTATGTAATAGGAATTGCCAATACAGCTTAACGAATAACGCCCACTCAATGGTTGACGGAAATGTAGTCTATATTTAGCGCAAATTACGCGTTTGGCGTGACATCATCTAAAGTTAAAGTATATTCGGAAGTATTCCCTTTATATGGAATGTTTAGATGAAACCAAAAAAATGTTCAACCAGAGCCTAATAAAGTGTTTCGTTATTACGTTTTTTTGTTTGAACGTTATATCGGACTAAGTTAACGTTTTAAGGCCCTGGTATCTAAATGCAAAAAATAAAATAAAAATTTTTGCTGTAGATAGAAACAAAATACCCGTTTATGTAATACTCGTAGTAGGGGGGGGAAGGTCGTTTGTACATAAGTTATAAGAGAAAATAATTAAAATATTATTATTTATTTTACCTGACCATTAGGTAATTCTCCTTTTAAATATCCACTGTCAAAAATAAAGGAGCTATTAATACTTTTTACGTAGCAAAAACTTACAAGATAACACTACTGTTTCACTATAATGAGTGATTAATTCTTCTTGTAATTCTAAAATAAATTGGTGCAATATCTTAGAATAATTACAATGCAAAAGATAAATATAATATTTTTATCATCATTTATCGATGTGCATTTACTAGCTAAATATATTTACATTAGGTATAAACGAATAGGTACCTGAATACGATAATATCCAAATTGTCTGCATTCAAAATCCAAATAAGTCACCATTGCACTTATAAAAAAACAAAGACGTGTCACGTGTGCTAAGGAATAAATTCAAGTGTATTCAAATTTAAAACGATAATTTCGATAATTTTGAAATTATCGGCCATGTTATCGTATAGGACAAAGGTCGTTTTGATAACAATATTGTTTCTATTCGGTGCGCATTCCAATGAGGAGAATAATTAAGTACAACTTAATGGGTTTATATTTTCATAACTCTTATCCCAATTCTTGGCAACGGTATCATATTTTTGTCGTTCGAAACACCAAATACAATCTTCTTTCGTTTCTATATCCAAACTACGGTTCATCAATCTGAAGGGAGTATTTGTCAAACTATTTCACCTTTAATTAATTGAGAAAATAAATCTCGGAAATAGTTAATATATGAAACTAGCCTATTTTAGCAGACCTTCAATTGTCATTAATGTTTTTGTGTCATACCCACGGTTGTCTAGTATAAGGTACCTCAAATGGAAGCTTTATTAATCATCTAACATTTTGTAGCGAAAATGCCGAAATAAACAATTTATATAACTTAGAAGATTTACATACTACTAAATTAAAATTAATCACCAGGCTCATTTTTTGCAGTTTTGATAACTTGAGAAAGACTCAAACAATTTCAACGACATAATATGCATGAATATATGCCATCTTAAATCCCACGTGCATAAACCGTAAATAGTAACTTGTTTACGACATCATACAAGATGATCTTGTGGCCGGATCGTAGAATTTATCATTTCAAGAAATGGTTGTCCACATCATGATCGGGTCAGATCAATGAATAATCAGCGCTCAACTAAATAAACAGCTACACTACATTAGCTGCTTACAGAAAAACCTAAATTGCACGCTATTCACAATAGAGGACTACAAAAATTAGAAACAAATATTACCTGAAAAAAATTACAACACAAAAGTGGTTTGTCTTGGACTGTTTTGTAAGTAGGTGTATGAAGGTGGTGCATAATTTAAGTAGCAGTGATATTTTAAATTTCGCCTTAAAATAAGTTCTTGTCAGGCTAATTAAGTCCAGGTCCCGATAATCTTGGTTGTACGTCCAGGCTGAGCAATGCAGTCCTGAGTTCCTTGCATACATGACATTTGCATGGAGTTTAAACAAAGAGTTATTTTTAAAGAACTTGTGAAGAATTGTGGTCAAAAAGTAGGCCCTTTTTTAAACCCTAATTAATAAATAAAAATTAGAAGCTAATTAAGAATTTAGCCAACTTCAAGATATTGAGTAAAATACAATTTTCTAACCACTAAACTTGCGCCCAAACTGGTTTCAAGGTTGGATTTTCCGCTTTGCCACAAAATGGCCGACCGTGCACACATTGACGTGTATAATATATAGTGACATGTACTTATAAAGAACGTCTAAATATTTTATTGTTTAAGCTCTCGAAAGAAATAAGCGACATAAAATGAGCTCTTGAAATTATGTTTTTATTATTTTATTTTATAGTATTTGTCTGTTATAGTTACACAATTATACAGTTATTATACAGTTTTAATTTTAAATTCTTTGTACTGAATATATATAATAAATATATGCACACTTTTCCACAACTTAAATTTTAGTATCAATACGAGTGTGTGCTAATTAATACCTATACATTCAAGTAGCAATGGAGGACATGATAAAACTAAAATTACGATGAGCTTCAATGAATATTTGTCAAACCACAAAGTTCGTACCAGAATTATTTAATTTGACCGTCATATTTTTAATGCAAATTGAGGACGATTAGTTTCATGATTAGATGAAATTTAAGCGATCAACCTTGTTTTTATAAGATAATCTGCACAATTTTAAGTGATATTCCACACTTAATTTAAGCTTTAATAGTGAAAGTAAAAGTCAAACGAACACGGTTGAAGTTGAATAACATAAAGCTACAAAATCGATTCCTTTTGTATCGACGTATCTCAATAAGGTTGCAAAAATTAGCAGGAAATATCGTTAATATAACAATTAAAACTTTTTGTACCATTAATTGATTGTTATTAAGTGGACAAAGTCAAATATTGGATATACTTAAAGGACTAGCTGAACCAGTTCCGTAGGTACAGAGTGGTACATACAAGGCCGTCGTGTCTTGACGCAAATTCCCTTTCACTAAATCGATTGGTTATTATACATTGGTCCTATCACACAAAAACTATGCAAGTCGTGGTTAAGCACTCAAAAGAATTTTTATATCTTACCAGTGTTTTCCATGACACAAAACTATCTATATAATTACTCTTTATAGGCGTTGGCCACAGATTTCTGCATTTGTTTGCCTGTATGTACATGCGTTAATAGGTATTGTCGTACAATAGTAATTTCTTCGCTGATTTTTCGTTAGTTTTGAATCATTTAGAACGATAATGAATTCGATACGAAAATCGATCGCGCGACTTACTATACACCCTGAAACACGAGGCCAGCTCTTTCTAAAAAACATTTGGCAACGACTCTTTCTATTTATATAAGTGAGTTACCTAATCGTTTTAGAATGTATATAAAAGACAAAAGGCGGCTATCATAAGGCATTTGTAATTTTATTCGTATAGAATTAGAACATTGAATATAAATGGTCGATTAATAATTAAAATCGGTGTGGACCTCTTTATGTTAACAATAACAATAGATATCCCTGCAGCTTCAGTCGTATTACTAAAAAGGACCGTTCACCATACACCACCACCGATACATCTAATATTAAAACAAGTAAATATCTCTCTCATTTAAGAATCAATTTATTACTACCAAATGTGCAGGTGAAATAAATCATACATTTTTTGTAGTTATGGTTCACTATTTTAATGAGCTCGCAATAATGAATATTAAGATATAAGTATATTTTGTGTGTACACTTTTCTATCATATGTACATTACAATATATTGTAGGTCTAGTACTTTTGGCAGCGCAAACAAACATCCATCTATTTATCTATTTTCACAAATTATTGTATTTATAATAGTTTGTAGGATAAAGGTGCTATTTGGGTTGGAAAAAATACATACAGTAATATATATAATGTGTACAAAAAATTATAAAGGTTTGAAAATAAAGCGCAGTTGGCGTGAAATTTAATATTATTAAATAAGCTTTTTTTACTTTCCAACAAGAAATTGTACAACGGTTTAAACTAACATTAATTATTAAAGCTAGCTGTAAATTTAAAACTTAATTAAAAAATAGACTGTAAATTTAACCTTTATTAAACAAATAAATTGGATATAGTATACCGCTATTCCCTCGAGAGTTTAATCTGTTATTTCTGTTGTTTTTGTCGACTTTGTCGCATGTAAATTACAAAATATATTTTTAAATAAAATAAGAGTTTAATTTTAAGAAGAAAGCGAACAGAATTAACTGGCTAAAGACTTGAGAAATAGTAAAGTTAATAAAAGTAATTTAGGCATAAGTAAGACCTATCAAGGTAGTAGTCGATCTTAAAACACCTAAGCGTAACTAAAACCTCAACCTTCCGAAATACCACTTAGTAATACAAATTGCATTTCAATCGGGTCTGACTCAGTAGTTTCTTAACGTCGGAATTTACAATTTTCCTCTTTTAGCACAGCTTTCGTAACATAATGACTCATAAGGTTCATAAGATTGAGAAAGTCTTTTATATTAGATCACTATGTGATCATATATTTTATATCTCTTAAGGTTCTAGGTGTTCTATACATTTCAGGCTTTTAAAAGCTGGATTAGCTGAGCCATGAGTCAAATTATTCAAGCAATAAAAATCAAATCAGTCAACCATCAGATTTTGCTGTTTACCAGACAGATTCACCTACGGTTGGTAATCTAACATAAGGTTCATATCAATAAACATTGTCACTCTTTAATTCCACAGACCATAATAGTTTAAATTTGTGTTAAAAAATCATTGTATGTATGATGATATAAAATTCATTTCGTTTATACTTATAGTACATATATTGACACATAAAGTATGTAAATAAATATGAAACAAAATAGAGTGTGGAAGGGAAGAACGCTGTTATTCTTACAGTAAAATGACTATAATAACGTTTATAATTTTCCCACACACTATGAACTTTATAACTTTGTATATGAAGGAAAATATTTATTAGCTCAAGTGATGTGTGTATAATAACGTTATTTATAATCAAATAACTTCATGTTCTGACGTTAAATCATTATTTTATCACTAGCCTAGTCACGTGGTTAAGATACTAAAGCAGAGACACAAGGTGACAGTATGGCCAAAGAAAGAATGATAAAAGTAATATTATGATATTAGAAGATACAATAACAACTTTTTATATTATTACCATATTTTATTTTATTTTATTATATTCTATTTTATTTGACATTTTATATTGTTAACACAGAATATATTGTGTAATATGGTGTAACAAATTTATGATAATATTAAGCTTATTCTAAGGACACTTCAAGTTTAATTCAGATTTCATATAAATTTTGTAGGAAATAATTAATTCCTATAAACGATTTGTGATCTCAAGTCACGTAACGTGAAAACAGAAGGCAGTGTCCTCGACCTCAATACACGGTGAAAATCTGACCACAAACAAGGCGTTCTTTTGCGAAGTTACATTTTTGCTTCTTCACATTGTATGTTAAATTGTTTAACGCTTTGGTACATAAAATGGGATGTTTCTTTTAAAGCCAATGTTTATATATTTTTATGATTTTTATGATTTACGTAATACCATGGTACGTTCACGTGCCTTTGCACGGGCTACAGGAAGATAGCTTTATATATTTACTAGCTGATCCGGCAAACGTTGTTTTGCCATACATGTGAGTTCAATTAATAAATAAAAAATAAGGGTTGATCGTACAAGCGTGAAAATTTTGGATTGTATGTATGTTTGTATCTTGTATCATAAAAAAATAGAAACTAAAAATGTTGCCTAAAACTAAAAATTAGGGGTGCACTACCCTTAACATTTAGGGGGATGAAAAATATATGTTGGCCGATTCTCAGACCTACTCAATACGCTAACAAAGTTCATGAGAATCGGTCTAGCCGTTTCGGAGGTGTTCAAGTTCGAACCCCGTGATACGAGAATTTTATATATTAGATTGATAGCTTTATATATTTATTACTTGTATAAAGTTTAAATATAACTGTGAATCAGCTTATACATTAGTTTGACATTTTGTATTTGTATAATGAAAAATCAAAAGAATTAAAAGAGGAACAGTAATTGTCCATTATAAAATAACTAGGCCTCTGAGTGTGGGAAAAGAATTATTGAGGTATGCGTAACAGTCATACTGTGTGACTTATACGTAGAAAGAATGTTGTGATATTTATTGCTAGGCGTTTAAGCTTATTTAAATACAATGTACTCCGCAAAAATTTCATAGGCAACGGTGCTAAAGTTTTTTCCATTTTAGGTTGACTAGAGAGGTAGGTTTTATTAGGTCTGGGGATGACTTAAATGATGTTAAATTGTAGTTTCTTCTAGGTACAACTAGTAATTTAAATTATAATACTCGACGTTATGACATATGCTTTGCACTCACTGATTATCAAATTTTAATTTAAACTTAAAAAATTAAAAATTATCGTTTATCAAATGATTATGGCAATTATGGTCTAAATTTATTTGTTTAAACTTAAATTTAGTAAAAATATAGTATTATGGTAATATTAATTGTAATATTATAGAACATATAATTATTTACTATATTTTATCGAATATAAGTACAGGTCCAATGTAACTACATCTAATGTTATTCTACTTAAGCTATACCTGCTTTAAATTTATTGGGAGCGCCAGAAGGCCTTTTTGTAGTTGTTAAGAATGAATGTAAGCCTGCAAAGTTATTCATTGTAAGAACTAGAGTGTTTTATAAGTTTGTTTTTTTGCATAGGCGGTAATTAATAGAAAGTAAAAAATATATGATGTGTAGACCTCGTTACAATTTTATAAATAGATCTTAAAATTAACAAGCTGTATTTCAAATCAACTAATCTTATGTACCTAATTAATTCATCTACACTGTACTATTATCAGAGCTTATAGAATATATCTTTGAAATAAGAAAAACTTTTTGGAAATATAAAAAATTTCGACGTAATTCACTGAAGCTTATCTGGTTAAGCTTCCCAAACAATAAATGGACTCGATAATGATTATGTATTTGTATTGAATAATATTGTAAATTCATTCATTGGAACTACATAAGTTACAAGATAAATACGTGCTTTTATAGAATAATAAAATCTAATTGATAATCGTCAAGTTAAATTCCAATGTCGTCAATATGATTCAAATAAACTTAAGTATTTAAGTCAATTCACACATCACTATTATTAGAGCTCAAGATTAGTCATTGTTTGACTTAAGAAGTTTGACAAGGTTATCGAATAAAAAATTTTTCCAACCTTTTTACAAACGATACATTCTACTTTATATTTATTTTTAGCTTTATATTATACAAAAAGTCTTTATAAATATTACAAGTCTTAAGATAAAGTAAAGTTATACTCGAATGTCGAAATATAATTAAATAAGGTACCTACGTAAGTATTTAAAGCAATAATATCACTATTTAATGGATTTATGTTAGTAGTTTCTTGCAAGATTTCAATAAATTACATCTATTTAAAACATTTCTCGACCTTTTTAATTCTACTTCTACTTCGTGTTTATGGTATCACTTATATGTTATAAAATGATAGTTTCTTTAGAGTGTGTAAAGTTATGTTAATAGAAGACAAAATTAATTAAATAATATAAATACCGTTAATTAAATTTTTTAATTTAAATGATTTCATCTAGTTCTATTGGCTGACAATCATTTCTGGAACTATAAAGTCAGCCAAATGAAAATTCCAAATTCTCCAATTAAACATTTATATAGTGTGGAAAACAGAGAAAGCGCTAATAAGCCCCTCTTGTATTAATGAAGACTGAGCACGCACAGTCTAGAATCTAGATTATCTAATTAACTAAAAGAAAATAGCCGTAAAGTAAGTTAAAAACTCCTGCGTATTGTCTTTAGCTGACACAAAACATCGATGAAAAAAGAATAATTAAGACCAAAAAGTTTTGTAACACACAATTTGCATATTAATTAAACCACATAGCGCAGATCCGATTCTTATCGAATTATTTAAATATATTTTTTTATTCGTGACCTTCTGATTGTATCAATTGTAAGGAATTATTTTTAAAGATTATGAAACACGTATCATTTACAATTACGTTTTATCAGTTAAGTACTAAGAGTACAAGTGCTCTTATTACGGTATCAAATACCTATTACTTTGACTTATTTAATAATAATAACATAATAATCACGTAGACTGGTAACGAAGGTAGTTTTCGCAAATTTTAAATTTCATAAACAAACTACGTATATTATACTTCTTACGTAGTCATTTTCATACAATTGAGTCTGATTTTTTTCTTATAATCTCGTTATTAATCGTTAATTGCATAATAATAATAACCCGTCTTAGAACAATTGATCAAGATACTAAGAAATATTATACTCATTGTTACAGTTACACCAATACGATACAAAATAACGAAATATTAATGAAACAACTATCACTTGAATGGAAAGTACCCTAAACTAGTTCCAATCAGGTGTATATTGAACAAGTTTTGGACTCAAGCAATGATCCATGAGCTGTTCATGTTTCCCTATTGAAACACGAAATAAAGGATTTTTTGATAAGCTTCGTCGTGTGATTTGTTTTATACATGTCCTAAATGAGAACTCTCAATCTTACCCTTTCAGTTTAAAATTATACCTAGTAGTCAAATTATAATCTGTGACAAAAAATATACCTATTGAAAACATAAACATAGCGTGATAAAATTTAAATTAAATTCAGGGGAAGTTTTGCCGCGAATTAAGTGTCCTTATTTTTCAAAACCTATGACCATAAATGATGACCTGGATGAATCAGTGATTAACACATATTGTGTTTTATAAGGATATTTCAAGATCGATTCTTGGCGAAACTATAAGTGATGTTGATGTAACTACTCAGAATATCTCATACCCCGGCAATGGCATAAAGCGCATATAATTTTTGTTAAATGCCTATTTTTTAAATAAAAAAGCTGAATATTATTATTTCGACTACGATAATTTTGTAGCCACATAAAGAAGCCACTACATATGAGAAATTTTAACTTAAGTTTTCATAAGTATATAATATAAAATTCTATAATATATTATATTATTCTATTAATAATTTTCTACTTCTAATTATAGGAACTATATTATCTCACAACATGGTATTTTAATTAAAAAATAAATAGCTTAAGATTTAATTATGATATAATAAATTGATAATATAGTTAGATAGAAACTAGAGAATCTGCAAATATAATTCCTGTTTCCTTTGTTTGGAAGAGTCAAGGGATCACAGTTTATCTTAAAGAAAAACATTGCCATCCAAAGTTCAAAATAGCGATGGTTGCGCAGTTAAGAATCATTACAACATTTCTTTTTTAATTTATAAACATTAAAATTGTTGATAATTTATATTCATGTATGTATAAACATTTTATAATGACACTAAGACAACGCTATCTAGGTATATTGTAATTTGTAAAATTTAAATTGCGTTTAGTTACAAAAAATCTCTTATGATATATAAATGCATCATTTTATATATAAGAAAAATTAAAACTTTTTCGTGAAAAATCTAAGAAAGTTAAAATACTTAGTGACAAATAGGCTAATATAAATAAAATTAAATTTGAACTATTCGGAGTATAGTTTCGGAGTAATAAAAATGGCTAATTTATGGAAAAATATCAAAATTTTGAATTGAATAAAATAATCGAATCGAAGATCTGGAAGCCCTTATCACAGCCTCACTGTGATTGATACAGACATTTATGATGTTCATTATCTTAATCTAATACTAAGTCAAGATAATAAATTACGCTTTGTTCTGGACTTTATTCAAGTTCAATAATTGTAATATGCTTACAATAAATTGTTATTGTCAATTATGACAAAGTGCGTAGTTAGAGCTGCTCTCATAGATAGGTGTACTTATCAGACTTTTTACGGCAGAAGTTTGCGAGACTTGCGCATATGTTTTAGAATTACAGATAAATTAATATTGTAATATTAACATATCTTATGTAACCTTCAAATGTGCTTTAAGTTTTTTTTTGATTCATTGACGGTTTGTTTACCTACATTATAGTAATGTTAACTTTCTTTTGAAGGTGCAACAGGATAACAAGAACATTTTTGTTCCCATATGTTTTCCCCATTTTCATCCTTCCATATATGAACTAATAATGGAAAACTTCACCGTAGCCACTGTCCAGTTTATCGACCGACGCGACGCGTGACGAATTGCACATCTAAGAACTTACAATTTACATCTTATAAAGCCATTTCTAACGATGTCACAGCTCACGGGATGTGCAGTGAATTTATAAAACAAAGATCTTTTAACCATGTGGTCGTATTATGAAAAACCATTCACGTTTTATGCAAATACAAACTCGTCGAGCCGCGAGCTACGAGCGAAAACTAGAAAGTTACACACAC
This sequence comes from Pontia daplidice, assembly GCA_963693355.1. NCBI lineage: Eukaryota > Metazoa > Arthropoda > Insecta > Lepidoptera > Pieridae > Pontia > Pontia daplidice. The sequence continues at coordinate 1,348,055 of CAVNZL010000044.1, read as the reverse complement.
AAGTACAGACACGCTCACTAACAAACTATGTACTATTACTATCAATTTCATACTGCTTAAGATATTAAAAAGAAAACAATAAAAAACAAAACTCACCGCTTCTGACTCCTCTGTTAGACCATTCTCCCACAACATTTTATCGTAAACAAAATTCACTTCCAAAATAGATTCGTAAAATAAGCAATCAGTCCATTCCGCGATATTTGTTTATAAAGAAAATTTTCATCCCGTTTTTATTTATATTTGAAAATTCCGCCGTGCGCGAGTGCTATCGGCAATGCTTTGGAGTAATATGCGCAAGCGGCCGTTTCGACGTTTACCTACGGAATTATCCGACGATACACGAAGGCAGTCGACCGCGCCGACCTACTTTGTACTTCCAAGCGTTCCAAGCGGTCGAGCCATGATTTTTTCTCACATTTTCCTTTGAAATGCTACCTGTCTTTACGAACGAGACAAAAACACGAACGCGTTTTCCTGCGTTTTATTTTTCATCGCCTCCATAGTTTTATTTCGAACATACAACATGTCATTGATCGATTTTTATACTTCTTTTGTATATTTCAATTGATATTGTTATTGGTATAAAGCTTAATTATTTAATTTTTGACAAAATGTTGTCACCTTACAACCATAAAATTTACTCACTTCAAACCCTGTAAGGGACCTACGTTAAAATTAAGTATTATTTCATAAATTGACATAAAACAAAAAAGAGGGAGGAACGAATATTTTCTGACACTATTTCTGAAATAGTAATATATTAATCAAAAACATATTTATTTATATTACGACTTCATTATATTTGAGCCTCGTTTAAGTTAATGGATGTGTTAAAACAATTGACATTTATAAGCATATTATAAAGCTTCATAAGGAAAACCCAGACAATCACTAGGCTCGTATTATGAAAGTTAGTTTGCAAGGCCGCGGCTTTAAGCAACTTTGCAGCTGGATATAATGCAATTGAATAACAATAATGCACCAATTCTACAATACAATAATAACTTGTACTGAATTTTTGTATTTAAATAATTTATCTCGAAATGATATGGGGCAGATATATTCAGCATCAGTTTCATATTTTTTGTTGCTATTAAAAAAATGAAATTTATTTATTTATATTTTCAGTAATGGAAACCACGGTACTTTAAAAAAATATACAAACAGTAATTGAAGTAAAAATTTAGGACATTATATAAAAAAAGCCTTAAATAATAATATTCAAATAATCCAATTATATACTATCCTGTATACATCACCTATTTAAAAATATCTTGAATTTGTGGGACAAACGGTATAAAGCTTTAAAGTTCACCTATTATAAAAACATCTTGACCATAAATTAAGAACTTTGAAAAGCAATACATATACATATAGCACCAATCGCCTATTTTTATTTATTAAGATTACACCACATACAGTTAGTTGACATAAAAATAAAAAAAAAAAAAAAAAAGAAAAACAAAAAGCATCAGTACAGTCAACCGACCAAAACTTAAATATAAACAAAACAAATAGCCAAAATTATAGAACTACCATAATGCAATAATATGACAAATCTATTAACATAAAATATAAGAAAAATATAGCATAATAATTCTAAACCCGAAATCTTTTTACTTATTCGATCACAAGATGGTCATTGATTATTGTTCTCAGAATCGTGATTGCTGAATTTAGTAACAATGTATTTCCCCCTCGATTATGTGACGCGTCGTTCTATTTATATTTTTTGACTTAGGTTTACTTTGTATCCGATGCCCAGGTCAAAAATAGGTGAGGTAGGTGCCTTACATTATATTTTTTATTGTTTATTAATAACAGTTTATACAGAGATATTTTAATGGTTGGGAATATAATCCATCCAGTAAACTTTAATGCTAAAATATTTTTTTCTCACAACTAACTGTATATTGAGTCTGCGTCAACATTTACAAGAAAATTATGTGACTTTTTACTCTTACGTTTTTTAAATTCATGCTGAAGATACAATAACTGAACAATAGTTGTTTAAATTCAACTTAACTATCAACAGATGGCGCCACGCTACTTATTTAAAGAATCAATCGCGCTATCATTGTGATCCTGTAATTATAGGTATACTAGATACGTAACTGTATAAACATATTGTATGACGTTTATCTTCGATTTGATATAAGATTTATCTTGAAAGGGTGTAAAACAGAATTCTGTTTTCACCTAATACGAACATAATACATTAATATAGTCTATACTCTATACGTGTATAGTAGTGACTAGTGAAAACAAAGAACTAATAAATTCAAACATTTTAGCATTTTTCACACGTATTATGAATATGCTAGTGTGAAGTGTCTAGTCCAATGGGAAATGTTTACCCTGTAGAGATAATTAATATTGATTAACCCTATTAATAATATATAATTTACTATTAAAAAAGTAAGGATTTAAATGTATGAACAGGACTTGCTACTTAGTAATTGCTATCTGAATTTCCTGATAAACAAAGGACTTTGGGGGGTTGTTAGAGATGGAACAGCAATTGCCAATCATACTACCAAATCTAAGAAAAGTATTTTAATTAGAGTCATAGTCAAAAACTAAATCAGTGTCTACTCTTTGAACTATTTAGTATCTCGCTGTCAAGTAGTGTGCGCTAGAATGAAGCTACATACTTCTGTGCAGTGTATTAAACAATTAACCTTTTGATGCCGTTGTAACTTAAAAATATAGTGGGTACCTACGGATCTGTCGCTTTCATTTGAATACACTTAATTGCCACCTTACTTCCCTAACCTATAAATTAGATCGCTATATTGGAAATCACAATTGTGGAAGCTTCACGGGATACAACTCTCAGTAGACTGTATCATTCATTGACTTTATCACACTAATGTTAACCGTACCGGGGCTCGAACCTAAGACCTACTGTTAGTCCGGCATGTGCCATTATAGCGTCAAATGGGCCCTCATATTAATGATTATATTATCAGTTTATGAATTGAAAGAATAGAATTATTTAGCGTGATGTGGATATGACTCATTGAAATAACTTGCATGTGCAATTGTTTAAAGTTAAAAATTATGAATGTCTTTTGAATTTCAGCAGGTTAGCATACGTTACATATACAATAAACTAAAATTATTTCTGATAATGATATGTAAAATTATTCAAACCTTCAAGTTATTTATTGTCGACTGTGTATTTATCATTAAATGTAGCATTACTCGGAAACAGGATATTATGAATTTATAATGCTCCAACCACCGTTAATCTAATTATGAAATGTTTATGTAATTATATCGATAAAGCGTGGGTGAATAGGACCTCGTCGTGGGCCTGCAATCTAAAATATATCCACCTCCGGGTGAAGTTTAATACTATAAAAATAAAACCCTAATTCTAATATTATTGTTAAAATCTTTTTAATTTCCAAAGAATTGCATATAAAAGCGAAAACTTATTGTACCTATATCTGTAATTTTGATGTTTCGAAGAAACTTCCATGTAATTTTCGTTAAGCAAGCCGTCTCGTTTCTCATTATTATCTGGGATTTACGTCTGGATTTTAGCAGTTAACAAATTACTTTGCCTCGTGTTTAAAAGTGACTCTTAAGAGAAACGCAGAAATGAATAATATATCATATCATTAATCAATAAAATCGGTATTTACGTTGCGGAAATCAATATATATAGTATACAATTCTATATAGACAATATCATTTTCGAGAAATATTGCTAATAAACTGGTCTATATTCTAAAGGTATATAAATCGTATTATTAGATTATTCCTAATCCATACAGTGCTGTCTTCTTACGCCAAGCTGTGTATCCACTCTGATATCTTTGTAAGAAAATCATTGTATCAATTTTGATGAAGACATATTACATACATATACAACATCTTTGCGACAATAAGAATAACTTGTGTATTAACCTTTTAAGTTCATAGTAAAAAAAATCTTTAAAAGGTGTGACTTATAAATAATTTTTTAAAATACTATGTGGACTTGTTAGTTGAGAACGAAATTCATTCGAGCGCAATGACAATAGATCTAAATCAGAAATCAACTAAATTAGCGTCCGTAAACCCATCCTGTTTGCTTTGGGAAAACCCCATGGTATTTTGTTAATATGTATAGTTCCCGGCACTCAGTATTCTAGATATGTAGATGTTTTTTAGGATCGCTCTTAGGTAGGTACTAAAATTCCTTTTATGTAGTCCTGATTTATATGTATGTACAATAATACTACATATGTATTAAATAGTTTAGCTATAATTCAAAGTTCATCTTTGAATTTAGTTACTTTTTTAATTGAAATTATGAATGATTTGTGTTTAACCTCTAGTTATATTCTGAGATCTACCACGAAATTTTGGTCCTTTATTATAATTAAGACGACCGTCTACGAACATTTTCGTCTCTTTCAATCAAATTGCATTTAAGCTGTGATGAAACGAGACATGAGAACTTTAAAATTGTGCATTTTAGTTTTATATTATTTGTGTGGTGCATGAGATTTATATCAGATTATTACTTTATTCTTATTCTGATAATATAAGAGAATAACTACTATATTTTTATATTATTATTGTTATTGTCTGCTTTATTGTTCTATATTTCTAGTTTAATAGTCTATAGGGTCTATGGAATGGTTATATACACTTTCATTTAACACCCACGCACGCATATACATCCATTTTTTTAATTTAGTGAAATAAAAACTACATATCCGTAAATTTATTGCATCGAAGTAGATATTGTATCATTACAAGAAAGACAGTATTTTCTACACTAAGCCTTACAATTACGAATGACAAAGACAAACCAAGTCTCATTGTCTAAAAATCAATCAATGAAACAGAGGCCTATATCTACTGAGGTGGAGGAAGAAGTATGGTAATGCACGGATACAATCTACAATATTTTAAATGCGATTTCGTTCTCGTAAGTCCTTAGCTCATCCTATCTAATGTAACCTTACCCTTTCAAACATCCGGACTCGGAGTAATAATAAAGGACATCTATTACAAACAGTTTATAAACAAATATACAACACTCCTCTGTTGCTTAGTAGTTATAATATGATAGTCTGAATTCCAGGGATCGATTTCCCAGCATAGAAGGATGGTAGCAATTCGTCCGGTATTTAGTGCTTAGGTAAATTGGAAAAGTGATTGGGTGTTATTTGTATAGCATTGCTCGGTAAGTGCCAACGCCAAAGTGTTATGATTGTGGCGTGGAAAAATACGGCGCAACACACTTTAGCAGAGTGTCCATGGTGGTACGAGTACCAGTTTTTTCATTGTGGGTGATAACCTTTCACTGCCTTGTATCATTATAAAGATCCTCAGCAGTGTTGTGGCTTAGACTCGTGTTGTTTGCGAAAAGGTTACAGGAAGAAAGCAGAACGAGAGAGAGAAGGCACGGTATCAATCGAATGAAAGTTAGAAGAACCTATCTTTTCTTTCGAAGACACGACCTTTGCCTATCTTACATGTGAAAATTTCATTCATGTGGGGCAAAGTCCCCGGTAGAATGCCTAAGCGACGTCGAAGGCCTCTGTAATGCGGCTGTGTTGGTAACACTCGAGATGGTAGATTGATTGAACACTTCAGATGGTTCTGTCTCTGTAGAGAGCCTGGAATAAGTGGCGTCAAGTTAAAATTTTCATAATCTTCTGACATAATTTGTTTGTTTATTAACTGTTAAGTACTATGAACGATCAAATACATTTTACATAATTTTTAAATTGAGGCTTATCATTCAAAGCCTACAATTAATAGAGTACTTTGAAAATATACGATTGAATCCACTAAATGTATATCCTTTATGCATAAAGAGTTAGGATTTTTTAATAAGCGTATTAAACAAAGGTATATCTTATATAGGGACATAAAAAGAATGCATTTTTGAGTTTTAACATTCTAGAATTATCTAATTATAATGCTATACAGGTTTTCTTTTTATGAACGTCGCATTCCAGTCCTGTTTAGGTATGCGTTTTAGATGACCTTCCAAATATTACTTGGCAACAGACCAGACACCTGGCTTCTACCAAGAAAACTAATCGCTTACAAATTATGTAATTAAGTAAAACCGGTCACGACTAAAACCAGCTACTTTTATTTACGATAAATGAGTTCATAAAAAGAATATTATATTTATTCAATGACATTGATATGAAATGCAATTTCAGATGTTATTCATCTGTCTCAGGAAGAAAATACGAACTTACAAAGAAAACAAATGACCTTTGGCTCGTATTTCAAATTTATTTCCAGGTTAACGTCGTAGGTGATGTGAAAATAAAAAATATTCGAATGTTGGATTTATTCTTTCTATGTTTAATGTGACTGAATCTTGTTACCTAGAATATTTTTTAATTCCAGTGCACAATGACACTCCCCAGTACCTAAATAATACGAAAAGTAAAACTGACGAATATTTCATCATCCTTTTATACAGATTTGAATGAAGATTGAATTTTGTTACATTTCTTTTGTCTATTATATATATTAAATAATAAAATAAAACAAAGAATCTGTCTTTAGCTTATTCCATTTGTAATATATGCTAAATGAATTCAATATTCAAGTCCATAAAGCTAAATAAATCGACCACAAAAAATTGTTTACAGTTTTGCTTTCAAGGTTGAAACACAGAAGACACTACTCAAATCAAGTAGGAACTTAAATTTTGAAACTCAATATTTAAAATGTAACAAATAACAATCGAGAACTCGATTGAGCTTCGGTTTTAAGTAATTAAAATAATGACATCATTTAAAGTTTTATATATCTCTCGACATCTCTCTGAGTTGTTATTATGTATATAATATTGTAGATAAGTGTCGCTCAGCATATAAATATTATTTTTGGGGTTTTTAAGGGGGCCCCTGGGGCCCCCCCCCCTGGTTTTGTACAATTTCAATTCGTTTATTATCTACCGGAAAATGTCAAATCTATTTAATAATACTTTATACATTTATATTATCTCTCAATATCATGGACAAGCAGTAATGGCAAGAAACAAGGCATAGCATAAGGTTTATTTTGAAAAGAAAATTCATACTATAATTATTTTTGCTTTTCGTGTATCCATAGCAAAATGCAAACAGCAAAAATTATCAATTCAAACTACACAGAAGAAACCAGAATGTATAAAAAGATGCCTAAAAATATCTTTTCATATTTTCTCTTTGCAAAAACTTTGTCTAACTTTTATAACCAGGCGCTAAAATTTTCTTTATTAGGAAATAAAATAAAAAATAATTACCTTGTTAAAAATTTATTATATTTCACATAAGTATATACACAATTTACTAATTATATCAATAATTTACGAAATACAAAGCTGTTGGCAGTGAAAGGTTACATAAGCCTTTTTATTCAGTCGTAGTCTAAAAATCGCAGAATCAAAACTATATTTTTATACACATTTTACCCGCTTATTAAAATTAACTTAAATTAATGATGCTGTTATCAGCACTGTAAGCGACACCTAAGAGTGATTTTGCGTAGAAAGATCTTAATAAACAAATAAAGAAATCTCACAAAAAATCGCTCACCAAAAAGCACTAACTTGAAGATTTTGGCTTGGCTTTATAATTGAAAAATTAATACAAATATCGCTTATCTTCTAACAATAAAATAAATAAAAGCACAGGAATATAGCATGAAAGCATGTGCAGAATGGCACCAGACTTAAAAATAAGGAGAAATCTTAGTTTTTGCTAAATATCACTAAGATTCTATGGAATTCCCATCACAAAATCTTATAAGTTTTAGCTATAATGTAACGAAATTAATTGAAAAGCAAAAATTTGCTAAATTAATAGCAAACCATGCTGAAATAACAAGCGTATGAACCATTAGATCACATAAACAATAATTTAGGATTCAAAAAACTATCTTATTTCAATGAAAAATAGTTGCATTAGAAGTCGTTCGAAGTCAGAAAACTTATCGCATGAGTGATATACGACGATATACTCATAGTTTGACGGTTCAGAACTAAAAAGCTTATGAAAATATAAGTATACAATCACTTAATTGTTTTACTGTTCGGTGCAATAAGTAGAGAAAAACTAATACGTTTATCGTTGAAAGCCCATAAACCAAACAATTACTAAGTGTGTTAAATAGAACACAGAAAACTAATTAACAAATCATAATCCCTGCAGTCCCACATAACTATCTATAATTTCCTAATTTTATAGGAACGTTCAGTAAAAGAAATTAATAGAAGAAAAATTATGATTAAATATAAAAAAATAGTAAATATATAAGTTGTGATATTTTCGAATTCATAAACGAAACAAAAGTTAATGTTTTCTCTAAATTTTACGTAAAAATAATCCGCCACATTGGCTTGAATAGTTATATGCCTTCGTTAAGACCAGAATACGTCAAAATTTGAAAATAGATCATTAAAACATTCCCTTTTCAACACTTTATATACAACGTCTATATACATCACTCGCAACACAGTGCGTACTATGACACTTTCGGAAAAGTTTCGAGTCCATCCTTAGCTTATCCTGAGCCTCCAGAACCAGTCGTATAGGCGTCAGAGGCGACCTTCTGTCCCGCCCTAAATACGTTCTGCACCGTTTGGGCGGCGCCCTGTAACGTAAAAAAGGTATTGTAAGTGACATGACGTCGATTATTGTGAACTATTAATGTAACATTGGATTCTTATAGTTATAATAATTATAATAGGGTTACAATGATCGTTGTTAATATCGATTATTATTGTTACGTTGATAAGTAAATTAAATTTTGATCCTGAAAAAAAGTTTTTATTTAAATCTTTTAATTTCATTCATGAATCACAATATTTCCACGCTATCCTATGTATTAATCTTAACGATACATTAAAGCTGTAAATGGTTTTCTCTTCTCGGTAGAACCTTCTTCCGAAGTGAGCTAACCTATTCCGATTTAATATCCCATTTCAAAACTTCCCTTGGACCATAGCTTTCTGGAATTTTCTCTTCGTGAAAATATTTACCTGAATTGCCGCTCCTAAGAACTGTGAAAATGCCCTTGTAACGTTGATGGCTGCGGAAACTAACTGACCTCTGCCAGGAGGCTGTTCCACAGCACTAGGAGGCTCCAAAGGTATCTAACAGTGAATGATGTGTTAATTACATTAGCACATAAAAATCACAGAAGCTATGAGCTTTGATATGTGTTTCAAATTTTTTTTAAATAATTGACAACTGGACTTGTTTTGAAATACTTCAGAAAAACACATATAAATATATAATATTCATACATATAAAATATCTGACGAACTATTCGAAAGTAAAGTATTTCTATGTTTTAAATTCTGAGTTCTTTTTAATGTTCGAAATTTGAAACATATAACCGTGATGGATTTGTGCAATGAAATAATGGAAAATGAAAAGTGCATGCATGGTTAGTAGACATTCATAGCACACTATATACATAACAACATAAACAATTCATTGTTTTAAAGCAAAATGTTTAGATGATTTATTATATATATTATTTAAAACACAACTGTTATGAATTATGTTAATGCTACATGATATTTACAACAAAACTTTTCCGTGTTTGACGCAATTTGAATAGGAGCATATTAACATTATATAAACTAAATCACAATCTCTCTGTTTAGAATTGAAAATAAAATTATGTACTAATATTGTTATTTGCTTCAATGAATTCAGCGTAAGCATTAACAGATTTAGAAAGAATTAATTTGTAACATAACTTTACTCACCAGGATCGAAATGTAACACAATTAATTTATAACAAACTAACACTGATGTTCATTGAATATACTTTACGTAATTAACTATAAAATAATATACTTTCTACGGCTATCCTTATTAAATTGAAAATTCCAGTTTTCAATAATATTTGTACAAAAACTTACATTTAATTAGGACATGATTAATCAATGAAGATGTCGGTGCAATATATGTGCAAAGGTAGTTAGTCACATTATTAAAAAGATCTTATATAAATAAATAATTGTTTAATCACCAAATATTAAACACGAGACGTAATACTTATTTACAACTATTTTACATAAATCACAATGCTTATTAAATTAATGAAAAGTAAAACATAAAATACTGTGAAAAGGTATTAAAAACAATCAGCATTTACATTAATTTATAAAATATTTCGCTGCGTAATAATGCGCCCCACATATGTGAAACTATATACAAATTTTACAAATTTACACGTTCGAATTAAATTCTTAATAAATTTGAATCTTAAGAATCTAATTGGACCTTCTTCTTTGCCAACACCTCAACCCCAATTACATAAACTAAGTAAAAATGACGGAGAACCCACTCTGTTTGCGGGCCTTTCATCTGCATTACCAACGAAAGGCCCTGAGCCGAACCAGTTCACCCTAGAACTGGTTGCTGACGCTGATTGCGCTGGTTGATTTCTAGTGGGCGCTGGTCTTGACTGCCTTGGACCTTGCGATCCTGGAGCAGTATCTCTCCATTGTTGCCACAGCCAACTTAAGCCGTCCAGTATAGGCCTTCGTGGCGCTGGAGGGGGCGGAGGGGGCGTCGTCGTCCGCCTAGCCTTCGGCGTCACGACCACTTGATTGAGTAATGCCTACGAGGTTATATTAGCTCTAGATAATACCTAAATGATATTTAACATAATGCGGTATATATTTAGTAGAATGAAAATATTTTAAAGCCTAGAAAGAAATAGTTTAAATGAGTGATGACAGACAAGCAAAGGTTAAGTTACTCGCATGAATCAACGTGGCATGTGTTGTTAATAATTGCCCTTTAATAAAGAAGAAAAAGAAAAGTTAAGACTAACAGCAAGTCGAATTTGTTCGTCCAAAGAACTTGCCGTGGTTGGACCGAAACCTTGCTCCTTCAGAAGGGCTGCAAGTAAGGCATCGTTGCTATTGCCATACTCGGTGCTCAGTGACATAGATGGTTTTGTTGAGTCTGACATCATTCCCGAGGGCTGAGTTTTTTGTATCAATTTCTTTAATGCTTCATCCGACGAATGACCTTTAAAATCATTAGTTTACAGATTGTTGTTTGTTAGTTTTCAAGATATTTAAATATATTCTAAGTAGATCAATTTTACCTGTAATAGCGAGTTTACTTCTCATGGTTGTCGTCTCCTGAGCATCTTGTATTTTTATTAACGTTTGCAATAGTTTTACATCGTCTTGTTCGTTCTTTAAATCGTCCTTAACAGCTATTTGAATGCCATGAGGCACCGTTGTTGTTGGAGTTCTTTGAGTAGTTTGTCTTTCTGCAGGTTTCTGTGTCAGAGGATCAAAGGGTTCATTCAGAGGTGATGGTGTAGCAAGCAAATTTGATAAAAGCGTTAAATCATCGTTAATGTTTTGTGGAAGCTGTGCACTCACAGTTGTTGTAGGTAAAGTTGGGATATTAAATTTTGAAGGATCTTGACCAGTGGCTTTTAAAAGTGCTTGTAATAATTTTGTATCTTGTTCAAATTGTTTAATGTCATCTTCAATAGATGGAGTATTCTGTCGAGGTGTCGTTGTCGCTCGTGTTGTTGTTGTTGTTGTAGTTTTGGCTGTCGTCGTAGTTGGCCTTGGTGTCGGGGTTGTTGTTGTCATTACCTTTGTTGTTCCTACACTTTTTCCAACTTGAATTTCATTTAAACTCCTTTCAACCGCTAAAGCTATAACCCGATTGGCTAGTGAGGTTTCTGGGTCTTCATTTTTGGTTTTTGTACTTAGCACAGATTTCTGAAAAAAAAACAAACGTATAGTAAATATATATACTTATATATATAGTATATATAAGTACAATTTCATAATTTTTAATGTATTATAATAGTTTTTTAGTAATAAAAATTTCATTACGACGTACCAAATTTTTTAAAAAAAGAAGATCCTCTTCGTCTGAATATGTGGAGCTACTAGGAATTTCAGTAGTCACAGTGGGTCGATAAGTTGAAGTTGATTGTGTTCTTATATTAACAGGTCGAAATGTTGTAGATATACCAATATCTTCTGTAGTTGGCTGTAAAGTCGACACAGTAATAATTTGTGACTTAACAGTGGTAGTTGGGGGAAGTTGCGTAGTTGTGTACACTGGCCTAACATTAAATGCCGTTGTGGATTTTGTCTCCATCGATGTTGTTAATGGATTAGAAGCTATTCTTACATTAGACGTTAAACCAGATATTACGGGCATATCAACCCTATTTTTGTTTCCAGTGGCTTGAAGCAAAGCTTGTAACAATTGAGTATCTTCTTGTAGTCTTTTAATATTTTCATTAATTGTTGATGTTGTTATTGTCGTAACTATGTTTTCATCAGTAGGTTGGGTAACAAGTACAGTACTTGGCGTTGTTTGAATAGTTGTAGTCTCAACACTTGGTTTTAATGTAGTAATAACGGCTTTAATGTCATCTAAAGAAGGAAGATTGAGGGAGGCGGGATCTCTACCAGTGGCTTGAAGTAAAGCTTTTAATAATTTTGTATCTTCTTCAAACTGCCGGATATCATCCTCAATAGAACGAACAGTTGTCGACTGTGTTTTTGTTATTAAGTTATTATTGCTATTCTTATTTTCATTTGTGGCCATTAAAAGTGCTTGCAATAATTTAGCATTTTCGAGTTGTTGATTTTGTGCTATATTAAACCCGGGTATATTTTTAGGATTGCGCTCATTGTATAGCGGTAAAGGATTTGTTTGTGTTTGAAACACGGTGTTAGTGGCACTACCAATAGGTACTGACGTTGCTGTTGGCACACGGTCAGTAGTTGGTGTGGTTGCAGTAGTAATTTCATTCTGATTGGAATTTGTAAACCCAATACTATTTACTTGTAGTTCGGGTATAAAAGTACCTGTTGTTGAAGGAACTGTAGTTTGTTCTGGTCTAAACGTTGTACGATCATTATTTAAGTCTGTTACAGTAAACTTTTGTGATTCTGTAGTTGGTTGAAATTCATTCATAAAAACAGGAGTAGGTGGTTCATCGTTTACTTTCTCCGAGTTACTTTCAAAAGATGTTCCGATAGATGGCTCTATTGTAGTCGTAACTGTAGTACTTTCTGTATTAATTTGTATTTGCGGAGTTTGTGTATTAACTTCGGTTGTGCCAGACATTGTCGCTGTTTGAATATTTAAAGCCGTTGTTACTCGCATGTTTTTAGGAGATGCGAGTTTCAATACGTTAGTTTCTTGTGTATAAGGCACTGTAACATCTTCAATAGGGATAAATTTAAAAACAGTGTTTCCAGTTCCATCTTTAGGCTTTTCAGTTCGTATTTGTTTAGTCTGTAAAGTTTTTGATAATTATAAAATACATTTACAAAGTAGCATTTTCAATTAATTTTATAGAACATTTAAAAAATAAGTTCATGTATTATGTTCCTTCACCACTTACCTTTTACAAAAACCATTATTAGAATATGTTAAAAAATAATTAACGTGCAATAATCTTAAATATTTAAACGATATAATCTTCGATTATGTTATTATTAATGTGTAAATTAGCAAGGCTGTGTTATGTGGACGTAATTTATCATTATACCTCCGGATCAATATCCAGTGTTAATATTCTTGGTTCAGGAGTTGAACTTGTCATTGAAGATATGACCATTTCCTCTTTAGTCGCCAAAGATATACTATTAAGCAGAATCTCATCAACAGAAGGTAGCGTTGTAGTTGTGCGCAAACTTAAAACATGCGAGGCAGTGCTTTTTTCAGCAGGTGGCTGTGTGGAGGTAGTTGTTATACCCAATGAACTGCTATCTTTTAGATTAAGTGTCGATGTAGGTATCTGCAATTATGAAATAATATGTTATGCCTCGCAATGTTATTTATAAGCGTTTAGTGACCCAAAATCATGCAAAGCCTAGGAACCACAAACCTTCCTTTAGGGTGAGTTGTCTATGTTTTGAATCAAAATGAGAGAAATAAGCACCAAAGCAGAGCACAAAAGCTAAACAACAAAAATTCAATACCATTACTTGCAGGTTATTTACAGTGTCGGTGGTTAAACTGATTTCCTTTTCGTTATTTGGTATGTCTGTGGATATCACAGTATTAGTGGAAACTCGGATTGGGTTAGACTGTGGTCTGACAATGGCTGGAATGTTATGGATAGGGCTGTATGGATTTTTAAGACTCCATGGACTGATTGGTAGTACGTCAATTTTTTGCATGATTTGTGGTACTCGAGTTCCGTTCGGAAACTTGCGTATTATTGTGTTATTAGGTAGTACGCCGTAAATGATGTATGGACTTGCTTCTGTTAATGCTTCCAATGGATTATCATTAGGGTCTTTACGTACCACTGTATTATTAGGAAGTATTCCAAAAATGACAAAATCTTTTTTTGGAATAGATGGTCGAGTAAGCACATTTAGCATATTCCTGGTTGTTGTAAAATCTGCAGATTTGCTGTCATTAATTACCGTAGTTGTAAGGGATTCAATACCTGATATAGTTGTTTCTTCTAAGTTAGTCTTAGTGGTTGTATCAAACTCAATTCTAGCCTTGGCCATTTCAGTGGTAGTTTCAAGATTATTTGTTGTAGTTGTAGACAGGAGGTTAGAGCTTTCATTTTCTTCATCCTCAAAATTGCTTATCGTGGAAATATTTTCTGACACTGTAGTAGTATGTACTGAATTAGCAGTAGTAAAAGCATCAGCAATTCTGCTAATAGTGTCTGTAGACGATTGATCATTTGTCATAGTAAAGTCATTTGCATTTTGAGTTGTGACATCAGAGTCCACATCATTTATATTATTTTCAAGGGATATTGTTGATGTTAAGGGTACAGTTGGGGTAGAATAAGAGTTACTCTCAATCAAGTTAAAGGTAGTTTGTTCAGTAGAGTCAGGTTCAATGGTTGTCAGGTTCATTGTATTGATTATTTCAGTAAGACGGTTGGACAATGATATATTTGGTTTATTTAAATTTAGAACGCTAAGAGGTGGATTAGATATTTCTTCAGAATGTTTACGTAAAATATCTTCAATCATTTTTAAAACGCGGGCTTTTTTAGATAATATCCATAATTGTAGTTGTGATACTTGATTAATATCTTGTAATTCACCACTGTCATATAATTGATTGAAAGATAGAAGTTCTGAATCAGATAGTGACTGAAGTTGGGTATTAGGTATTTCTGCTTGCGTCTTAAAAGGAACTGTGGATGAGGTTACAGGTTGCTCGTTAGTAAAAGTTTCGTCTAAATTTTCTGTATTGCTATTTACAAATATCAGACCCGCGGTAGTAGACTCGGTATGTTTAGATGTTGTTACTATAATATTATTTTCTAAAATTATATCACTACCCGATTCCGATTCCAAATTTTGTACATTGTTTAGTGACTGAGATATGTTTACAGGTATAGGGCTTTCAGTAGCTACTTCGTTTTGTGAATTTAAAAGCGTTACAGTACTATTTACAATATTTTCTGCGGTGCTATCATTTTGGAGGATATTATAAATATTTGAACTGTCATTAAAGTTTATGTCAATATTTTCAGTATCTTTAATATCCTCCAAACTGTAAGGGGTAGTCATATAAGGGGTGTTATCATCTTCTACTTTTGGGACGTTATTAATACCACTGGGAGTCAAAGTATTCAACAAATTAGTCATACCTACTGAAAGTCTAGATTTAGTTTCATCATCCATACTATCAATAATGCTTCTAATATTATTTGATAACATGCTTGTTAGTCCAGAAGATACTAATCCATTATTAGATTGTAAAAGATCTGATATACTGTTATATACCATTGTTGATTTGTCAGTCGACGTTGCAGTTGTACTAGGCATAGTAGTCGGTGAGTTTTGGTTTGTTGATTCAGTTTCAGAGTACAAAACCTTTATTGCAAATGGTTTTCTCGCAGAAACAGGAGTAGTAGGAGTGGGAGTAGGAACAGTTTTGGGTGAGGTAACAAAACTTGTTTTGTCTTCGTCTGCATTTAGTGACGGTGTAACATTGTCCCCAACCAGTAAACTGTTAAACACAACTTGTTCAGTGGTTTGTACAAACTTAGCATTTGTGTTCAAATTATCCTTTGATGTTACCGTGTCCGGACTTGCAAAGCCTGTGACAGTATTTACATTAACATTACTACTCACGCCATCAAGTGAATGCATTATATCAATTTCGTTGGTATTTTTAGGTAATATTTCAGTTGTTGTAGAAATTCGAGGCTTGGGCGTAGACGTGAGTATTTCAGCCAAAGCATCGAATATAGACACTGTTACTGATGGTGAATGATGTGATGCTTCAACGTTTAATACTTGTAAAGGTTTCGCCAAGCTCTCAGACAGTCTCAAATCAGCTGAAGACAATGGGCGATGAGTTTTTGTGATGGCAATAGCATTCATGTCAGGCCCTAATTGTATTTCTTCACCCTCTACCTGAAATGAAATGTGTTCTCACCCATAAGTACAGTTCAAGAGAAAAGAGACAAATAGAGTGTATTAATAAACGTTCCGAATGTGCCAAGAAAGTCAGAAATTCTAAAAGTACGTGCAAAGACCAAAGCCTCTTTATTTATAAATAAGGAAAGTTGATTTCTGCTATTAAAGATTAAAACAATACATTGTTAATTGAACAATATTTAATGTCGAAAAAATGTTAGTGGAATGGTATTAAGTTACATACTATTTATATTATTATTTTTTGCCACGCCGCATTAAAATTACGATTTGCAATTTGAATGCGGATTATATTACTCAAAGATATTCAAAGAGACTTGACAATATGTATTAAATGCAATTTAAATGTCTCTTTGAAATACCTTGTTTGCTATACAATAAGAAGTGAACTAAATGCTAAAGTGAAGGTGATGCGATGATCTTTCTAATGATTTTCATTAACCAGCTCTATGGATGATTCGTGAGTATATGTTGGTGAAGTGAAGTTCATTCTTGATATCATTTCCGTTGTGTTATTAGAAAATTCAATCCCGAACAATATTGGCTCTTCGACGAACTCTGTGTACTCGTCAGTCACGAAGAATTTCTCCCATGCCTTTAGCAATAAGAAATTTCTCGTTACTATAATTCAGCTGCTAGGATTGATTATGTTAAAGTATTAGTTTTATGAAAATCGATAATATGAAGACGATTATCAACGATCACTCCTGGTTAAAATACTTTTATAGTGAATAAAATCAATAAACGATGTATGTATAAAAATTGAGTGACCATTGTTAAACGAAAACGTACAGAATGTTGTTAGTACGTTACAAAAAAAGCAAATGGTATAAAGGGGATTTGGTCAATGAAGTCAATCCTAAATAATATATGGTTAAGGAAATGCACTGTACATAATGCAGAACGTATTGTTATATTATTTGTTGATATGTAGTGAATGTGTTACTTACATTTGTTGATGGTGTTACAGTGGGTACTGTGGGTTTGTAAATAGGTCTATCTAAATAAGAACCTCTGTATTTTGAACTAAACTTATGTTTTGGTTTTTCAGGTTCTTGTGATATCTGAAATTGGTGAGTAATCATGTACAGGTGTTTGTGTACACCTTGATAAATGATTTGGCATAGAATAAATAAGTTAAAATACTCACGCTATTTGCAGGACTTTCTGTTGTTTTGGAAAAATTTTCACTGTCACTGTATTTTCTAACATTACGTTCTTTACTTTTGAAAATCACTGGAGGAGTAGTCGTTGCAGCTTGATCTCTTGATGTCTTTTCTTGTTTCCGTGCGTATTTTCTAGTTTTAATATTTCGTATAACTGGCGTTGCAGAACTGACAGCTTTTTCACTTTGCATGTTCTCTTTATAGTTGGCGTGATATTTTTGTGTTGTTGCATCAGTGTTAATAAACTTATTCTCGCTTTCTTCTGCTTTATTTACGATCTCATTTTCAGTACTATTTTCTTGCGATTCTTTACCGTTCAATGATCTTGTTGTAGCTGTTGCATTGTTTTCGTTAGTAGATTGGAGGTTTTTTTTCTTACCTGCTCTATTTAGATAAGTAAAAATTAATGGCATATCTGCAGAATTTTCCACTTTTTTATCTGCTATAGGAGTTTCGGTATTTTTTTCTATGAAGCTATTTTCAGTTAAAAATAATTTTGTATTATTTCTTAACCGGGAATAATACGTCGTACTTGGTAATGTTCTTCTCGTTTTAAAATGACTTCCTGATTGTACACGATCATGTTTACGATTTTCATTCAATGGTATTACACTGATATTTTTGTCGACTGGATCGTTTTTACGTGAAAAAAGTGAGGAGCGCATTATTTGCTTTTTTGGCAACGTGTCCACACGTTTTGTTTTCAAAGTTATATCTGTTTTTGAAGGTTCTGTTGAAGATTTAGTTCTTTTACTAAATTTATATGGATTGTCAACGCCCGTACTTGTTGCATAATTTATGTTTTCGGTTGTTGATTTAGTTACATTTAGCTTTTTTCCCCTGGCTAAGTAGGTACTACGTGGACGAAAAGGAATTGACCTAGGTTTTGGTGCCTCGGAAGTTGTAGTGGTAGACGTTAAACTTAAAGATGAATCTTCGATTTGATTTTTCTCACTTTTTTCTTTTTGTAACTTTTTGCGAAGCTGAAATATACAACATTATTATTAACATTTATATTTACATTCTATTATATTATGATTTAACATGGAAATATATAATCTTTATATAATACATTATATATAATATTTACATTGTTTGATCAAAAATTTTGACCTTATCAACTATGTAAAATGTAATGATGATAATGATATGATGTAATTAGTCTGAATTTTCCAATAATAAATTATTCAAATCTAGTTATAGATTCGTTAAAAACTGTTAAGTTTACCCGAGAGTTTTTGTCAATCACAGGATCCGTAGTGTTGGATTGTACAGAAAGTGCGTGAGTTTTTGTATTTTTATGTGATTCTTTCACTGAAAAACTCTCATCTATTGGAGAGTCTGCTTGTGTCTGAAAATTTAAAGTGACATATTGTATAAGAGACCGAAGAATGTAAGCATGATATCAGTTTTGGTGGGGTTAATTATAAGTTATCGTATACTGATAAATTCACAGTTAGCAATTTTGTGTGCTCAGCAGGGTGAGACAGTACTAAGAGATACCACTATAATATGCAATTCGTATATGTGTCCTTGGGCGGCGGTTAACTAAATTCTTGGTGGCTTGCTCGGTTGCCCGTTTCCTATAAAAACACCTTAAAGCTTACCGCATTTTTAGCTTGTATAAGAGCTTTAAAACTCTCTGGGTAATTGTCATCTTCACTTATCTCGTCCGACATTTTTGAATTACTTTTAACGTCCGAGGACTTCAAATAACCGTTGCTTCTCGTAATTGGTCTTCTTACGATCTTCATTGCCTTAAGTGTACTCGATGTTAATACTGATTCCGTACTTGGTTGAAATGTATTATCAGTCGGTGTAAAAATTGTTGAATTCAAAACACTTAATTCGGGTTGACTAGGTATGTCACTTCCTTGACTAGATGTCTCCACCGTATTTAATGTTGTCAAACCCTCTCCAGTTAAATTTGTATCTGTTTCTACTGTCCTAGATTTGTACCTCAATTTTCTTGAATTTCTTCCATCAATTATTCTCGTATTTGTTGTTTGTTTATCTGCTTCGGTAAATGTATTAGTTGTACCAGCTACTTCTAAATCCAAAGCTCTTGAATTTATTCTTGTATTTACTCGTCCACGAGGTTTGATTTGTTTACGATCATCTACAGAACTTACGGTGGAACTTCTCCTTCTGAATTGATTAGTTGGTGCAGTTTCTACAGTAGGAAGGATTTCATTAGCCTTAAATTCAACACTTCGTGGTTTAAATGTTGCTGGAACATTATTTAATAAATTTTCTGTTTGATCATTTTGGGCAGATGTTGTAGATGTATATTTTCTTCCATTTCCACGCGATCGCCCTCGTATAATACTCTCTCTACTTAAGATTTTCTCTGTCGTTGTTTCTTTCCCGATTATTCTAGATCGAGACCGAGTACTTGATTTTCTGGATTCAAATGAGCCATTTTGTCCAGATTGCACCTCAGTTTCAATCTTAGGAGAAATATTCTCATACTCTAATGTTCTACCTCTGGTTCTAGACCTTATAGTGCTTGATTCCTGTGTTTGTTCTCTTCGTCTTATGCTTCTTGGTCTAGACGTTGGTATATTTTCCTCATTTTTATTCAAATTATTGCCATTTCTCTCAGTTGTTGTTATTCTTCTATTTGTTCGAGATACGCCTTCAGTCTGAAATCAGAAAATAATGTAAAAATTATTTATTAAGTACATAAAACTATACTACATACTATCATAGCAAATCCAATAGGATTAATACATTCCAAACTGAAACAAATTTTAGGGGTCCCAAACTTACTACGCACGTACATACTTTTTAGACGTTTCTATTCATTATTTATCAAAAATTAAACTATACTATCATTTTCCGACCAGTTTAGTACTTAGACGTCAATTTTCTTAAACAATTACAACGTTGTTGATGATAGCTTCACATTATTGTGGTTTAGGTTAAAAGTGAGTATAAATTCAACCTCGCGAAACAATAGATAATTTAAATTAAAACCATACATAATAAACATACATAAAACAAATATTACAATACTTAAATTAAAACTATACCTGAATAAGAAAAGAATATACGTATAGGTATGTTTTGTATCATGTAAATATGGTACTAAGTGCGTGAGTTTTTGTTTTTTTAACCTTATAACTTCAACTTCACTGACCGAATCCATGGTTTATATTTTTCAGCTGTTTGTGTTTTATCAACAGTGATCATTTTTATCACATCAACTATATATATATCTATATATTCAGTTATATCAAGTATAGAGGCATAAAACTAGATCAAAGTAATTGGCTAATAATCACTACTTGCAACAGTCAGTTAAATGAGTGTCCATCCATAAAATAAGGTTGATGTATGTTCAAGCTGCGAATAATAGTGAGTATCTAGAGCAGAAATTTAAGTTCTAAGGCAATAACTGAGCTAATAAGTATGAATTAGACATAACCTAATTTAGGAAATATAGCCGTTTATAGGCAAAATAATGAAAAACACATGCAAAATTTGATTGAACGTGTAACATAACGATTTTTGCACGATATTTCACATAAATAGTTTGCGAAAACGTTAACTTTGTCAACCTTTTTATATCGATATGTTTGTGAACTTGGTGTGAGGAATATTTAATAAATCCATGGCTACTCGTATATATTTACCGTCTGTACAAACTTAACAACTAATCAACAACTCAACGAAGCTTCATTGGTTATTAGGTTAATAGGAGTTTTGATAATATCAATTTTTGTAGTTATCAGATTGCAAAGAAGCAAACCTGTGCATATTTGAGCTTAATTACTGTTGAATCTGAATTATAATATAGTTAAAATTTTACAAAAATAACTATTTTCTTATCCTACGAACTTGATAACTTACATTAAATAAGCCTCAAGCCAAATAGCAGCCAAACAACTTGACCACGAACCTTTGAACGATGACTAGGGTGAGCATGCTATCAAAAAAAGTATTGCTTAACTTTATTATGAATATGAAAAGAAAAAAAACATTTTTGACAAAACATAAACACTTAAATGCAAAAACTCCAACCATATCGTAGTTTACAAGAACGTGACACTAAATACATTATAATCACGAAATCTAATGATGACATAAAACCCTTAATTCTTAACCTTACTTAATTAACCTTCATCTAACCTTTGCACATCACAAAAGCCCTGACACAGAGTCTCCTATTAAAGGTAAGTATTCAGTATCAGTGTCAACTGAAATATTAGATTGTGTTCAAGTATGCGTTAAATTGATGATTTTCAATATTAGCATGATTATTTTCCTGCATGCTTAAATATAACTTACGGTATACCAATATAATAAATAACCTTTGGATTTCGATTTTTTTTTTAATTTTTATGGTTTTTTATAATTCGATATAATACTTGGTCTTTTATAATTTGTTGTCAGGTCAATAAAGTTATTGAATTATGGTCACCCCACTGACCAGTCCTTGCTCGCCTTTCACCCTATACCAGACAAAGAGTTTTGCCTTTTATGTCTGTATATATATCACTTATTGAGCCTGGGAAAATTTTAAAGCCGAAAAGATTTTTAACATTATAATGAGAATATTTTGTACTTGACCTATAAAAATGCGTTACACCCACATTCATGTTTTGAGTATTTTCGATGATAAGTTGTTATTTATGATTATGTGAATGAAGTGACTACTGTGTGATATACATTTCTACATCTCTTCGCATCTTAGCCTTCTCAACGAGAAGCCAAGATTGCAATTCTCGTATGACCAATGTCCTCACCATTACCAATTAATCCATCACAAAAGTGCTTAAAATAATATATATAGGGCATCTATTCTTATTGAGTAAAGTTAAATACTACACTCTTTTTGCTTGGAAAATACACTAGGAACTATGAATTGCTCACATTTTTATGAAAACCATATTCAGATGATCGAACAATTATGAGGCAGTTTAATATAGCGTTTAAACATATTTAAATTTTGTACATTTGAAGTTGTTGTTGTATGTTACCATACTACTAACGAGATATTTAATTTTCAAGTTCAATGACGTTTGCAGTTACTAAATTACATATGATTTTTTATGATAGTCTATTTTTATCATTTTATTGATTAATATATCTCCTACAACCCACTACCATAATATAATAAGTAGGTAACTTACTCCAATTAAATCAGTATTAAACGTAACACCTACGAGTATATAGATAAAATCAAATTGAATCGTTCGTGACTTGTACCAGAACCTCGTGACGGGCATCACTTACATCACAGCGGCTAGACGATACCCTTCTAACTGGTTGAATGTTACAACAATTAAGACTTACACTTCACGGCAAATTTAAATTTCGAACATAAAAAAAACATCTTCCACAGACAACACAACAAAGAGAACAATTACAAACGATAGATCTTGTCATTGGTCCACAAACGCGGTTATAAAATATAATTTTAGTCAGAGACGCGACGCAGCGGTCCAAATATGGTTTCAAGCAAACAATAAAGGTATACGTCTTAATTTGTAATTTTAAGTTGCACTGTGATAATTTACATAACAAGATCAACGCGTAGGCAATGCAGTTGTCACTTAATACGTCAGGGATTGTGAAATAAAAATATTGAATTGAAAGGTTGTTGCTATAGTCTTAAGGGGGCGAATATATTATATACTATAAATCTATTAATATTGGTATATCTTTGTAATTTAATCGTACAATTAGTGATCTTTATTTACTTCTTAAAGATCAATGATCTGTAAAGAATTTTAATATAGAAGTTTATTAAAGGAATCGCTGGAGCGAAAGTGGTCTCGTATCACTTTCATGCGAGCACAAACCGGCTGACTTTCAATAATGTTAAAACTATATTGCTTTACGCGTGTTGTAAGAGGTTGTTTGCGAGTGAGAGAATCAGTCATTGTAAGAACCGAGTGTCTCTATATCACAATAAGGAAAAATCGAATAAAACATTAAGGTCCAGGCTAATTTGTGATTTTTCACATTTTACAACTTAAACATCACAATCCATCGTAAAGAAAATGTAGAAAACCCTACTTCAAAAAATTAGGACTAAATTCTGAATACATTTTTAATCATCTTGTATTTCGTTAAAATATTTCTTTCTATATCTATTTGAACTATAATCAAAAACATTTTTAGTTATACAGGTCCTGAAATCAAAAGTAAAATAAACGCGATACGTGTATAGCTATCAAGCTCATGGTTAAGTATTGGTTAATTATGAGTTACTAATTAGTAATTGTGCAAGTAGTAATTATATAAATGATAAATGCATTTCTATATGTCATGAGAACAATAGACATGAGGTATTTAGTAATGTCAAAGCCAATGTCAATTTTAAATGAAATTACAGACATTATATTTATTATCCGTAAAAAAAAAACTAAAGTTTCCTATTATATTTATGGTAACAAATTCAGTCGATTCAGTTAAACTTTGAGGTTTTTTTAAATATTTAAATGGCTCGATAATTTATGTTGCTTTAAAGATTTGCTCTTGAACACAACGGAATGTTTCTTATAAAAAAACTCGTCCAATCCCTCGCGTTTTTGGATGTCGACAAAAAGGGGTATTTTCTTACAAATAAACTAGTTACTTTTTAATTTTTGGAATAAAATTCTATAAGATGTTGATATAATTTTATTTGTTTAGAATTTTCCGATAATTCATATTATATTGTATTATGGAGTTCGTTTGGCTTGCTAAGTGGTTGTAGTGTAGTAAGTATGGTTCACTATTTGTAATAACAATTTGTTATATCAGAATTTACATAATCGAAAAATGAAGTTATTAAGAGAGAGCGTAAGCGTGTCTCATTTACAATTTACAAAAAGCAAATAGATCTTATCTCGAGATGATCGTCACGGATTTCCGGAACGTCTCTATTAAGAAAACATCCTTTTTTCGTCGTTTAAGGAAATCGTGGGCCATAAGGTATTGTTGTGTTTCGTGTGTGATTTTAAGATTGACTCTTATAGTTACATGATTGTAATCTTTTTGAAGAGACTTCCAGAAGTCACTACAGTCACAAATCACACACATAACTACTTAATAATATGAGCTGGAAATCTTTCTATTTCCAATGTTATGACCTAAACTTAACTAGATGTCTAGACCGTTACATCACTGACCGCAAATATAACGTAGGTTTTCATATGTTAATGCAAGCTGAAATATATGCATACAAAATAGGTGTTTACGAAATTGTGAAGTAAATTGCTGTTACTAATCTATTGGTATTGGGCTAAAATAGTATGGAATACTTCTAAAGGATTCGCACTAGTTACTAATGACAGCGGAATTTACCGACAGGTATGCTAATTACTAATTTACTTTGTATAAGATTCTGCCATATTTATGAAACCATATGAGCGCATGCATTGTTGAATGTAATACTCTATGTTTATTTTGTAATAACGTCAGTTTCAACAGATTTCAGCGATTTACAGAGTCTGCTGAAAATATTTTACTAATTGATTTCACTCGCATTTATTCAGCTTTCAAAATCCTATTTATTCTGTTATTATTCATGTATTTCTTCAGGTGTCTGCTATTTTTATATTGAAAAAGTATTTAGGTACATTGTAATATTTATTATTTATTTATTTAATTACAGCCTATAAAGTATTTATTAACGTGCTGGGAACATATAATCATATCTTCATTTTTTTTACTATAAATAATTTTACTGTATATAAAAGCGACGTCATATTATAAAGCAATAAATTATAGAGTAACTAGGCTGTATATATATATAAGCTTGAGCTCAGTAACCGTGAAAAAACGTACAGGAAGAATGCGATTCTGTGTTACGATCTTGAATGCTCTTTGATATGGAGCCCAATCTATCTTAATTGAAGTCTTTCTTGTCTAAATAGGTATGTAGGCTTCGGGCAAATAAATTGTAATGACGTCTTTATATTCAACCCACACTTATTGAAGGTGCTGCAATAGTAATATTTCATTGCGGTCGTTTTCAAAGGGTATATAAAACCATTAAAAAAAGCGTGTATTTGTAGTTAAGGAACACACGGTTTTTTATTTTATATAATGTCTTGATCTTAAATAGTCCTACTAAAGCGCTCCAATAGTATATCTTACTTGTAAGGCAATAAGCCGAAATTGGAATCATACTATGAAAAATACAATAATATATTCTTATGACATCTATAT
This sequence comes from Pontia daplidice, assembly GCA_963693355.1. NCBI lineage: Eukaryota > Metazoa > Arthropoda > Insecta > Lepidoptera > Pieridae > Pontia > Pontia daplidice. The sequence continues at coordinate 1,322,321 of CAVNZL010000044.1, read as the reverse complement.
ATTATACATTAAGAGAATCGATAACTTTTCGTTTCCATTTAAAAATATATTTGGTATTCTAAACACATTGGCATAAACGGATGAATTGTAAGTTGATTTCAATACAGTTATAACTAAACCGAAGAAATTATTTAAATAAAATTTTATTAATGGTGCGTTAATTAAAAGTAAACTTGAATCATACCGCTAATAGTAAAAGACCCTCGACCCTGAATTATTTTAAATCAATGAAAATTAAACCAGGACGCCGTAAAGTTTCCATCCGAAATTAACAACTACCTTGACATTTACATAAGAAGCTACAGTCAGTTATGTGACTTCATTTAATATCCATAATGTCAAAATTAATGGGCTGATGCGTGTCAAATGTCATCTGTGACAATGACTTATAACAAAATTTGAATTCAGAATCTTTAGAAGAAGAAATTATAAGCTAAATGTTAAAGACTACTAAATTGCAACAAAATTAGACAAATGTGATATACATTTCAATTTAAAGGCAGTATATTTAATTATATTAGACTTTACGAAAGATTAGTTACATATTTTAATTTTTAAACCATGGTACATTAGTACAAATGAATATATAAGATAATTTTATTCAGTTAAGCTTTTAAGACCACAATACAACATACCTAATAAGTCGTCTAAATAAATAAAATACTAATAATATGAGTGAATCACGCCATCCCACAATGACCATTAAAGGAGAACCGAAACAAAAATAAATTTGACAATTATAGTCTATACAGCCTTTTGTCGGCTCGTCTAAATAAAAAAAGCGAAAGATGTAAGTTCGGACGTTTTTTCGTATACAAAGAAATGCATATTGAATTGTCGTACAGAAACTTAATTAGTATCATAAAATTTTATCAATAGAATCATTTTTATTTATTAACCATTAAACTTACAAAACCGCGGGATAGGATAGTTAATTACAGTTTGCTTAATCCTTCTAAAGAGTTCGTAATAATCTTGTTATATTATCAATTTTCTCTTAGATATGGGACAGATGAGCAAAAACCATTGCTTTCATTTCATAATATTATAGCTAGAAAATTGAGGCCAATTTAATTAATTTCAACACTTTCGAGTCATCAAAACCTTTATATATAATTGCGAATGTAATTATTTTATAACTAATTGACCTTAGGATCTTTAAATGGAATAAGGTCGGCTCAGACATGAGTTAGTTTTCGTTAATAAAATATCGTTACGATGAAGAATAAAAATGGATATATAAATAATGACTCTGCTACTAATAAATTTTATTATGAAAAGCAATTAATCAGTTACAACCGGATATATTTAACTGTGAGTAGCTGATATTTAGATAGATAATGCGTTCCGTAATAATTGAAATAAATAAAAAATGTTTCTTGGTTATATGACATAATTGCTGTAATTAGTGCTAGACTTTCAGACTTGTTCTATTAAGACATAATTCATGGCCATCATATCTGTTATTAGGATCAATTTATGATTTTATTTTATATAAATATATTACAAAGAATGATAACTTACTTATATTCTTTTAAATGCACAAAATACACGCGTAAAAAAAGAAAACTAACTCAAAAATAATTATAGACAAAGTTTTATATAAACCGTTGCAAGAACTGAAGCCTTAATAAGAGATCACACCGAAAAGTTCTAGTCAATTTTACTTCACAAATATAGAAGACGCATGGCTACTTCGAGGCTAAGAATATTTTAATAAAATATTAAATTCTAACTGTTATATGTGTGAATCAGACCTTTAAACAATAACCTTGTTCTTATTTTAAAATTGTTTATTTTTATTGTAACTCTTCAAACCAATTTAATAATTGTATCTTTTCGTAAACATTCGAATTGTAAACTTCAAAACGAGTTTATATTGACATATCCGTTGACATACATACATTGAAGAAAAACAAAACATATAAATTTAAATCAAAAAAATCATGTTTTGCATAATGTATTTTGATTTATTTTTTTATTGTTAAACACATTTTTTTACTAGGGCAATACAGTGACATTTGTTATGACTATTTTTTTGTTATCTGTGGAGATCTAACGCGATGACATGCTCACTGCTGAGCTTTGGCGCCATTTGAATACTGATTACATTTATTACCTAAATACTATCAAGTCCGTGATACATTTTTAACGTAAATAACACAACTGAATTTAATATTAATTAGTTACAGGTAGTAAATATTACAAAAAATATTTTATTTAGTAGATACTTTATATGTGTATCGCAATTTGCATTAAAATACCAGAATTATACGACTTATGCATTATATGTCAAAATTGAATTGTTCCGTTGTTAATATTAAGTTTATAATAAAATTTTATATATAATTCAATTGGAGGATCACTCTGTAGCCATACATTACAGAATAAACTACATATTAAAGAGTTAAATCTGTTATGGCTTTAACAAGTAAAATAACCTTTATAGCTTTAAACATGTAATAAAACCAGACTCTCGTGACGAGTATAATTAAATACAATTAAACATTCCGGTACCTATTTGGTAATAAAGAAAAAAACCAGTATCAACAATAATATAAAGTTCACTTGTTCAAGGAAAAAGTGTCCTCATTTAAATTATCAATTAAATTCTAGTATATGGAACGGATTAAGATCAGTGTTTACTATAATAAAAATACGTTTCTAATTTAAGTAATTTATTTGAAAGGATTTATATAATTATTATTAATCGGGAATTTATTGGGGAAAAAAATAAGTCATATTGTAAACCTCCTTTGAGTTTTTAGAACCATAGTTTTTGGTTTCCCAACTGCTATACATTATGTACAATTGACAGACTGTCGATTCGGAATCGGGTGCCGTTTTTTATAAATATTCAATTTGAACTCATCTGTATCGACGTAAACACTAAGTTTATTTTACGTTTCAGTTTAAGGAGAAGTCAAAAAAAACTACGTAATAAATTTAACCATTATAATTAAAATATTGTGGTTTTAAATTAGTGCAATCCGCAACCTTGATTATCCGGAAACCTAATCTGATATTAAGTTTACAGGTAGCAAAACAAGTACTTAAAGATCACTTGATTGACTAGATCTCTCTGAAATGGAGCTGTAAATAGATTGATACTATAAATACCATGTCAGCCATTTTATCGAATTTAAATCTTCATATGTAATTAACACTAAACTATTAAACATACTTTAGTAAGTGCTCCTATGTATTAATTTAGCGTTTACGTAATAATGTTAACCTACTAAAGGTAACATTATTTACAAATGTACTATATATGTATATAGAAATTTGATGTGGGTCTGATACATTATTACATTATTTATAGTATTGCTGAATACATTATTAATATCGTCACCATAACAAGTAGCGTGGTGTTTTCACCGCCACACAACGTCCCACCATCACTTAGTCCAAGTACGGGTGGTTAACCCGTTGTTTTTCAGGAACACATAGAGTGTGAATGGCCATAGACTACAGTTAAAGTTAGAGTAGCTTCACAATGCTACCACGCCTATGCAAACTAGTAAATAACATATTTGTTTGTCGTAAACACACTCAGCAATCCCAACGCAATACCTAACAAACAGAATAATATATGAGATGAAGAACGTGAGAGTACTGCATATAGCTTTAATAAACCTCAAATATACATATAATACCACATACATATATAAGCTTTTTCCCTTTTAAGAACTTACTAACCGGCACTTGAACGTACGGTCTCTTTTACAAAGCTAAACACTCATAACTTTACCAATAACATGCGAACCCGCGTCATAATGTTATACCAACTTTCAAGAACGAAATAACGCAATAATCTTACAAACATCTCTAACACGACTGTTCTAAAATTCTTATCTAATGTTTCAACGTTACTTTAAACAAATGAAAGTTTTCTAAGCTTGAAAGAATACAGGCAATCTAATTACATATTATTAACTGATTTTACGTTTAACTACATATATAAACTGCTAAACGCAGCGCATTTCACACAGATTTTGTAGTAAATAATTTAATTATAGCATTATTTGTTAGTAAGTTATAGACTAGGTAGTGGTAGCAAGTCACTCCCTAGCACTGATAGTACAAGTAAAGAAACAATATTGTACCAAAACTTGGTTTAATTTACGTTAAGTTAAATATCGGCGATTCTATTATCAAAACAATGTGTGGAAGTGGCGACACTATCGTTTAGAGTTCAAAAGCCTGAAGCTTTAAAAATGTTTGTTAAACATGCATTCAAAGTTCTATAGAACTTCTAAGCGAGCCACTTGTTCTAGATGAGATATCATACGCTGTGCCAATCGATGAATTACAAAAGTTGTGTAAGTTGGTAATAAGTGTAAGATCGTAAGTATTACGAATGCATGCATCTGCAATTCCATATTAAAACGTTGCAATTTTATTGCAATCTTACTGTTTTTGGGTTACCAAATTATTTGCTCACGTTGATTCTATTATTAATTAAATATACTTAAACAGAAGGAATTATGACTATAGATGGTTAGATGATGGCTTTGTGGGTTTTTTATTTCAGTTAAAAATATTTATTAAAATTATCTAGAACATGACCTTTAAGTAGACCATCAGTCTCGCATCAATATTATTTTGATTCAGGCACATTAATGTACCTAAATGTCAAGGGGAAAACGTAATGGATTACACGATCACTTGTCAGCTGGAAATGTAGACCCTTCTTAGCAACGAAAACACCAAAAAAACAAAGTACATATAATTATAAAGCTACAATATGGGTGCTTTGTGAAGCATATCATTGCAACTAAATGAAGTGGTTTTATTTTATATAAGCAAAACAACATTGTAACAAAATATTCTGACGGTGACAAAGAGTCAAAAAAAATTAGTAAAATAATGTTATGAAAATTGGTTATAACAGTTCTTAATATTTTTAATAATAAACAAAAAATATCGTGGTTTGTTCGAGGCTCGATGAATAAAATCATATTTGTTTTGGTATAGAACTTAAAAATTGAGTGTTGTGTCTGTTTATAAACAGGTACAGTAAATATATATTTCCTTCGACAAACAGAACTGAATACTCGCAGCGCTAGCTAACGTTGCGTAAGAATTATGTTTTATGAGGATAGTTTTACGTCAAACACATCGCCGGCGCTAGTAAAAAACCGAATGCGGGTGTTAGAACGCTATGACGCCGGGTGTTGTATTTATTTACAAAATATTATTCTAATGCCCTACTACACGACTCCATTATGATTGTAAATAGTCTTTTCATATTAAATTAAAGAGCGCCTTACAACTGAACATTACACCGAGGCTTGAGTTGTTTTTGTCAAAATTAAAAGTACAAAACACTGTTTCAGTATACAAAAAAGGATTTATGCATATCATATACATCACACATTGTTTCGACAGTTGTTAACCTTGTACTTATTTCAGGGAGATATCATCGGATGACATTTTGTCTTCCGAATGTTTAAGTGGACGACATTTGGCTACGGCATTAAAATAGTAACGTTTAAATCTTTATAATGATGAAGACAATTTTGTATCCAATATCTGATTTATTTGTTGTATAAATGAGATATCGGATTGATTATATACACATTGTTAGGGTATTTAATCAAACTGTATCGGGACTAATACGACATCATCCGCCTAAATAGAAACTTGATATTATGGCGGTGCCTGTACGTTTTTTACTTGAATAGGCGATGCTTATATAAAAATTATTTATATTATTTTTTAAAAATCAGTGGAATTACACTTTTTGTAAATAAATAATTCTAGGCCATTTATCTTTGTAGGCAAGATACTTTGATGACTACGTGTGTGCTGATGTCCACACGACGCGACGTTTTCCATCACCGTCTAATTAAGTATAAAACAAATTAATGTTTAGTTCTCAGTGTGTTGCTAGTCACATATGAAGGTATATAATTTTATTTTTCGGTACAATTAGGTAATAATGAACCATTCATACAAATAGTAGGCTGATAATATTATAACACACTATAATGTTCCGCTCTTATTCATCCAATATGCATAGAGCTGTCGTTAGGGCGGTAATGGCGGAGCAATGGTTACCGGCTACTTGCTTCCTCATTCTACAAACAACCAGATTACTCTAAGAGCTAATAAAATTGCCTGATTTATCATTTTATTGATTGATTTTAAATTCACGTATATTCAATTTAGATTATTTTTACGAATAGTTGTGTCATGTATGTGTGATATTTAAAAGGCAAAAAAAGAGTTGAAAAGAAAAGATCTTGTATTTGGTATTCTTAATTATGACTGTTTCATTTTTGTTGAACGATATGACTTCTAATAACACGCAGAGCCTTAATAACTTTATTCACTAAAACTCTTATTAAAGTTCTTAAACAAAAATTACCTGACTCTTACACTAGATTGACTTACAAATGTCATGGTTTCAGTAAGTATACGGTTTCCGAACAACGATAAAAACTATCGTGCAATTAAAAAGATTGAGGAACTGACTCTAGGGAATTCCAAAACCCAGCAATTTATTCGCTAACTAACTACTTGCTGTATACTTTTAGCCAATATAATTTAACAGAATGTATAATGAAAAGGTCCCTATAATGAAATAATATTTGAAATATTTTTTGAGTTTATTCGTTACAAACATATTTCAATTTTATAATATTCAGTATGTATAGACCTTTGTATAGTTGTTGATGTAAAACATTTGGCACACTTATTAAAAGAATACGTAGATTAAGGCAATTCAGGGGGAATCTATGTTCAATTTTTTTTATTGATCCATAAATACTGGATGTGAATACCTTGAAAGGTGTAATTTAACTTTATATTATTATTAAAAATAGTTTTTTTTAATTTTGCAGGCAATATTATAAATTGTTCTCGCTATGAGAATCATCCTTGTACTTTATGGAATAAAAAAAGAATTTGCGAAATCGGTCCAGCTGTTCTCGAAATTTACGCTCAGCGACACTTAAATATATACCTACACACATTTTATTTTTTTATATATACACACACAGAAAAAGAAATCTCCTTGAAATGATTCTAGTAATAAAATATGAAGGTCATTATTGTACCAGACAATCAGCACTGCTTAAGATATAAAAAGTATACCGGTGCTTAGTCCTTTGATTCTTAAAGGACAAGGCAAACAAGACGTGGCTATTACATTATTATAATTGTACGTTAAACTAGAACTATTAATATCCTATTTAATTCCTACTGTACAATTAGTTTTACTGTACCTTTAAAGGTTTTTATTGGACGCACTACATAATGTCATACAAAATATTATGGATATTTGCAATGGAATTGAAGATCTGAATTCTATTTCAAATTGCATAATAAAATTTATGATTTTGGATGGCTTGGAGCTTCAGAAAATCCCAGATACATTCACCGACCCTCAAACACATGGAAAAATCTTCACAAATTTATTTGTTTTGAAAGTTATTCAGGAATAAGAGGAAATCAAAAATAAAACTTCAAAATATAAAATCCGACTGAGAGTGACGTAAGAAACTTTAGTTTTTATGAATAAGGAGGTAGCTATGTAACACTGATAAGTTTAAAGAAATGTATGGAAATGTCGAGCTGCAATAAAGGGCATTACAAGGTAATCAGCTGTTGGATCAAAACAATGTACGGTCTTTCCCGCGGAGCCAATTTCCACTTACGTTACTAATAATTAGTATTTTTGACTGACGTCATAGCTCAGGGCTTAACTGTAGGTGGTGAATGGAGCCTGGAAATTCTTGGTTCGATTTCCATCGAAACTATTTGCAAACAACATATGACTGTTATATAAAAAATATTCTGTAATAGTTGTCAAACAATAGAGAAAATCAATTATCCCAATTTATTTAGTGCGTAATCGTAGCGCCGCACTACGACGATAGAATTATACACACTTAATTATAAATCTCGAGCCGATGAACTGTTAAGTAACACGCAAGAAGCATGATTACTGAGATATAGTATGTAAATTGGTATCAATTCTTGCAATACCCCGACAGCGCGTAGCGTTACTAATTGACCAGCTTTTTCATTTCAGAGCATTCAACTGAACTGTCGCGAGATCATTATTACCCTTAAATTAAGATAAAAAATCAAACAGCCATAACAGTGAAAAAGCAATAAAGGTTTAACAAGACTAGTACGCTAGTCTTAGGTTCGAAACGCGCAGTAATTATGCCCTGTTCCGATTTACGCAGCGTTACAGTCGTATGAAGACATTTGATAAGGTGTTAAAAATATTCCCGAGGAATCTAAATGTCGGAAATTGTTTTTAATACCAGCAGCGATTATGCTTGCTGGCTATGCATAATATAATAGCGTTTTTAAGTTGCAAACCTAAATAAATTTTTCTAACATTCCATTATAAAATGCATTCCATGAAATGTTACTAAATTATTTATATCTCAATTAACCTACATCTTAAATTCAAGTTACAAAGTTATCTACTATATTCGAAGCTAAGTTGTTTACTTGAGTTGGGCAAGCAATACTAATAAAGAGTGCTGTAAATATTTTGTTGCCTTTGTAAGGATAATATATAGATAAATGTTTATGGTTAATCGGACAATCTAAACATTCTAAATTTGTAAAGATTACAAACAAATTTAAATGACCATTTTCAATAGATAATCTCTGGTGTTCTAATATATTTTTAATTGTTACGATAACATTAAGCGATCCATTGTCCGCAATTTTGGATTACAGGATGTTAGTCAAGCGTTGTTTCGCAAACTATTATTCAATTATCTTTAGGCTATCTGTTACCTTTCGCTGGCAAGTGATTAGATGGTAATATTTTTAAAAGTTTTTAAGAGAAAGATGTTATAAAAAACTGCCTGGCAATAAACCTTCACTTACATTACTAAAGTACTATTCATTTTTATATTTATCCACTTGGAAATGCCTTTGTGTTTTTATAAGAACTCTTTATCGAGCTGAGTGTGTGACAAGCAAAGCATTTTCAGGTACTTCCAACACGGTCCTCATGATTGCAGTGGTGTACGTGGAGTAATCTTCCTTTTGAATCGGAGATACTAACATATAACCCAAATGCTTTCAAATAATAAGTTAATTTATATTAATAGTTATTTATATTATTTAGATGGTAAATTAATTTTGCAAGAATATATTTTAACAAGGACCTACAATACAACAGAATTAAAACAAAATGCTTAACCAACTTCTATGCTTTTATATATTTTATACGATTATCGAATGAAATAAATACTGTGATGAAACATAGTTCCTATAATCTTCTAAATTGAAATAATAGTCAGTTCTATTAAAGTCCATTTATAGCCCAATTGAGAAGTTACCAAACTTGTCATTAAGCATTATCGTTAATTTACTAACTGTGATGAAAGACGCTAAAATCGTCATTGAAGTTTTCAAAACTGAAAATTTAATCTCAAGTCTTTGCAATTTATCAAGTTTTATTTTATTTAACATAATTGTAATTGATACGTATAATTTTGGAATATAAATATGTTTCCAATTTATTAATCTTCGGTAGAAAAATTGTATTCAATAATTGATGGTAGCCATAATCTCCACCATTGAAAAAAAATAAACAACGTGAACCATTCAAGCTTTAGTAAATATCTGTCTATTTTCATCACCGCGGTTACATATTTTAACAGAAAGATACACTATACTCCTATTAGAATGATTTTATATTAATTATTATAATATTAAAGTCTTTAAAATATATATTTATAATAAAAACTTAAGTATTACTTAGTTAGTAAAGAAGAGAATATTATGTACCATTAAAACTAAAATAGAGCAATGAGTGTGTGAGTAAAAATATTTATTTTTAAAGCTTTAGTTTGGGTCTTTTTGCTTTTAATTACAGCACAAAGTATGAGAATGCAAAATGCTACATGTATAATATCGCAGGTGAAGGTTATAAGTAGGTACTTTATTTCCTTTTAACTTAATAACTCATAATTAAACCTACTGATTTTACCCTAACATTATTTCAGTCTTAAAACTAACCTTTTTTAAATAATAATTTAATTACAGAAAACTGTTTCTGTAAAAACAAAAAACAAACGAACATGTGAACAGGTATTTTCTCAACTATATTATCTATTGGATGAGATTGTTTCTAAAATAGAGAAGGAAAAAAAAAAAAACTTGTGGGCGAAAAAAGTCAAACTCAAATCGAAAAATATAATTAATGAGTATATCAAATAATTTTATTGAATATTATCTATATCAACTGATATTAACTGTATGCGTCATAGTGTGAGCGGTGTCCAACCAAGGTCTTTAGAACTAAAATTAATAATATCGTTATCGGTTTAACACACGACTGGGTTTCTACGGACGAAAGGATATGCTTAATGTCAATCGAATGGACTAAATAAACCAATTATGTAGTTTAGTTGCTACATAAGATTTCGATTTCGGCACGCGTGATAAATCACACAGCCATCAGTTGCATAAGATCTAGAACACAATAAAGACAACGTTTCATTGACAACACAATGACTATATATTATTATATAGTTGTGTAGGCGAAACAAATGTTAGAAACATCTTCACGAGATCTTTTGTCCATGAATATGGAAAAATCTGAAAAATCAGCTGAATTAAGAATGAAGTCTATATAAATACTGTCAGTGTAAATTCTTTTTACTTTGTATTTAGGTATAATTAAAAACCAACCGTATGTGCTAAGCGCTGTCTTGATAAGGTCTTGTAACATTATAAATAGGATATCGTTGAATTCCAACATTCGTGGTGTTTTCCAACATTCATGAACGTATTTTCCGTTCCATTTAAAGTCAAATATCTCAACTTTCTTTTATAACTAAACAGTGTTAAGTGTAATTCTGTTTTGACAGGCTTTCATTAATTAAAACAACATCGCATGTTTCATTATATCATACACTAGCTATCGAAATCAAAGCTAAAGCGGAAGCTATATAAAATATCACTTCAGGTTCTAGACTAGAATAACCAGGTTATGATTACTACATAATTATATCACATCTTGAATGCAATTAGTTTGGCATTATCTATTTTTAGAGCTTTATCTAGAGTAGCAATCTTTATTATTTCTAATGGCTCTTTAACCAATTTAGATCACAGGTGATTTTGTAATAAATTGTGTTTTTAAATCAATATTTTCTGTAACAATTATTCTAAGGTGTGCATAAAACCATCAGAGAAATAAGTCAAGCTGGCCTCAATATAAATTAAACAAAATAAACTAATGCCGTTAACTTTAAATATACAAAGGCGAAAACTGAATGTATGATAGCAATTTTAATGCTAATTGCATTAACAAATGTGCTACTTCCACGCACTGAATACGAGAAGCGATTTAAATTTAGCATTTCTATCAAGTAATCTTTTTCTGTCTAATTCTTGTTTGATATTTATAAGATTTATGTAAATTTTAAAAGATTTTTTTTTTTACTTCATGATGTAAATTGATAGAAAAATATTATTATCTAAACGAGGAAAATGTGCGTAAGCTAAGCGTGGAGTCAGGTAAATATACTCATATCGCTTTACTGGGACGAGTACAATATTTTAAATTTCATTTAATATGTTTGACAATAGAGCGATAAATTTTCAAATGATGAGCTGCCTATCTAAGCATTGAATACATAATATATCTTGTCCCTATACAAGTTTGAGCGAAAGTTTATACGGAAACATTTAAGAAACCATACTCAGGCTGTTATTTAGGTACAATTCGAAAAGACTCATTTAGAGTCAAAAGACTCGGTCGCCGATAAACATTCAAAACGAGATATCGAGATTATCCGGTTATTTATAAAGACAAAGACACAAGTAGTCTTTGTCACAACTATTAACCGGATATCTATAGGGAACAAATCTTTTTTTTTTAAATAAAATATCCTCCTGCAAACGCGCAGGAGGCTAACCTGTGTTTAGTGAGATTGCCGCACTGCCGAAGGACTCGCGAGTGCGTTGCCGGCCTTTCAAGTAGAGGTACACTCTTTTCTTGAAGGGACCCAAGTTGTATTGGTAAAATATTGCAGCTATTGGTACCTGATTGTAGATAGTGATGATGCGCATAAAAAAGAGCCTTCTGAAGCGCATTGTGGAACGGCGGACATCGATATAATACAGAGGGAAATTTTATTTCGATTTTCTTACAATAATAGACACAAACGTTCACCGATCTCCTAAATCACGTTGATTTTATGTATTCTTATGCCTAATTTAAGTAAATCATTATAAATTATTTAAAATAAATAACAAAAACATAACTGTATAAAATATTTTGTTACTATGACACTTTTCGTCGTTTAATCACACTTTAGTATAATAAATTCCACACATTCTCCATCTTAACCATATTTTTGAATATATATTTAAATAGTTACTCGTTGAATCAATATAAGTTTGAGACCGGATGAAGTGACCGCAGGTGAAAGTCGAGCGATTACTGACTGAACTTTAATTAATTTACTCCAGTTAACGGTTAAATTGTTGTTGAATGACATAAAATATTGAACGTAATATTATTGCGTCAGAAAACCTAATAGATAATTTGATTTTACGTGTACTTAAAAACAGTTTATTCAACACAAAGTAATTAAGGAAAAATTGGGCCGATATAAAGTTATGAAAGTTAGTAGTATAATTTTATATATAAACTAGCTGATCCGGCAAACGTTGTTTTGCCATACATGTGATTTCAATTTTCAATTAATAAATAAAAAATAAGGGTTGATCGTAGAAGGGTGAAAATTTAGGTTTGGTACATACAATCCTAAATTTGTATATTGTATCATAAAAAATAGAAACTAAAAATTTTGTCTAAAAAATAAAAAATAAAATTTGGACTACCCTTAATATTTAGGGGGATGAAAAATGAATAGATGTTGGCCGATTCTCAGACCTACTCAATACGCTCACAAAGTTTCATGAGAATCGGTCAAGCCGTTTCGGAGGAGTTCAAGTTCGAACCCCGTGACACGAGAATTTTATATAATATTGTGAATCTAAACCATTCCCAGATCCCCTTGAACACACACAAAAAATTTCATCAAAATCGGTTCAGTCGTTTGAGAGAAGTTCAGTGACATACACACTTACAGAAGAATTATATATATAAAAATACGCAAGCTGTAGGAATTATAAGTAATAAAACCTCAATACAATACATTAAAATACGACTCAAATATTAAAATTCTTAATATCAAAAATAAAGATTCTATCGATATTAAAGCAAACCTCAGTTTATTTCAATTCCTTCGCCTAACCATTAGCCCAATTAAAGTTTACGCAACATTAAAACAAAAACTATGAAGACTCCAATTATTTTTTGGCATTGACCATTTGTAGGTAAAAGCGGCAAAATTGCCATGGAATCAGTACCGATATTAAGTAGACCTAGACTAGTATGATATAACATGACATTTACATAATAAAACTACATATTACCGGCCAGACGTATTTCTAAATTACACGATGGTTCCGAGACTTGTTTTTGACTTCTGATGGCGAAAGTTTTAAAACTGCTTGTACAAAAGGAACTAAATAAATTGATAACAGTGTTTTAGTTACTTATACAAAATAATCGTAAGTGTTTAGATTAGTATATTCATACAAAAAAATTTAAAGTATTTTTAAACTATTCTTCAACATGAGAAATAATGTATGCCTGAAAATGAATGACTAAGATCACCCCACATGGAACAATTTCGCGAAATGTTTTTGTTGTGTGTATTATTTACAGAAGAAGGTTCTTATAAAAGAATAAATAGGAAAGCTGAGTGGAACATAACAAAAGTTTAACTAGTTAATTAAAGTTAGTAGTAGTTAGCAAGCATGAAAAATTCATGTTTTTCACATGACCAGTTGTATGTCGCCTTTTCCCATGTTGGCCAACTAAAATACCAACAATCCTGTTCATAAGCTAACCAGTAATTGAATACATATCATAAGCATTACAATAAAAAACACTTAATGTTTTTTTATATTTATTTGGTATAAATTATATATTTCGATTTTATATAGATAGAAGTCGGAACAACTAGTCTCAAATTGAAAGCAGCATTGAAGGCTTTGTTAAAACGGAAGTTCGATTTGACAATACAATAGAGAGAGACAATGGACGTCACAGTCTATTATACTAATTAAGTTTTTTTTATTATGCGAGGAAGTTACCGTTGAAAAGTTTAGACAGTTACATAATTATGATAATAATAATAAAGAACAGAAGTAAACATATAAATGTTCATTCGCTAATTCGTTTTTGTGTGAGCCTCTAAGCATTCGTTTTTAGCCTCTAAGGTGTAGAAAGGGTAGTTTATCTATGAAGTATTTAAAACTTTTTCTTATATAGAGGTAATTTTTAGAAAATCAATAAGGCCCTTGGGATAAAGATTTTTTTTCGAATATTGTTTGTGTGATGACACAAAGCTCAGATTCACACATGAAATTCTATATTAGAGAATTGTACCAACACACAAGTAATTACGCAAGTACTAAATGTACAAAGCGATTTGATTAAACATTTTAAGTGACAGTTGATAGTGAATGTGCTTACGCATGTGTGTTGACCGCGTTGTGTTCTTGAAAAGGTAAATCACATACAGCAAGTGAACCAAACAGCGTTGTCATACAAAATAAATGGAATGGTATAATCTAACTTTCTAAGAAAATGGCTTGCAATTGCTAATATTGCTGCCTGTTTACAATAATTTCTACATATACATGAAAGCCTACCTCTTCATATAACTTTTAAAGATTATCTACGATTTATTTATACATATGTGTGTGTGTGTGTATATCTAGGGCAGTTTATGAAGTTACTTTTGATTGAATTTATTGCAAGAATTTATAAAAAAATAGAAATGTCATTAAAATCTCCATATCTATCTAAGTTAAAGAACCTCAACATGGCTTTTACTGAGACATCCAATATTTTAATTACCAATTTGACAAGTCTGTTAGCTTACTACAGAAACGAAGACTTTGTAATATCCAATGTTTAAGCCAGAATTCGATATGAGGAAAAAAATACTAGTTTCATATATAAACAAACGCATCTCAATGGTGTTAATTTTATAAGTCTACTCATTTGATCGATCAGTATTTTATTTATAAGTTTAGTAATATAAATACAATTGTATACTTTAAAATCTACGCCATTATACATCATTATACAATACACTGTCATTATTTTAATCCTCAAGACGTGAAAAGCAAAGTGCCATTATGATGTGCAATTTGTTATTTATCGTAATACCTAGCCACGGGGCTTTTACGATCCTTTCTAAAATATGATTTTAGTGATGGAGTACCGTATTACTTGCCTAATAAGCCACATAATTATTCCTTAAAATAATACACTCACATATCATCATGACGTGATTCGCGTAGACAGGTAAATACAGCAAAATCGAATTATTTTTGGGCGTGAAAACTTTACACTACTAAGTGGTTTCTAGTACTAAAAGCATTAATTTATTACGAGCCTATAATTTGTCGGTTTTACTAAGTAAGACCACAAAATTCGGATAAGTGTTTTAATTTCAATATAATTTTTTCACAAATTTCGCAATTTTATCGTTGGGCCATAAGATTGCATTATTTCTCAAAATGTGAACTTAATACTTTTGCAATAAAGTACATTTTCTTTAATCATAAATTTTATATAGCGTTAACGGAGTCGGACACGATTAATAATCGTTTGGCTACCAAGGTCATGTGACAATCTGATACTACTATTCATTTCGAGCACGATTTTATCACTTAACAAATAGGCTTAACAATAATAAAATTATTATTATCAAAATTAATAAATGTTTAGTCAGGTATATAAAAGTCACGGTGTTATTGAAGGTCACTTTCAAAAAATATCGTTTTACGTATTGTATGGACCTATATATTATTTTATAACAAACGAACCATATAGATGCAAGCCATCAAGGCTTGCTGCTATCAATATGAGCGCAATCCTACTCAAAGTGTTTGTAAAACACAATTATGTATGTATAATTAAAGAAATAATGTTGTGGTAAAAGGAAGCGTTCTCTTCATCTCCACGTTTGGTTATGAAAATTATAGCATTTTATTTTATCAAATTATACTAACCTGAACAGTCCTGGCGGCATTTGTAGCTACGATTAGTAGCGTTACCGCAACGCCGCACCATACGCCGACCCGCATCGTTTACTGAAAAAAAAACAACTTTATATAACTTGAAAAATTGTGAAGCAGTTCTGTAACAACGTCTATGCATGTGATTTGACCTTCAGTGTTAGCAATTATCATCACTAGCACCACCGATGTAAAATATCGTGAGGACATAGGGCTTAAAGATTTTTTTACAGAATCAAATGCAATCTGACAATAACCATGAGGTGTTATTTATATAATTTTTGTTTTAAACAGTAACAAAAATGAAACTTTCATTTGTCTCTGAAAGTGCTTTCAAAAATAACTCTTTCCGTGCACAGCCTTGAGGTTTCACGATAATTTTAACATTACACAATTTTGTGTATTTATTTATAAATATATGTATATAAGACTTCAGAATATAATAAGTGTCTTAACTTCTTAATATATACGACCCCTTATCAATATAAGTAAGAAAATGTAACATGTATAAATTTTTATGGTTTCAAAATTTCTTCAGATTCGAAATCGTCCTCTATTCAAAACGAAATTCCAAAAATTTTTTTTGAATACTGGAAAACATTTCAAACAAAAAAAAAGGAAAAGTGAATGAACGTATTAAAATTAAAATGTCCAGTAGCACAAAAGACCATTACATAAATAATCTGTAGAGACAATAGTCATGAAGTTAATCAAACTGTCTAATTATTCGTTTGAAGATAAACAAAGGCATGCAAATTAACTTATGACAATAATAATACCAATTTGCAATGGTCAATGGCCAGGGAAAGCGGACACGCACGCAGTCATTACTCGCTATACACAACTCATACTAATTAATATTTATCATTAACACGATAATATTGTTTCTGTAATTTAGCATATTTAATGTATAAGATTTATTCGTCTTGATACATGTTTAAGTGGGAAAGTGCTTCCTATGCTATTCAAATAAACATCTTTGTTTGATGTCAAATAGGAAGAATCTGTACTGAAAGAGAACCGTTGTAAGATTTTAGGATCTTTTTTGTTGACTTTATAATAAGTATACCTATACAAGTCTGATACCATATTGATTGACAACCCATTGGCGCAGAGGATCCCGGGTTCGATGCATGGTAGTCAACATTTGTGTGATGAACATAACTTATGGCTGCGGTTTGGGTGTTATATAAAAATACTTCATAGAGATTTTACAAAAAATTTATGTAATTGTGTATGTTAAATATGTTTATCTACTGTCTTAGCACTCTTTTTTTTGATAACTGAGGAAATGCAATTTATGCATTCCCTCCAGCTCTAAGCCTACGCATATACCAGGCATACTCTCTGATTCTCAGAGAGACGGGTAACCTATACCTATATAGATTAATAAAAGGAAATACTCGACCGTGTCCCTATATTATATTAATAAGTGCTAGTCCACACATAATGTATTAAATAACAACAACAATGTCGGTATAAGCAATTAAAAATATGTGAAATATAAAAAAATCTGCATTATTTTTACATAATTATATAGCAATAAATTCTAAAAGAATTATCCACCAACAATTCTTGCGCATTGGCATGAATCAGTGATCTGTGAAAGTTATTACAAAAGTTAATTTATCCAGTACTGAAACAAATTATAATATACAATTTAGAGCATAATTGACTCAAAAAATATGGTTCTGTTCTAAATAATCTAATTACTTGTCATAAAATTGAATGTAATGTATTCCTGATCTTGTAATAAATATTTATAGAATTGTTAGATCTATTATATAATATTTGACACGTGTAAACGCTACTAATTATATCGTCGAGAATGAAAGCGGTGAAAGCGCTAACACATTAACTAAATAAAACTATGAACAATTAGTAGAAAAGCTCTACATACATTTTAATGATTAGCAATAGCCTTGTAGCTGAGTGACTCAACAGGGGTTACCTGCGTTTGAATCCTACTTCAAAATAATCGACACACGCTAAGGATTTTTACAAAAAATCTTAGACATATCATGGTGATCATTCATGAACAGATCTGAAATCTTCACAAATATATTAAACATTTTAAGTTTAATAATATTAAGACTTTTATTACGTTGTATTTTCGAGTGTGAAAAAAACTGCATACGGGCGTGCGTGAGTGCAATGTGCAATCTTTGCCATCTAGGTGAGGTGCTTCGTTCTGATTGTTTACTGCGCAACACGATTGGTAAATATGCCCATCCAATTTATAGGATATGTGTCCTAATATGAACCGGTTCGAATTTTGTAATACCGCCAATTGTTTACATTTCCCCAAATAAGGTACAAAAATTGGTAAGTCACCCAACGCGGGTTAACAGCTCACTACATGCATACCATTGTGTGCTGTTTTCGCGATGAAATAACAAAATCGGAAAACATTTAATTTTTATAAAGGTATGATTAAATATTCATAATCCGAGGTGAAAATTAGTCCCGCCACTCTTTTTCAATATCGCTTAGTACATTATTTAATAAATATGCCTATAGAGAACGGAAATAGATAAAGCTTTTTATTATGTCTATCATTTCATAACCCTTGCATAAGAAGCCATAAGACGATAGTGCACTTGTAACTTAAACTTGAAACAATGTAAGTATTATGAATGAGAAATTTCCCACACTTCTCATTCAATTGTTTAAGCCATTATATAATTGTAAATATTAGCGGTAATAAATATTTTATTATAGCACTTTTTCCTACTCTCACTCGAAATTTACAAAAAATTCACATTCACAATGAAAGATTATTTTGCAATTATAAAATACGTTACATTTAGTACATCCTTTTTTTTATACATGGGAATTTAATAAAACCAGTAATTTTTAATTAATATGTAATATTAATAGATAATTAATATCGTATCTCATACTAGCTTACAAAACCATATACATAAACTAAAGACCAATATTAATTATTTTAACACAGAACCAATATGCTATGGACTAAAATACCAGCCTGTTTTATAATTAACACAAAGATGAATCTTTGTAATAAGGCATGCATGCCATAAGGATTTAAAAAACAGTGTCATGCCAGTGAACAATAGTCACATTGCGATTATTACTTAATTATGAACACCTAGAGTTGATGGCTAATAAAGTATGGGTCACGCACCTTGGCCAAAACGCACATCTGCATGCGATGAGGTCACGCCATCATAATTGTTTTTATATTACGCAGATTGCAGCTTGAAACTACGAAGATTAAAGAAAATAATATAGAGCCTCAATGGTAAGAGTTCAGGTTTCCTTTAAAGAGCTATTAATATATAACTTGACTAATAGAAACGATGCAAAAACAAAAATGCTTTAAACGAAAACAGTTGTCGGAATAAGGTGAACAAAATAAGCGGAGCAAGATATCTTCGAGATGTCTCGTATCTGATTAAAAAAATATCCACTTTTGTAAGGAGCATTAAAGATAACATTACTACATATTATAACATTGAAACACAAATAAAGTTCCATTATGATTTAAAAGCTTCAGAACAAATAAAGCTTTAATTACATTTTAATGAAAAGCGCTAAGTTTTCATGTCCGGTGGCTTCAATCTTATCGAAGTCGATCAGTTTGAATGACCTTATCTAAGGATGAGTCAATTATTACATCTGGTTTACAAGGCTAGACCACAATGCCTTATATGCCTCGGGCACTGGGAATTCGGCCGCATGAAAGAAATACTAAGGTTAGTCATTATTTATCTAAAGTAAGAGGGGTTCGATTCCCAGAGTAACAATAATCGTATGGAATAATGTACACGGAATTCACTTGCTCGTATTTTGATGAAAAAATATGGCTTAAAACCGTAAGTATAGAAGGCTGATCACCTAGTTGCCTTAAAACTATTCATAGAAGTTACCCAGACTTATACCTATACCACGGTCTATTTGACTTTAAGAAACAACATAAAAGATTACGATTTTTTATTCTTCGGGTAAAAATAAGGTTTTAATAGTGAAGACATGTATCGAAAGCTGTTTTGTAAATCTGCAAACAGATACTCTTCTAAAAAAGGTTTTGTTAAGATTTGGATTTAGACTTGATTTATTTTGAAAGATTATTGATTTGGCGGCATTATCCACTTAGATAGTATATTTACATCATTAAGTATATTTAAAGCAAAAATAATAAATACATTTTAATACATAATAGGTTTGATACCTTGAAGCAAATATTATTTTAGTGTGTACTTTTACATGTCTTCATTGTTAATTCAAAAATCTAGATTAAGGTCTTTACAGATCCTTTTTAAAACCTATTAGCTGAGTGTGAAATCAATTCCAAGGTTATTAAAGCCGTTTATTGTCTGACAAAGATCTGCCTGTCGCTACATTGTATTAGAATATATTGCATTTACATACAAAGAATTATGGCACTTTAGATACAATTGTTTGCTTGATTATACTTTAAAACTCGTTTTTATTTATTTATATCAAACTTTTTTACAATACTTGTTGTAATTTATGTACACAAGGTCTACACTAATATTATAAAGGAGAATAATTGTTATTTTGTTTTAGTTATTTTTATGCAAATTAATATCTCAAAGCATCGGTATTGTACCTACTTGTGACGGATAATAAAATATAGATCATTATATATATAAATAATAAAATGATTTGAAGACTTCAAAAAATGTTTTATAAACGGTGTAATACTCAATTAATTTGAAAAAAACAGTAAAATGTTTAAAGAAAAACACTTTTTAACGGTGTTATGTTAGTTTATATTATTATTAGTTATGTATTTTTTTTTTTTCAAAATTTAAATATTATTTAAAAAATTTCCTGACGTTTCGGGTTTTTTTTATTAATATAAAGATCCTTGACCTCCCCTTCCATAAAAAGGGACCTTGCTAGCATTAGCTCGGCGTCTCCCGCCGAGCCCGGACCACAACTACTCCGGAGATATCATCACATATCTATTTATTTCGCGTGCTTTACAGCGTGCTATAAGTTAAATAAAAAAAGTAAAATGTTACTCGTATAAGCTTGCACATATTAAGCTAACTTGAGTGATTTGCTTTGTAGATATAGCTTTATATTATTTATGTTAATTGGTATTTGAAGTGCGAATACATTTTCTGATCTATATGCCGTTTTGAATACTTGGCTCCGGAGTATAAAACAAAATTATATGTTTGATTATGACATAAAAAATATGGAAACATTAACTACATTATAAACGAACAATTTTACAAATGCGTTTTAATACGCAGGTGTATTTTATTTGTATTTTGTGTTTGTATTGTATTTTATAGTTCTTGTTAATAAAACAATAAAAAACTGTGTTTATCTAGAAACATAAAGATCTTTGAAACCACATCAAGTTTTAAGTTTTGCAACGTGAAAAACAACTTGTAAGTATTATCAACTTCCTCTTACCATTCACTTGTAATCAATAAATATGTTTTTATCTAGAACAATATTTGTATGTGTGCGAGGCTTTTGTATGTGTTGTCCTTTAAATGTCGCCGTCAAGTGATATAATTGACAGCTAATTTCATGTTGGTAATATATATTAAAATGTATATATGATCACTGTATCGCAAATAAAAGGCATTATATTGATGATTTTTGCAACACAATCCTTATACGATACAATATTATAATTATATTAAAAATGGTGTTCAATAAATTGGTCTTTATTTTTAATTCGAGCACTGCATCCGTATACAACCCGACATATTGCAAAACAATAGAATTTAAACAACTCCACAGCGTGATATATATTACAACGCTATTGTAACTTAAGAGCGCAGCGTTAGTTAGACTGTCATTATGAAATTAACAATGATCTGTCAATTGAACCTGCTAATGTATATCGTTTACAACAATAACGTTTAATTTGCGAGTTAGACACGAAATTATATAAAAAATAGTGCATACTCTTAAATTTAATTGCAAGGAAAAAATATAAGTCGATTGAGAGCAATAAAATTATATTAAATCTATTTCTTCAAGCGTTCGTACATACAGATCGTTTTTTCTCTTAATATTTATTAACAATATTAGTACATTAAATTATTTACATCATACGTGATACAAGAGTTATGTATGTTTACACATCAATATACCTTATGGCTATTAATCACGCTATATTCTACTTTCGATCGTTGCGTGTTCGGACTCAAAACGTTTACTAGATCGTGGTCCCGATTAATAAAATCAGCGAACCGATTTTTGAGAAGATTTATTAAGTAAAAAAATATTTCATATCAATCGAGCAAACGTAACAAAATATACACCGATTTGAGAATGAATCAGTTTTACTAGCATAAAACACGGTTAATATAACCTAAGAAATGCTTTGACTTGGGTTACTTAGGAGTTCATTAAAATCGATCAATCATCTACCTCCCGCCGTCACGAGGAGAGGAGGCCCTTCAGGGAGAATTTACGTTTATTGTATGGGAGCTTCCTAAAGAGTTTTGTATCTCTATTTCGCTTCAACAGCGATATCTTTGATATTCTGTGTTATTTAATCACACGCAATTTATAAGATACAGCCTGCTGACAGCAATAGAGACAGAGGGGATAGCGAAGTCGAATGAGACTTCGTTCCGTTCCTTCGTTTCTACCCTTGGTACGTCCAAGGGTTCTTCCGTTTTTACCCTTTGGGTATGGAACGCTAAACACATGTTGACCAGATTTAAGCTTGATCAAAAATTTAAATTATTGAAGTTACATGTCAAAACAATGATGTCACTTACAACTAAAATCAAGTTTCACTACAGTAATGTCATTTAATTTAATTCCAAGTAACCTAATTATTGTGTTATGATTAGTTTATTTATTTTTTCAATTTCTTAATTCATTTCTCAACATGTTATCTCTTATTTAGTTTGGCTTAGTGTTTATTTTTGTTAACCCATATTCAGTTTATGTTTCAATTTGTAAGTATCTCTAAAAAAGACTGAGGGCGGGTTCCAAAATTAAGGTAAAAAAAATCTGTTTTATTTCTGTTTATAGGAGTCTATTTTTTTGTGTATAATCCTTATTCATATTGGAATTGTTATTATTGTTCTAATATTTATGTTGTTAACTAACTCTGTGCAAGCTGTACTCTCCTGTAATTGAAGATGCACGCAGAAGGATAAATATGTCTTATATATATGTTATGTGTTGTCTTCGTTGGAGATTCTAAATAAATAAATAAATATAAATGTCTTGATTCTTCATAAAATTCTTCATGTTATTAAAAAACTGACTCCTACGTGTTTATTCTCCATAGCTTAATAATTATGTAAAATCACAATTATTTATTACTATAATTTAAACAAATTAAATTGAAGTGTTTAACATTAATTATTTGTATAACTCGTTCAGTTTTGTGCGATGGAATTCGCCGAACTTTCTAAAGCAACACTCATTGACACTTTCGCCCGTAATACATTTTTTAACTTTAACGTAATTGTATGTAAATATAAAACAGTTAAGCCGTTAATTACATTTATAACAATCTAATATACATTATGAATTTAAATAAGATTTGTAGATAATTATTGCAGTGGAAAAGCATTGTGGAGAGAATCATAACAACTTTTTAATTTATTTAACATTTGATTTCAGTTTTGTATGCAAGTATACCTAAAGTAACACCAGAGACAGATTGATTTCTACGTTATTTACTTTTAGGCAAATAGGGACAACTGAGTCTTCGAAAATTTCGACCATTTTTGAATCTAACATAATCACACATTTACCACACATATGAATAAAAACACTGTATTTGAAATATAAACCAATAATTTTACAGGTTTGTATTTCACTCTAGATATAAGCGAGTACTTCACATAGCAAGTACCAAACCACTTTCTAAACTGTTGCAAATGCAGTCAACTTGACCTACATTTTGATAAATTAAAATTGGCGAATATTTAACAATGCGCTTAATCTATTCTCGCTAATAAGCCATTATCTTTTAAATCTGCTTATTGTATTTTTTTATTTAAAGACAAGTAGACCATCTCTGCCTACTTTTACTAAGTAAATCATAATTGCTCTCAATAAAAAACAATTATAGCACACGCGATTTACGTGCACTAGTACGACATGATAACTGATTAGTTATATCACTAATTTACGCTATTCTATAAACTATTAATCTTATAACTTTTTCCTTAACATAAACTATAGTGTATCTCATTTATGGCCATTTTGTAACCTCATCACGTGTAATTGAATTACTAGAGTTCTGACGAAATTATAACTACGAAGAAAAGACATCAACGTGCGCGTAGTATACTTAACATTATATAAGCTTACCAAACACTGACGTTGCATTTAATGTGTTTAAATAATTCTATGACTCACAGTTGTCAAAGTATTTTTTTGTAATCGATATTTTTAAAAAACAAAATGTTTAATTCCAGCACAATAGTGCTTTAAGGCTTGCAGGTTTACAATAGAAGTTTTTTGATTGAAAAAAAAGCGCTCTTAACCTGGTGGTTAAGCAAGCAATAATGTATCCCCAAATTCTTACTCACTTCCCTTTCATAAATGTAGAAATGAAGAATATTGTAAAAAATAAAAAGTTATTTTGCGCTTTTTGCGAAATCGGACTACAAAAAACAAATGCCAATTTTATTTAACAAGAAATATTTATGAGTCAATTACTTGTGTTTATCGTGACCCATGCAAAAAATGCGACACTTTTTACGTTCTAACAAAGGTTGATGAGTTAAGTTGTAGAACAAAATCTTTGAAAGGACGCAACTTTCACTAATGTATGTTCTTTTACCGTGAGGATGCTTTATATTTTACATTTGTATAAAACTTAAAGAAACAAATCTGAGGATATATAAAATTTCACGCATAATATTTGTTTCTTTATACCTTGAACGCAAATCATCCTTGCTAAGTCACTATTTTTATTCATCATAAAGTTTTATATGGTACACAATAAGCACACTTATACGTAACTTTTTGTGGTTTGTAGAAATCGAATCACGTCCAGTTATAGCTTGTGGTGACTTACAAAAGGACGATCAAAATTTCTATTGTCTGTATCTGTGTCATATGTAAAGTGTTTATACGATAAGGGGATGCAATGTCAGCTACTCTATTGTATTTCTGATTACGGTGGTGACAAAACTTGTTGACTCGTGTTAGTTCAAAGTCCCAGTGTTTTGTCTAAGCCCTTTTGACGGTAAAGTTCTGTTAACAATACGAAATGGAAAAAAATACATCGCTCTCCCGAAGCCTTATGAAGCTCTTATAAATCCTATTAATAACGACCACCTGATCTTACATCTTAGTACTTTTTTGTTAAAATACCCGAAAAGAAACCATATAAATTACATAAATATTTATGAAAGATTATACAATATCATATTAAATAATATTCTAATTGACAAACACAAATATAAATTTTAAAACTGGATATCATTTCGATGTTTTTTTGGGATAGAACATTATTTTGCTTAAAAAATCATTTAATTAAAAGATACAAAATCGCGTATCATTGATTAAACTGCGATTTTGCGCTTTGCATCTGTGAATTTACTTGATAATGAAATTTTATTTAAATATATGTGCCCGCGTACGTGAGAGAAATTAAGCATAATAGTGGTAACAAACGTAAGCCACATTCACTCTTTGTCGCGTAATTGTCGAAAAGTAAAGATTTCGCTAGCTGCTTGCTTCAGTGAGTAAGAACAGATGCGACATCTCGTTACACCTGCTTGAGCACATACTGAATTACATGATACACGTAACATGTATTATCTCCATGCGCACTTAGCTCTGGAATGTAAGATTTTGGTTGAGGAGAAAACTCTTTTAAGCCATTATTATAAAGCTGAATATATGCAGGAACTAGTGGTGCGAACAGAACAATTATTTTATGATAGCCTTGTGTTAAAGGAAGGCTTGGTGTTGTTTTTGTAAAAACAGGGAAACATATCCTTTTCGTATGATGTACTCGGGTATTTTAATGCATGCGAATAAAACCAAATCAAACTGCTAGTTTATAGTAGTTTGATTTGGTTGGTATAGTTTATAGTAATTAATTATTTTTTAAGTAGTAGGGTCGATTTTTACCTGTTGACAGTAAATTGATATGGGAATGCTCAAGCGGTACAAGTGCGAAATTTATTTGTTAAGCGATTTAATAATTGGGTTGTAAAGTTATGTTTAATTAGAGCAAGATAATTGATTAAATGTTAGATATTTATTGCGAAATTTATTCGACGTGCTTCAAAATCTTGAAATATTGTCATTGTAATGAATAGACTATTTCTTAGGGAAGGATATATATAGGCGTACTAGCTGACCCGGCAAACGTTGTTTTGCCGTAAATGTGATTTCTAGCAATCATTTTTTTAGTTCAATAAAAATAATTACCAGCTTTAAGTGTGCGGGGATATGTTTATAATCGAAAGCCTATAAAACAATAAAAGTATGCTTTATTTAGGTTAATAATTTAATTTTTATATGACACGTTTGTCAGTTTACCATAGCAGTGCCTAATCTATTAATTACTTACTCAATCCAGTCGAAAAGTATCGACATCTGTTAGAATCTTTTGGAGGTAACAGATAATTGTGACTGTCAATTATTTATAGACAAATAATTTGCAATAAAATAAAATTGTGACTATAATTAAAGTTCTCTTCTTCTGTCATATCTTTAGCTTTAGTTGGACCAGACTGCTCACGGTGTGGAAATTTAATTGAATTCGGTTATGTAGCTTAGGAGTCCATCGCGGACAAACATCGTGACAGAAGATTTATTTATATTAAGATAACTGTAATAAAGATAGTACAGCTAAAAATAACATAATCGACTGTTCGGCATTAGGAGACCAAACCTTATCTTTCTACCCTTATTTACCCATTAAACAGTAAGTATTATAAAGTGTGATGTGTCGGATACAAACATACTTATGTTTGTCTCCGACGCAATACTTTGTGTTTAAGCTCCACTTATTTACCCATCAGAGTAATGGACAGCTGCACAAAATCAAGTTCCCAACATTAAGAATGAGTAACGTCCTTGAATAAACGGAAAATTGGGAATGAGTGGAAAATGGTTCTCACGTCACTGTTAACCTTTTTAAATACTGTATTGACAAACCCCGTCACGTGAGCTTTTAAATTATGTGACGGATACATATAACAAACGTGTATCAGTCAGTTACACGTTTATTATAAAAGATTGATAGAAAATTTAGTAGAACTCGAAACACTGTGTGTTAGAAATTTACGATTGCGGTGGTTAAACCCAATATTTACCCCTCCCCTAATATTTTAACGAAACTGGATGCACTTTTCTTTTTATTATAATATTTAATATTTAATTTTAGTATTTGCTTGATTTAATCGAACCGTTAAAAGAATTAGATTTTGAGATAAATTTACAAACGCCATACTTACGAGGTTAACAATTTTTTAAACAAAATATGAATTTATTTTATGCAAATACATTTCTTACAACGAAAACCTTGTGTTATGTGTTACACAACTGTTTTATTCGTTAACTATTTGCATATCGATATAATTATCGAAAAAAAAAATTACTTTTCATAACTGAGTCAAACATTGATATATTTATTTCAGATTCAACTACAACAATTTACAATGCAAGTATTATGCTTGTGGCTTAAAAAGGTTTATCACTATGGTCAATATATATAAATACACTACTAAAAAAGATTTATTAAAGTGTATTTAGTAGTAAGTTAACAAAATATTGACTGAGCATAAACTTTCTACGATACTTTTACTTTTATTTCTTACTCTGATTATGTGTCGATTCAACGTTACAGGAAAAATACCTTTAATAGTTAGTTGTATCAGCAAACTGACAAAAATATAAATGGTCATGCGGAGGTGAATTGTCCTCTTTAATGAAATATAAATTAATACAGATCTTTATGGAAGAACTAGAATTAATCCAAATCCTAAAAAAGACATTCAAAATAAAATTGTATAGTTTTACATAAAATAAATAATATTTTTATGAATAACATTTTTAACATCAGATAAACAGTTTATTTAAATTTAAACTAATATTCGTTGTTGTAAATGATTTCAGATATAAGTTTCATGAAGGGCATTTAAATGCGTTGATTTCATTAAGTTATAAAATAACCGACCTATTGTAAAATGTACAAAATATATCAGACTCCAAATAAGAAATAATTAATTCAACAGTGGGATGTAAGTAGGTAGCAGAGATATATAATTGCTATAAGAATATAGATAATTGATTTATCTCTATTCTATATAAATATAGCAATATTTTTTAGATAAAACGATTTTTTTTAGTACGACATCATTGCGTTTTTTATTCTTTTCAAATATAGTAAGTGTACTTACTATAATATTATATATAGGCAAATCCATTATGTTACAATTTGCTGGCATTATGAGTACCCATGGGCGGCTGTTTGCCCTGTATTTACAATTATTACAATTCATAACCCACCTTATTAAATGTCTTTTAGTTTCAGCATAAACCACTCTTATTAAATTAAGTGGAATCCACCATCCTTCTTATCACCACAAAACTGTAACACTATAAAAAAAGCACGTCACATACGCCCGCTTAAAGCTTTCATTTTCGAAATTGCGTTCAAAAACCGATCGTAATCAGCGATGTCAACGTTCTCAACGCAATCTGGACACTGGCAAAATTTTCAATGGTTTCCGCGCGAGTGCACTTATTGCAAAGTGAAATAAATCGGTTTTCGAACGCAAATTCAAATTTGCGGGCGTTATGCGTACATTTGCGTACGTGCGGCAGTTCACGGTACGACACTACGGTGCGCGGCTTACGACTGTGGTCACTTTTGCTCTCGAGACATTCTCTGCCCACCTGGCCGCATGAGTTTACACCACTTTAGCACGACCTCCACCACGTAAACACAACCCTTCTAAAATTGCCGTAACGAAGCTCACGTTCTGTCAGTACCATTTACATACATGAAACCGGTTGCGAAGCTTTCAGTTTCAGTAAAATCTAGATTACTTAAAATCTCTTTGTTTATAAACACAATGACTTACGACAGCTTGACCGTTAAAAATTTAAGCGTTAAATAACGTGTCATAACTCCTTACTGTATGCTGTTGAAATTACAAATTTTTTGTCTGTAGAACTTGCTGCAACTTTTTCAAGATGAGATGATCCATAACTTTTCTTGAGCTATTTTAACAAAATTACTTTTCGATAAGTTGGTTTTGAGCTGAGTTTTGATCCATTTTGAATTTATATTGCATATCGGTGTAAATCTAGATAATTCGGTTCACTGTTTTTTGTTAAATATCGTCTTTATTTGGGTAAAGATCATTATCAATATTGCCAAAAGAACTTAGGAGGTCTTTATTTTATTCCAGAAGTATGTTTACCAAAGAAAAGTTTCTAGCATCTCAAACTTAAATACATTATTTTTCAGCACTATATATTTATTATACAGTTTTTTCATGAATACTTCATTTGTTTTAATAGAAAAGTGATGATATAGATTCGACCTCGATAAATGCCCTAGACAACATAATAATATTAGTAAGATGAGAATTATTGATTGGAATAATAACTTTTTGAAAAATACTATGAACTCAGTTAGTGATTTATGTATTAATTTACTACAGGATATAACTTGCGCAATTTATCATAATTTAAAATATAAGCCCTACAACGTGAGTATATTTATATGCGCAAATTGTGCAAATAGCGCTGTTGAAACATCGTCAAGAAATTAATTTATATTAATGGCGTAATCATATCTACCGAATACAATATTTTAATCCAATACAATTATATTAGTGCTTCAAAAAAAACGAATGCACACTACTCGTATATATGCAGGTGCATGTTTATTCTGAAAAAGAACGTTCTACTAATAACATGTTGTTGCTTCGTCTTTAACAAACATGGAATTTCCATTTCCATTGAAACTTTGACGTCACGAAGACGATGGTGTAATGGTTGCAGTTCTTACCAAGCATTTTTGTTAATTATTTGCTGATTTAAATTTGTGATCTGACTATAAATAAATTTAAAAATATATCTACAATTATAAATAATAAATATATTATAAAAAGAAAAACATAGTAATCATAAACTAATATTAATAATTAATGAGGTGAATGTTTCTATGTATGTAAATCTACCATCTGCGAGTTATCCTGGAGTGGCTACCACAAAAACTGATAATTTATATCAGAATCACACTCGGTAGTAATTATTGATTCCTAAATGAAAGCATATACTTTTATCGCTTCTGGTCTTTAAAGTAGATAAAATATATCTTTATATTATTAAGTTATTCTTTAATTTATGTTAGTTTTATTGCACGCCACGCTTATATATGAAACACAAATTCTACGCAGATCCAGTCGCGGGCGTCAGCTAGACCATTCATACTTAATTAATATTTGTTACAAGTTAATTGGTGAGGTGTTTCACTTTAAATTTATAAATCGCATTTAACCAAGAGATATGGTGCTTTAAATTATTAGACTTTAATTTTTATCTATTTATTGAAAGGTGAAGGTAACATAATAAAATTTATAAAAACTAATACTGTGTAGCATTACAATATGATTTTGGATAGGTTCTTTTATTAATTTAATATAAAATCAATTTGGTTTCAACGTAATATTGATATATTTATTTAACAAAATACATAAACTTTTATGTATTTTCTTATTTATAAATAATAATAGCAAATACTAAGATAGTATGTGTCCGCAATCTAACAGGCGCTAATGAATTAATCAAACATTAGATTTTTGCGCGTGGTAAAACTTATAGAATGAACGAAATTATTTTATCGTTTTGTTATTTTTGATGTAACCTTATCATGTTGTTTTCACCAATTTCGTGTGCATTTAAAAATGTTCCTATCTAAAACCATCTTGTAGGCATTAGAAAAATAAAAAACATAGGTAGAATGACCTATATCTTTGTAGTGACTGTATCCCCTAGAAATGCTCTCATTTACTCTCGCTGTCGTCGTGAAGCAATATTTCTGTTGCTCTGACAGGTAGAATTGCTCGCGTGACACTGCTCTAAGAATGCATTCGTAAAAAGAAACTTCATTTTTAATATTGGCAAGATGATTTGGTCAAAAGGAAGTACGAATATGGTATTTAGGGGCGTACTTGCGCTTTGTAGACATCCCTTACTTTCGTAGACCACTTATGCGTGAGAAAAGGCTAGAAGATCACCAGCCGAATGACCCCGGTGAAAGCCGTATGACTATTATCTATAAGATGGATCTCCAGAAATAGCAGAAGCTGGCTATTGATAACGGATTCCATCAATTTAGAAAGTAAAGAAGTAATTGTAATAGGCCGGTAGCTGGATATGGACGGCTGGCCGAACGGTCGCAATAGGATTAACATGGACAATTAACCATGAGCTTGGAACTACACTAGACTAGAGATGAAAGAGCCGTGTAAGTACCGGAGTCAACTCGAAAGCGCACGTCTTTAGTACAATCGAATCGACTTGTGGATATCAAGGATGTAGATACTTTTGTGCGAATCGAACTTCTGGCATCGAATAGCCGCAATGCGAGATGATAGATATCGTGATCCTTGAGTCAACAAGCGTGGAATAAGATGCAAATAGTGCACAAAGAAGCTCAGCTTTCTTTTTAGCTAAGCCACTCATCTTTTCGCAAAGATAATAAGGAAGGTTGGCAGAAGTTTGCCTGAGTTGCTTTAGCTAATGGGAACTATTGACTTAGGAATATAGAGTTCCATTGCTAGGACGATCACATCGGTTATAGACTCGGCGCTGATGCCAGACTTACTTTCCTTAAAGAAAGCTTCTGACCTAGAGCTACGCTGAAGAAATATGGCGCATCTCATCTTGACTTGACTGAATTACCATTTGTAAATCATAGACATCGTTTCACAATAGTGCTGTTATAATTACAAGCTAGTTTACGAAGTGCAAAGGAAATACTCGGTTTTGTAATCATTGAAAAGTTTTTATTTATTTTTTATTTAAAACATAAATATGTTGACAGATACTCCCCCATAAGGAGGGTTGTAGACATTTTAGATTTATTTCCTTTTTTGACCGGTTTTAGGCTAGGTATAGGCAACACATCCGTAAGCCTCCTCACGTTGCAGTCGTTCATGAGCGCTCTTTATTGCAACTGACCTGAATAAAATCATTTTTGTATATTTCATATTGAACTAAAGTAGCGGGATGGGTTTATACTTTACGAAATATAAATATAAAAAATAAAATAAAAAATAATAAAAATGAAACCACATTTTGATGTGGAAAATAAATAACAACTGTCACTTTGGTTATTATATTATTCTCTTCTAAATTGTCATCGCGATTACAGTAATATATCAATAATTGATGATCAGATAAAACTATTTATTTATACTCAAAAATAATATTTAATCATTCATTGAATGATTTATACATTCTTCATTCATTAAAAGTTCGTTGTTAGCTGTATGTTATGTCATAAACGTCAGGATGAATCAATTATGAATTGTCTCTGATTTGAGTGATGTGGATTAGTCGATTTTATAAAAATTTGAAATAATTATAAAACGTAGAGTAAGATTTTAACAAATTATTGTTTATCAGTGAAATTCTTACAAGGATACATTTGCGAAGTATAAATACTTGTCTTTTTTCTGATTCAACACGGTTTGTTTACCGTTTCGAATAAAAAAATACCTATAGATAACAGATAACTACTACATGATACATGGACCATAGAATGCAGACGACACAAGAGTATAAAATATAATAAATCACGGTTTATGAACTTTTATGAAATGTGATATTTATTTATTATTTATTTAAACTAGTATGGAACTTATAATAAAAGGACTGACGGGAAAATATAATACAAATTAAATATTTAAAACTGCTAATTGAGTTGGAAAGTCAGTTTAAGGAAAAATCTCATAAACTACACGTCTACAATTTTTTGCCTTTAAAGCTGAGTGCTGAGCCAGCCCAGACGCAGTATGTATGATAGGGTACATCCTGCAATAGCAATACATATTATAAATTATAATGTCGTATTCGTAAACAAATGGTTCTAAGCAGTGAGCAGTAGGAAAGCAAAGGCATTACTCCTATTTGCTGTGGTATACAATTTATTAGATGTGTTGTGACTCAGACACGATCTGGTGAATAGTTCTTTGTAATTGCTAGTGATTACTGTACTCAATGGTCACTAGTTAGCAGTCACTACACTGTACATCTCTCGAAATGGAGGAAGAACTATTGAATTAAAAGTTTGTAAGTAACTGACCAAAACTTATGACTAATCGCACGATTTTCAAGCCTTGGAAATTACCTTGATCAATGAACCATAGCTTTATTGTCGCCAATAATATTAAATTATAACTTTACATTGGTTTATGGGCTTTGACGATACGATGCGCGACATCGCAATTTGTGTAAAAACTGAACTCTATGTGTGTTATCTTATCAGAGAGATTATGTATTCAAAGGACTGACATGCCGTGTAATGGGCACAATATTGCAAATCAGTACTCCTACAGAAAAGCTGAAGGTTGTTTTGGTCTGATAGTACGTGGGCCTATGGAACGGAAAGAACTGACCTTAAGTTTTCACAATCTTATTAAACGAGGTAGATTATATAGTGTGGTGCTTTTGTGTTTGGTTAAAGCATTCAGATAAAATTAAGTTGGAAAATCATTTTTTATCAACATTAATTTTGTGAACAAATAATCAAAAATTTTACTGTTATTAAAGTTTAGCAAATATAAGTTTATTAGTTATATTTAAGACGGAGCTTCACTAACACTCAATTTCTAATCAATCATACCTCATTTATTAACCATATTTTGTTATCTTATTCTTGTGACTTGTGTGTAATTATAAGTATGACTTTAATTATGAAATATAAGTAATAAACTAGTGCTTTATTAGAAAACTTAAGTTTTATTTTTTATAATCTTTTATAAAAGTGAGTGTTTTTAATAAAGTACTATAATATTAACTTTATCATGTATGTAATAAATTTAGTGATGGAAACAAGGAACTTTTCAATGCAATGACCCCAATATTATTACTATAATTTTTATTTTAAACTGAAAAAAACTGAAAATTTTAAACCACCAATATTAACTCATATCACTTTTGAGACTAGTGTAATGGTTATACTTTTTAGATGAGGAACTATACAGTTACACAAACCACAGCATGGAGACCCCAACTCCTTCATCACCTGGTGATTGTTTGCAAGGAATATTTCAAAACCTGGATTCCTTGACTCCTGGTATGGACTCAGACTTTGACGAATGCCTTGCAGTTCCTGAGTCACTCTCTGTTATAGACACAGACAAATCAAAAGAGGAAATTGATTCATCAGGTTAGAAAATTATTTTGATGGATAAATACTTTTGTGAATTATATCAAAGGAAGCACAATTGTAGACACTTATCCCCTAATTTATTAAAATCAATCAGTAACATTGCACCCTTTCAACTACATAGTTTGTATGATGTAGAATTTGAGTAGCATTTTAAAAGTGTAATTGGACTGATTTCTTTAAAGTGTTAAGTGGCTTAAGAAGGCTCATGTTACCTATATCATGCCCCCCCTGAGTGTTGCCATCCCCAAGTACACTTCAATTGTGACTATACACCAATGGATTTTCTTATCTTTTCTTGTGACCAATTCAACAGATACAATAAACAGTCGCTCTTATTGACAACACATTAAGATGAAAGTAGAGTGTGATAGGAAAAACTCAACAGAGGGATGATCACAACTATCTTACCTATTATTAAAGTTATTTTAGACTAGGACTAAGACCTGTACCCCTCTAATTTGTTAAAATTTATAATCGTAGTATAAAAACTATGAAAAAGTGCTACATTTACTGAGATGTTGTTTTCCAAGTTGTGTTTTGATGTGTTAGTTCAGTGGTCAGCGCATTCTTGACAAGTGCATTAGTGATTATACATTACATTGTTACAGACGAAAAAAGGGGTCCTCCTCTAAATACTTGTAATTAATAATCAGAGCGCATTACATACAGTTTGAAAGTACTGATTTTGGTCTAGATTTGACAACAATATATAATAATTATTAATATGAAATTAAATTACCACCATAATAGTTTTTTTTATAACAGACCTATAATTTAAGACAAATCTAGTCTAATTCAAATAGATCTGAATTAGCATTTCAATTGATATACAGACTTGATTTACAGAGTACTTTTAATATAGATGCGTTTAAAAAAGGATTGAACGTAATTTGCCAATGTATTTATTTATTTTTTCAGTGCCTCTTGCTAAATCAGTGTCTTACAAAAGCATACACTCTGCGCCAATTAAGTTCAAGTCAGTGCATAGGAAAGTATTCATTCCGGGTGTTGAAATAAAGGTCAGATTTGTGGAAAATGAAAGGAGTGTTACAACACATCTACTTAATCCTAATCTGTGAGTATTATTATATGTTAATTGATATTTAACAGCATATTTTCTTTTTTGACGATATATTATTAATACTAAAAATTCTTAAGTTATTAGTGTATGAACAG
Source organism: Pontia daplidice (assembly GCA_963693355.1). NCBI lineage: Eukaryota > Metazoa > Arthropoda > Insecta > Lepidoptera > Pieridae > Pontia > Pontia daplidice. The sequence continues at coordinate 1,286,674 of CAVNZL010000044.1, read as the reverse complement.
TTTTATAGGTACATTATTCTTGAGAAAAACACGTGTTTCCAATTTTTACAACCAAATATGTCCGCGGAGCGCTATAAAATTTTCCATTCAAACGTAATTGTTACATTGTGACGTCATCCATTCAATTGTTCGAGCTAGGTCGTTGCATGCCGCATTGTAATCATATAAAGTACAATAAAGGCATCAAATGATAAAAATTATAGATAGCTGTTCGAACGATTCCTATTTGACGTCATTAACCCTTAGCTGCATCTGTATCTTGATCAAAATTCATAAAAATAGTCTTAGCATTATACGGCACAGCTGATGATGACATTTAAATTTTAAACCTTACATTTCAGATATACAATAAACTTAGAACATGGTGACTTCAAATGGACAATCAAAAAGAGGTACAAACACATACTCTACTTGCATCAACAACTCGCTCTATATAGGACGTCGTTAAAAATACCATTCCCAACAAAATCACACAAGACAAGGCGGGCCAGTTTTAAAAATACAGTTGATACAGAGGAAAAGGCGGAAAGGGTAGCGTTGGAGGCTCTCCCTCGAAGAAACTCTAAGAAACGGGAAGCTAGACCGAGGAAAAGGAAAGGTGCTTTACCAAGGTAATTTAACAATTAAATCGTTATTTTTAGGATTGTAATTTAACAGTTAGTAACAAGTTAGTGATTTTATAGAAAATATATGTAAAAATCTCTTACCTGATTATGGGAATCACGTAAAAATGCATGTCCTATATTTAATGTTATTATGCCAAAAAAATTTTTTTGTTGAGTGTAAATTTCAGGAAAAAATGAATTAAAATATCGATAAATAGTCTGATTTTCTTAGAAATTCTATGTAATCATGATTAACAAGCAGCAGATAAGAAAACAGATTTTTTTTCTATATGTACGTAAAATAGCCGGTGCAGCCTGTCTAACATAAAGAATTCGTGTCATGAATTTCTACTCAAAAAAATAAGAATTAATTTTTCCTAAAACTATACTATACCTTCAAATGTGACTGCTTTCTTTTATTCTATTTCATATATCAGCATTTCATTTGTTATGAGATTTTGCGTTATGAAGTTTCTTATCGCATTCGGTGGCTATCTCATCCGTACAATCAATTACATTTGATTAAATGACACTCTCGAAATGTAAATAAATTTATTTATGTAGGGATTGCAATATTTCATGTTATAAAATAACAAATATTTATTAGAAACGTATACATACAGCTTGGTTGAGAGTTTGTATACTTGGTAGCTATAACTGAAAATTCGTAATCATTATAAACAAATTATTACGGCGGACATTTTTTTGCGACTATTCTATGAATAAAGTAGTCGATCAGTCTTCCCTTTGACGTAAAAATTGAATCGAACTATCATACGCCATAAAATGGTTGTAATTTTTTGATTTACATGTGTCGCTACAACCTCCGACGTATTTAGAGTGGTCCGCCCATAAATGGATATTTAATATAACGTATGCACTAATTGCTTGCTTAACATTGAACTGGAAATAGTCCAACATAGTCAGGAGCCTTATATAGCGTTTGATTATAGATTTCCTCGCAAGCCCGAGGTTATGATTACGTATGAAGGCATCCAACTACGTATGAAACAATTGGAGGAATATTTGTACAATCTACTCAATATTTCCATTTATAGAAATCATCATGAAACTGTAAGTATTTATGTATTATATTATTTTATTGATTTAGATAGTCGTTGCTTTAGAAAATGTTAACGAGCCTAATGGTAATAATAGTTAAAATACAGTTTACGTAATGATGACGATTCTTGGAATGTTTTTATTTAAAAAAAAATATTTTATAAGCAACAGAAAACAGTGTTTTGGAATTATTAAATGATATATATAATAGAGTAAAATGTTTTTAATGAATTGATAATAAAATGAATTCTTATTGTCAAAAACAAAACACAGAAACGGTCAGGGCTTTTATTGTAGAAACTTATTATTAAAAAATGACAAAAAAATTTACTGAATATTTCAGGTCGCGTTTCTGGAGGTCTCACAAATGTCTTTTATATCGGAATTAGGGTCCAAGGGCAAAGAGGGTATGATCGAAAAACGCACCGGATCTACGAGACCCGGCCAAGCCGGTTGCAACTGTTTCGGCCTATTGGGCAATACGGTGTGTGTTCGGTGAGATGTTGTTCTCATGAACATTATATTGTCATTTTAAATGAGACTTTTAAAAGGTCTCCTTTAAATAGTTATATTTATTTTGAGTTCAAAATTGAGGTAAAAGTTGGATTAAATATCAGACATACCTACTTTACTAATATATATTTTGAGTTTAAAATTTTGGTAAAAGTTGGATTAAATATCATAAGCCTTTATATCTCAGCAGACTCACTATGAAACTGAGCAAAAGCACGAAACTCCAGTGTTACGAATACATAACTTTTTCATTGGACTTATCACTTGACATTTGTTAACCTCTCAAAAAACCCTGCTGAAATTGGTCTATTAGAATTTTATACTAGGACTTCTGGCAAAGTAACGCCCGATTGTATTAATCATATTTGAACATTCATGTTCCAGATGTAATTACTTTTGTACAGCTTTGGTTTGTGCAAAATTTCAAGAGCGATGGTTATTTGTCAAGGATACCTTCTTCGGGTATATCAGACCCAGCGATGGAGTCATCAAGGGTGTTATGCTGTTTGACCAAGGGTAAATACAATTATTTTTTTTTTTCAAAGTAATATATTTAGTAATCATTTTTTTAAATTTGAAATATTTCAACTTATTTTTCGTTCTATGCAGCTCGGTAAAAAGTAAGTATTCATGTGGAGTTTTAAACAAACATACAAAAAATATTGATGTTGATGGTTTAAAGACTATTCTAGCTTGAGTATTGTTTCTACTATTCTGTGAATAATATTATTTTAACTATTAATCGATTGGCAAAGTTTCCTCATTCAAAGTCTTGTGCTGGCTAGTGAACTTAGTGTTACCAAGGTTAGTGTTTTCTGTCCGCCCACTAAGTTTAAACCTCCACAATTAAAACCTATTTATAAGTACATAAAAAATACAAGTCAAACAGTTTACTGAAGAATTTGGTGCAGTAGTGTTGCGACTTAAAGTAGTTTTTCCAAATAAGTTATGATTAAAGATATTTGCTATAGTTCATTTTTTTTTAAAGTATTAATTTAATTTTATCTTTTTGTACTTAAAATAGTATATAAGATGCATGCAGTGGCAATTTATTAAAAAAAATATAATTTGTGTGTGTGTGCGCTCGCGCTTATGTATGTAATAGTGTATAAGTAATATTATGTTATTAGGTTCGAAGTATCAAGTGGTATGTACTCTACGGGTCTTAGCAACGGGCTTCAAATACTGAATCAGCACCGACAAATGGTTATAAAATGTTGGACCAAACGGAAGAGTAAAGAGTGGATGCACTACTTAAAGACTGTTGCTAACCAATCTGGTGAGAGATGCTTTTGACAAACTTATAAAATTAAACTTTAAATTAAATTTAAAGACAAAACTAATTTCTCAGTGTTAGACAATTTGATACTTGAATTTTTGAAATAAACTTTACTTATTCTGTCTCTATGACTGGCATTCGTGTGCCTGATATAATTTTGGTATTGAATTGAATCTTTGTAAGTTCAAAGTAACGATAGATATAAAATCGTCAGTATAAAAATTGAGCATTCATTTCTATATCGATTTTAATCTAACTACTATAATTAAACATTTTTTTTTTATTAAACTAAAAGTCGAATCTAATTTAAGTCGTTTTTAGGAAAAAAAATTAATAACATTATGATAATTTTAAATTCTAATAATAAATCGCATTGATATCCGTTGTATAGAGTTTAATTCAAAAGCTCTAGATAATGTTTGTCTGTTGACAATATTAATATTGTTTGAAACACCGGCAGCTCGTGACTTCACATACCCAAACGTACACCATTCGTTCGCGCCCGCGCGCCCGTCTACGCCCGTGGCCACGTTCGTGGACGGATGCGATTATCTCTCCGCGGTGGCTGATGCCATGGAATTGGCTAGGGAAGAGATCTTCATCGCGGATTGGTGGCTCAGCCCTGAGATTTATATGAAGCGACCGGCGCTCAATGGGGACTACTGGCGATTGGATACCATATTGAAGAGAAAAGCGGTATGTTTCAAAAATAAATTCAAATGCATGGATTAAGGCTAGTTTCCTAAAGCTACAACATTCATTCGTGATGTCAATCAGAACATCTCGGTTTCGAATAAACAATTTTAGGCATTTTTTCAATAAACCAATTATAGCAGTACTCCGCGAAAAAACCCTGAAACCCAAACACTCGAGCAGGAGCATCTTAGGATGTTGCCTTAAAGAAACGCTGTTCGTATTTTATCATTGCAGCGTTAATAACACAGTTGTAAATAGCAAGAATAGACACAGAGAGAAGAGCAAGTGATGTATAAGTTATATTTATTTGTATATTGATAAAATTTCCTGTTTCCCATTGGGGTAGAGAGACCGCAGCCTCCACTGGCTACGGTCCGTTCTCCCCTCTCTTTCTTTATATTTTACATTACTATCGTTGATTATGGATGCTTTTTACCATATTTATTTATAACTGAATTAACTTCATCTATGCCCTGTTGACAGTTATTTTATTAAAACCCCAAAATTAAGCAGCGTGTCTTATGATTTGATTTATGTAAGTAATTTAGTTTTGTTCTCACGATTACAGGCACAAGGCGTCAAAGTCTTCATAATGCTCTACAAAGAAGTGGAAATGGCACTCGGTATCAATAGCTTTTACAGTAAAAGCAGATTAGCTAATGAAAATATTAAGGTAGTTTTTATACTAGTCTAAGGAATTTGGTTTTTTTTTTCTTACTAAAATTTTTTGTAAGTTGGCAAAATTGTCATAGTAATACTTATTTTGTTATAAATAGATTAAATTGTTATTAAAGGGTTAAAATGTACCAAAAATACGAGGAATCCAAATTATATTAGGTTGTCAGCGGATCCACTGTAATATTTACTACAATTTAAAAAAAATAATGCAGCAACAAATAGTTTTCTTTTTTTAAATTTAATGTACAATTTCTACAATTATTGTGCGGAAGGCATCGCTTTATAAAACTATTTTTTTATTAAACATTATTAAAAACTAAATTATTATAAAAATTTAATCTGTAATGTGTAACGTATTTTATAAATTTTTCAGGTCTTTCGTCACCCAGATCATGCTAAGATTGGCGTTTTCTTCTGGGCGCATCACGAAAAGATAGTTTGCGTTGATCAAACTGTTGCCTTTCTTGGGGGAATCGACTTATGCTATGGGCGTTGGGACGATTATAGACACAGGTTTGTATATATTTATGCAGATAACCCATTTTTATTAAAATAGCTTCGATCGGTGAAGTTCTATTTGCGCTGTATACAATACGCGCTAAGAAGATAAGCTTGACGAGCGACAGTAGTGGGAAGGATAGCTTGCGCAAAACAATCATATATTTTTTTTTAATTACAAACATATAAACACATCACATACAAGGAAAGTCAAAGATGTACATATACATATATAGATGCGTTCTTGAACGCGTTTCACAAATAAATGGATTAATTCAAATATAAACTTATTCTTATGGTTTAAACTTTTAAGACAATTCGCACCTGTAGTGATTGTAAATTGTATTCTTAATAGAGATTAATGTACAGACTTACAGACCTCGGTAATATATCGCAGCCGAAAACATCACTAAGGAGTAAGAAAAAAACTTCAAGTTCTCCCGGCAGTGGATTGTTCGTTGCTCGCGATAATAACTTGGATGCGGCGATCGAGCTAGCAAAGGCTACCAAGGACATTGTCATCGGCTATAATGAGTAAGAAAATACAAATTTACTAGTTTAAAGCGTTTATCATGACATAAGGTCGGATACAGGGACCCTGTATTTGTGTGGTAAGCGAATTATTGGTCTGGAAAAGACTACCAATTGTGCTAACACCCAAAGAAAAAGCTATAATAACTTCCAAAGGGAACGAAATGTGTCCAGATATTTATTTGTGAGAAAAACAAAAGGTTTAAAAAAAAATATATTTTTTTTTTTTATTTTCTTGTATATCATTAGTATACCAGCTGAAATATTAGTCCAATATATGACAAAGTGGTTGGTCAATCAAAATATGTGTGAGCAAAACAGCTGGGTGTGGATATATACATATATATATATATGGATATTGTGTATATACATATATTATATGAGTGGATGTGTGCATGTATTTATTAAAATCCTAAATTTTCCAGAGTCATTCAAGAAGAGGTCGACCAAAACGCACAAGGTGAAACGGAGAACGTACCGAAACCTGATCTACCAGTACTCGAACCTGGAGATCATCTGCTTATAGGCCCTCAAGATAAGGACGAAAAACGGAACGTATTAGACAAGTTGACGAACAGAGGGAAAGATATCATTTGTATAATATACCCACCGTACGAAGAGGAAAGGAATGACAAGAAATTTGACGACTCGGAAAGGAAGAAGGCGGAGAAATATGCGAGGTCCAATGATGAAGTGCTTCTGACTGATGCCCTGGGCTTGAAGGTCAATGATGGAGTAAAAGCTACACCTTTAGCGCAGGTATTTCATTAATGGCACTTATAAAGGAGACACATCATTACAATTAAATAAACATGTGTTTAAACCAAATTTTATCAAAATTGATTCAGCTCACAAAGAAGTAACAAACACACTCGAAAACCTTCGCCTTAATTATATTGTAAGTAAATGAAGATTCGATTTTATTTGATTGCAGGTCGTTGAAGGCAGAGTTATAACGGAGAGCACAAAGAAAGTTCTAGAAGGAATGGAGGGCAACTCGAAAATATGGATCGGAAAGGATTATGTCAACTTTATTGTAAAAGACTTCAATAATTTGGATTCTCCTTTTGTTGGTAATAATATGATTTAATTATTTATTTTTATTTTATTTTTTTAACACCGTGGCATCCTAAGGATGTTATATTCATTCATTAGGCAGTGATTTTATGAACGCTAGTACGTAGAGGCAACATCCTGAGGATGCTCCGATGTCGGGGCAAAACGTGCTTCGTGATTAGATTTCTCGCGGAGAATAAATTGGTCTCATAGAATTACATTTTTTTATTACCAGTTGATACTTCGGCAATTGTTACAATGTATTCAATTACTCTCGAAAAATATTTCCTTAAATTCGGGAAATTTGGATCTCTTTGAATATTAATTGTTAAGGCCATGTTCTAGAAAAAATATTAACAATAAATGGAAACTTCTCAAACAATGACGTCACACTGCACACCCATTTAAAACAGGCCCCGAACCGTAATTATTGGCGAAATTACTTTCACATTTGTATTTGTGCGATTTCAGATCTTGTGGACAGAAACACAACGCCTAGAATGCCGTGGCATGACGTTGGTGTAATGATTCAAGGCGCTGCGGCTAGAGACGTAGCCCGACATTTTATACAACGATGGAACGCTACCAAATTGGAGAAAGCTAGGTATATAACAGCTTAGCAAGAAAATCTACCTTGTAGTCCTTGTTTTTAAAATATATCCATTATTTTTTTTTTATATCCAGTGGGCGCAAAGGTACAATACTGAACTTTCAAACAGAAGGTTCCGGGTTCGATCCCCGGTAGAGTAAAATTTTGTTATAAATATATGCAAGTACCTTTTTCAGTTGTGTTGGCACACAAGCTAACCGAGTGTAAAAATGTGCACAATGTATTGTTATTATTATAATAACCTATAGATAATATTCCTAATCTTTATTAGTTTAGCAATCATTTATCGCCGAGCTATATAAATATGTATTTAATAGTATATTTACTAACTAAACGAATAATTTTGTAATCTAACACGTGCACCATTACTACATTAAAATACAGCCTAATAATATCAGAATTGACGATGACAGATATAAGTTTTTATTGTATTTAGTACTGACACTAACCACTAGGCGGCGCTACGTTGTACATGATACTACATATTTAATTATTTCCTAATATCAAGAACTAGCAAATCCCAATTATTTAACAAAGTACTTGTACCGATTTTTATATTGTTTAGAGCCAAGTAGATCAATGAGCCATCTATTTAACAAACAAAAAATTCTATTCTGATAATTATTATTAGCGGCGCTTAGCCAATATGATATGACGGCATACTTATCGACATAGTACATTTAATTTTACAGACAAAACAGTAATTATCCATATCTATTGCCTAAGACGTATACCAATATCAAGCCATTGCAAGATCTGGACGAGTTACTCAGTGTTAATGTGAATAATGTTTCCTGTCAGGTGAGTACACTTTGACATATATAAACAATATTTAAAAGATATATCACAAACATAGATGAAAATATAAGCGACTGTTATGATTACTATATAAACCAATTCTTTGTGACGTCATTATCAATACGAAATTATAAATTAAAATGTGTTCTTGATTGAGAGACTAAATTTCCAGGTCCTACGAAGTGTGTCAAGCTGGTCCTGTGGCTTCCTAGACCCTGATACAGTGGAGCAGAGCATTCATGAAGCGTACGTGGACACGATAACCAGGGCACAACACTACATTTACATTGAGAACCAGTTCTTCATCACGCTTTCGAGGACAAATCCCACTGTTCGCAATCAGGTATGTTGTTTGCTATAAAAGCTTCCTCGCTTGTAACACACACAGAAGACAATTTTTTCAGTTTTCACAATATTTTTCATTTTGCCCCATTTTTATGGATTGAAGTGATATGCCTTCGTTTATAAATGGACGATTTAAGTAGAGCTTTACAATTCGCATCCGTAGATAAGTTAGTTAGAACTACAAGCAAATTGACCAGCTTTATGGTTGTGGAGGACATATAGAGGGTCTCGCACAATTGTAGTACAATTGATGTGTCTATTAGAATCATTAATAATCATAACTTATATATCGTAATAATATAATCACAGTAAAAAATATTTCGTTTGGAAATTTCGGAGTCATATATTTGTCATAACTAAGGAGTTTATACGTATAGCAATTAGCAAATGAGAAATATCAATTTTTCCAATTTCAGTCGACCATCAATAGACACCCAAAAATTATTTCCTACGGTACAATATTTTTATTATTATCAAAACATATAAATTACTCTAAGAATAAATCGTATCTATTTGAGGTCTATGTCACGGCATGATAGAGGCGTGACTTTTATGAATACATTTAAGATATTAAAAATGAAATTACAGATTGGCGAAGCCCTTTTCAACCGCATCATGCGTGCGTTTCGCAGCAAGGAGATATTCCGCGTATACGTGGTAATGCCCTTATTACCAGGCTTTGAGGGCGAAGTCGGGGGTGCTACTGGCACCTCATTACACGCTGTTACGCACTGGAATTATCAGAGTATATGCAGGTATAGATTTGTGTCTGCATTTGAATTGTAGTAAATTTTGTAAATAATTCCTGTTTTGTTTGATGAATTTAAGCTTTGATCGAAAAGTCATAAATTACGTTAGTGAAAAGAGTGCAAATAGACTTATAAATACAATAAAATTGTTAGTATAGACCGACGTAAAATCAGTCGGTTGAAAGTTTTATATTTATTCTTGCTTTTCTATTAAATAACGAAATATATCTACTTAACCTATTCTGCATTAAAAATTGTATAATTGTTATATTATTTAATCTACATACTTAACTATCTTTTTTTTTACATTTAAATAATTAACTATCTTTTGTATTGTTTTTGGCCTTAGCTGTAATAAGAAATAATAATAATTTAAAGAAAAAAACTTTATTAACGGATTTAAGTTATGTATTTTTGTAATTTAAATATATTTTACATTATTTTAAAATTTTCCGACGTTTCGCGTACTTTACAGCGTGCGTGGTCACGGTCATTAATAATAATATTACAAAATACTTAATAATTGTGTTATAGGAGTCGTGAGGCCATAATAACCCGTCTATATGAAGCTGGACTCCCAGACCCGAGTGAATTCATAACATTCCACGGGCTTCGAACCCACTCCTTACTAGACGGAGAGCCGATCACTGAACTAGTATACGTCCACTCGAAGCTGCTCATCGCTGACGATAGATATATCATCTGTGGAAGTGCCAACATTAATGACAGATCCATGATTGGCAAAAGAGATTCGGAAATTGCGGTTTTATTGCAGGCAAGCGAATTTTTTTCTTTTTTCACTAAGGGGGAAGTAATTTGGATAATGTGTCGCACATTATATATCACAGTTGGAAACACTGTTTTTCATAGTAGAAGAAAAGATAAAGTGTTATAAAATTATATTTTGAAAGAAGCCCAATTCGATTGTAATTGGCTAAACTGACATGTCGTCATATTTAACGAGTACTAAAATAAATAATAGTAATAATTTCTTCACTTTGTGATACTGTGGACCAATCACATTAGAAATTTTTCTTCCGTTCTAATTTCTCATCCTTAGACTAAGAACATACTGGTTTTACGGAGCCTAATTGCTAAAATATGTTTGAATAATAAATTCTTTTCCAGGATGAAACCTTCGAAGACGGTGTCATGAATAGCAAACCTTTCCCTGTTGGTCGGGTGGCCGGTGCCCTAAGGAAAAGACTGTTCCGCGAACATTTAGGCCTTTTAGACCAGGACATGGAACGGACAGGCATCAGCATAGACGACCCGTGTGCTGAAAGGTTCTATATCAATGACTGGAAGAATACCTCTAAGAGAAATACGGAAATTTATGAAGAGGTTAGTATTTGATTTTTACATTAAAAATTCAGTAAGGCTGATTAGCGTTAATTATCCTGGGTTCGAGTCCTGACGAAACTAGATTTGAGTTTAAACCTACTTGTCAGATGCAAAAGCATACTATTGCTTTTTTAAATACTGTATCGTGCGCTGTCAAATTATTTTCGCCATTTTAAAGAATGTTTATGATTCGATTTATTGTTTTTTAATAATTAACCTAAACAATTCTTAATCTTGATATATATAGGGGGGGGGGGGGGCTTGTGACCTGAATTTCAGGTGTTCCACCCAATACCTACAGATGCGGTGCACACGTTCGCCGAACTAAAAAGGTATCAAGAAGAAAACTCGGAGACACTATGGCGTAAAGACCCAGCGCTGGCGAATAGGAAAATAGACCTTATACAAGGCCATTTGGTTGATCTGCCGCTTGATTTCCTTTGCAATGAAACGTTGACACCTCGCAATACCTCTATGGAGGGAATGATGCCCACATCTTTGTGGACGTAAATGTATTCCTTTTAAACCTGTAAGTTAATGTATTTAACAAAATCATAAACATGGACCCGCAAAAATGATTTCGTCCTCATTATAAATTGTACAATTACTTCATAACTGTGAACATACTTAACTAATATGAGATTATTTTTTTAAATTAATTTAATTTATGTTCGTCATTACAAATCATAATTATAGTACATTAAGTAATTTTAGAACACAAATATCCATGATGCGCCCTAGGTGCTCTACAATATGTATTTCATGGACTTGGAATAAGATGTTGTAATTAAATTTTTATTCCGTTGTGTTAAAATATTTTACAATTCAAAAGTTTACATGTATATCTTTCTTTGATGTTCATTGAACTCCTTACATATTCCTATATTTCTCATTCCATTTTTATTTTATTAAAACATAAGAATATCTACCTCTTTACATTCTGTATTAACTTGCCTATAGGTTTTGACGATTTTAGTACGTAATATTTGTTGTAATAATTTTATGGCGACATTTTAGTATGTAAATAGATTTAGTAAGTTGACGAAATAAATATTTTACAATAAACATGTATTTAAGATTATCTGTGCAATAAAGATATTTTGATAATTATTTTTATAGATATTATATTTATACTATTTCATATGCTCATGATTGCCAGGTAAGTGCTCAATTATTTAAATAAAAATTAAAAATCTTTAAAAAAAAAAATTATGCCAATGAATGTAACTTTTATGTTCTACACTGAAAATAAAATCTGTCCTAAGCTATAGCCCAAACATATTTCTATGTCCTATTTTAAAGTTGTTATTTTTCTAAATTCAACATTAACATGTCGATCTTTTCATGATCATATTTTCGTATAAGGCAATTATTACAGCTAAAATGGTACTAGTTACAAAGATTAGCAACACTAGCCTCAAAGCAAAACTGTTAAATGTCAGAATAGCCATAGATTGAGATAATTACGAACCAAAGCTCGAATCTAGTTTTCATGGACTTCCTACTTACGCTATACCTTGTAAAAGTAATCGCAGTTATACATCATAATATTTTTTGCAATAGCGTAAGAGTCATCTTGTGGCGATGGTGACATTCTTGTTAATGTATGTTCGTGTTTATATATGCTCTTTAAGACTAGATGGCGCTATACTTAAGCTGATGACACAATAAAAAATCACTAGATGTCATTATAAACTTTAACATAAATAGATTTTATTCAGATTTTGTAACACCTTACAACTGCATACGAAAATTCTAGATTTTGTTTAGATTTACGAGGACCACTTTGGTTTATTTTTTTCTATTTTTTTTCCAATCAAATGGTAGGTGTTAGATGTAGGTATAAGTTGTAAATTAAATATTAAATTTAGGTCAAAACTTATAGCAATTTAGGACCATTAGGTAAAATTTATATTTATTGATCTCAATATAATGTTTTCAAAACACAAAAATAATTTAATAATATTAATATTATTCATTAACCTCATAGGTTACTGATATTTATGTTACTGTCTTTGTGGCCAAACTAAATCGATTAGATATTTTAGATCTCAAATATATCGATGCAAAATTACCTATTGAGAAGTAAGAACTACAGATAATATAAAATATAGATATATATGTTTTAAAAATATTTTAATGACGTGGCTGCGGCCTTTTTTAAACCCCAAGGATATGATCTGCCTTTGGCCTAGAGAAAAAGACTTGGCAGTTTGGGCCTAGCTCCGTAGCCTTTCCCGAATGGGATAAATTAAAAAAAAATTATATTTTAAAAATAATATGTTGTACCGTACTATGTACCGATAGTAATAGGTAATAACTACTCGTAATAAGAATTGTACATATGCTATTTACTTATATCCATCTCATTCACCTTATTTCACAACCAATTTGGTACATAAGTACTTATTACTAATCTGTCTTCGTAAAAAACCGTAAAGCGAAGAAGATTATTATCAATTTTTGTGCACTTGTTTGTGAACCTCAGAGTCCCTGCTCCACTAATGTGTTGAGTAGTGACTTTGAATGTGTGTAGGGTCATTACGCTGCATTATTTGTTACGCTTAGGGCTGGGATGGGCCTGTCCCTATCGGCGGCAATTCCCTTCCGTGGGTATTTGTATAGGCTTGGGTTGCGTAACGCGTGGCCAATGACAGCGCCCCTGCACATGCACGGGGCGGAGCCCTTACGTCACTGCGCTCTGCCTCCGACGGTCGCGCAGCCGCTCTGACGTCACGCTGCCCGCGACCCGCGCACCCCGAAACAACAGCGCCCATGCGGCTTGCGGTGGCAAGACGAAACTCGCGACAAAACACTCGCGCGCTCAAAGATGGCGGATGGGTCGCCTGAGGATCGCGCGAACCCGAAACAAATGAATGAATTAACTTTTTCCGTAACCGACCCGTCCAATGGTGACATAAAAAAGTGCAGTGAACATAGAGTGGACGGCAAAGTGAAGTTATCGTTCTACACTGAACTAGATGAGAGTGATTCGTGTGAAAAAAGTGAGACACTCGGCGTGGCCGCTAATCGTCCCGCGGCAGATGCATCGAATTCCCAAAAAACAACAGGATCCCTCGCAGATGACAGTGATGACCGTAAGAAGAGATGTTTCGACAGATATGATAGCTCCGAATCTTCTGACAGGTATTTTTAAAATCTAATTTATCTTAATGTGATAAGTGCCAAAATGTTAAAAGTCAATGCTCTAGTGACCGGAGGCTGTTGTGTTGGTTTCGATGTCATGGCCATTGCTTGGAATCTATTCAATGTCTCGTCGCGACAATAGGCCTATTTAGGTTGAATGCTCGCGTAAGACCTCAGGATACTTAGTTGTACTTGCTTGCGTTAACGGCAGATAAAATCGATGTGGAAACATCGATTTATTTACCCGAAGAGTCATTCAATTGTTACAATCTGCACAAAATCCTTTCTATTGTACTTATTGGACTGAATTATGTTTTATTACGCTTTCTCTTTATAATTAGATAAGTCGTAAAAAATAGGATGTTACAATGTCCAAATTTTTTGAAACTATTTAATGTATATTACATCACAAGTTATTTTATTAATAATTAAGTTTCCTCAGACGACGTAAAAGTTTGTATTACGAATTAGTATGCAGCATTATAAAATGTGTGATAAATTGCGATTACATAGTTGCAAGTTAGTTACCCAAATTCGTGATAATTCAAGGCAATGACTTGAACTTGACTTCTATGTCTTGGCCATTATCACATGACGCACAAAACTTGATTATTTTGTGATAAGCATTATCTTTTTGTTTCTTAGATCTTATCACAGAGTGCAATTAGGTGTTAGTTTTACTTTGTAGTTTTTTTATACACATTCTATATTTTTTGAAGGAAGGAATTATCCTTCAATATTATGCCTCACAGTCATTTGAAATGAACCTAATTACATGCTACCAATTTAATTCTAAAGAGAGTTTTAGTAAGATACAGAAAGAAAGTGGAAGTTCTGTGTGTAAGACTGTAGTTAAATTTTATAAACATATTTATTTTAAACTTTGGGATCTTTGTTGAAGTAATATTTTGGATCAAAGTCCACATTTATGTTTGGATAGAGTTATTGATAAAATGTGAAGTGGTTTATTTGGGTCAAATGTTTTAGATAACATTGGTAATAGGTATTTCATTAGTTTCTAAAACTGGCTTACAGGTTTTATGGTTCTAACACATTCATTTGTTATTTTATCCAAACTAATGTAGGCTAGTTATTTGTAAATTGCAAGTATGTTTATACAATCAAATTGTAAGCACCTTTATTGTATCTAATTTTGAATACTGAGTATTTAGTTGGAGCATGTCTAAATCACTTTTGTCTTCCCGAATGACACTCATTTTTAGTAATCTGATAATGTTATTATATCCCTGTTATAGTGTTGGAACCAAATCATTCAGTTAATTTAAAGAAGTTATTCATTTTAGTTGTTGTTTGTATCAGCCATATGTGGTTTAGTCCTAAGCCTTGCCTTTTTATAAATAATGTTTATTCTAGATACTATAAGTATTAATTAATAATAAGAGGTAATAAAGTAACACTAGAGTGGTAAGGGCAAAACATTTGATAATTTTTTGATTTTTAGTTTAAGTTTCTTTTCATTGAATTCTCATATTGGTTTTCTATTATTATATTAACAATTTGTTACTATTCAATTTAATTTGGCAGGAAATAATATGGCTCATTTGAATATATTACCATTTTTTAATTAAGTAAATAATCATACTTACTCATGAGTCTTAAACCAAATTGTAATATAATATTGTTGTCTCACTCAAGTGATACAAAAAAATGTCCATTTAGTCCTACCTTATAACTAGAAGTTTCTGTAGGAACAATAGATATTTCTTAATATAAAAGCAATGTTTATGTGCAGTGCTTTTCATTTGTTGACATAAAAATTATAGTAGTCAGATAGGGATTTTATTTGCATGCATTGAAATATGCAAGTTATTATCACTTGAAACATTAGTTTTTTCCTATAGTGGTTCAAAAAACTTAATGTATTTAAAGCAAAACAACCTGCTTTTCTACAAATACAGTCTGTAATTGTAGCTTACTATAAAAACATGAAATGTTACATAGTTAAGTTTAAGGGATGTAAGTGCTCTTTTACATATAAATTATTATTATTAAATTTTATCTTAATTTACAAAATATATATGTCACTGGTATACTATATTCTACTAACTATAAACGAGGAACTTAGTCATAAAATTATGTACTCAAACAATTATGAATCAACAAAACATCGCAAAATAAATAAATATCAACCCAACGTCGCATAGAAAACAATACGCAATAAATATAAAAGACACTAAACGATATTATGAAATGATATCCAAGTGGTTAACCAAACATATTTGTCTGGTATGTCAAGTCTTTTATTTCATAAAAAATAATGTATGAAGTGATCGTCTTAAACGAGTGTACCTATCAAAGTATGGTGCGAAAGTTTCGATCGCAACAAAACAAAATGTACGGGTTCGCGCTAAGGCAAGAAGGGTGAGCGGTAAAATAAAAAGTTAGAAGTTCTAACCGGGCGCACGAAACTGGTTCTTTGTTGCCGTGTTGTATGTAGCTGCTATACTTTTATACTCTAAGCCTCTAATAATATTATCCATGGTAATGTTAAAACGATTATTATTAACTCCTAAAACAGAATTGTTAGTTGTTCAACGAGGCATAGTGTCCATCTAAACAAATAAGAAATAATGCAAACAAAGATTATTTTTATTTTATAAAATGTTTTGCAAATGCTAGATTCATCGTATACATACAATATGATTTATTAATTACTAATGCGTAATTTGAGTAATATTTTATATAAATTTTACTCCATATAAAGAAGAAAACGAGAAGTGGAAATCTCCCATTTTTGATTACCTAAAACAAAAAAATAATATCTACAACAAACAACGTTCTGTGATATTGTGTGACTAAAGTTATTTTCTCGAAACGTATTATAGCAAACCAACTTGTTACCTAACATGGGTCATTAATTTTACAATCATTAACCAAGTATCATATTTTTCAGGTAACTTTAATAAAGTTTTTTTTTGTTTTATGTAATTAAAGTGCAACTAATGAGCATTTCTAAAAGGGGATGGTATCCTCTTATCTTTACCAATTAACGTACCATCAAAGTGCAAATATCTATTTCCAAGTGACGTTTTATACAAAACCTTTCTATCCCATCTATTGGTATTATAGAAATGTGTTTTATTGGTTAGTATAAAGTTTCATTCATTAAAACAGAATAATGATAAGGCTTTTTCTGATAACTCTAGTAATTATATTGATATATAATCTGATTGAAGATGAACGTAATATTATTTGCGGTCGACCGATAACCGCGTGGTAACGCCTGTTTCACCAAGTGTAACGGTCATTAACTGCTTGTTATGAGAAAACTTGAAGGTTCCGATGAATTATAAAATACTAGGTGTTTACCGCGAATTCGTCCATGTAGAATAAGTCTTTTCAATTTATTTATGAATTATACTCATACATATGACTATTAATTATAGTTCCTACAAATATTTAAGAGATACCTAGCTGTAACATTATTAGTAATAGCGATTAAAATTTTGGTGAATATTCTCATTTTTTTGTATACAAATACTTGAAAAAACCTATTAAGTCATCCCACGTGACATCATTTTTTCTCTATTAGAATGACAGTTTTGTGAGTGTTTAAGTTTTTGACGACACGGTTCTGAATACAAATTAAAAAAAATAATTCGGTTTACAATTTTTTTTATCATTACTCAATGGGTTGTTAGATGTGTTTAAATACATTTGTTATGAGTAAATATCTTTCCGCGTCAGCTGAGTGCGACGGCTACATACCACAGCGCAATAACCGGTCTATCCCTCCGCCCCCTCCCCTGTCATTAGAACTCACTACCCGGCGCGGGCGCATTGGCCCTGTGTCGGGAAATGCATCGTGATTTGATTTTGGAACGGTTCTTATGCAGTGTCTATTTTACTAGGCTAGGTTTTGTAGTGCAATTTCTTAGTTTGTATAAATATAGGAGGTTACATGCTAGATTATTAGAAAGCGATTTTAATTACTTTTTATTAGCTAAATCCAAGATAGAATGCCAAAGTTAATTTCTTAAGAGCTATCTCAAATACTACTTATTTACAGTAAACAACGGTGACCCATAACAGTTTGTTCCATATAAGAAAAGCAAATTTCATTTTTATTGTTTTACACATTCCATTGAACCATATAAGCTTTACGATTACTATAAAATCGTAATCGTATTAATCGACGATTTGTTATCGACAATCGGGATTGAATTGATTCTAACGCCTACTGCACTTTGAAATATCGAACCGTGGTGTGTGAACCGTTCCATTTGGGTGTTCTTGCATAATTCAATCCATCAGAACTATTGTTTTTATATTAAATCGATCTATTAGTAGGATATTCTTTTCTCATATAAGATAGGCGAACAAACGTGCTTGCGGGTGGCCTAGCTCTTAGTGTTTGCGTTGCTGGCCCTTTCTTGTACATTCCACTTATCTTAAATCAACCGTAACTGTTAATTGAATAATAAATATGCTTCACTTATGGTGGGTTCGTTCTTGTCATTATTATATTCGTAGAGTAATCGCGGTATTTCCATTAGTTCAAGAAGGTCGTAAAACATGTATAAAGTCAACCAAGCTTAGCTCTTGCAATCTTTTACAAGAAATATCTAGTCATTAGCCGCTTCTGCAGAATTACGATCCACCTGTCATAGAATACTTCCGAATGTATCTTTAAGAACAATTATTTAAAAAAGGGCATGTTTGCTAATGCAGCGGTAAATTTCCAACAGCTGCTATCACACCTGCCTTCCATATCATATCACCTCTGACATTCGCATACGCAGATCCTGACATCGAATACCAGCGAAGGACTTTCATCCTTATATAGGTTGTATATAGAGTTATTTTGGTGTAAACGTGCAGATGAAGAGTGTAGTGACTTGGTAGCACGCGCGCTTCGGTTAAACATTAATTCCAATTATCGTTGTATAAGTTACAGGTTAAGGTGTTTGTATGGAATTTATGTCGCTTTTGTTTAATGCACTTTGCCGTTTGAGAAAGGTTAATGTACTTTGTGTTTTGTTTTTGTGACATGCAATTTGTGCGAATACGCAATGGTTGTTATCGCTTAAGCAATAAACAGTATAAAAACGTTGCTATGAATGTATGTTTATAATTTTTATAGAATTTCTACTCGGACGTGACGCTTGGGTGCAGCAAGTTGTTTGTTCTTGTATTATCATTTAGAATAGGTGTGCCCTAGGGTTTTCAACCATGTTTATAAAGAAACCCGTACACTTAAATCGCGCGCGAATATTGTATTTATATGAAAAGTGATAAATATTATGTTTATAGTTAAGAAAACGAGCAAGACATAAATCAGAGGGGTCAAATTGAGTCCTTACACTCAATTTTAAAAGATGATATGCCGTTACTGAATCTATTATCTTTTACTTATGCACCGGAAGTTTTTTTTCGTGATCTGGTTTGCAATATTTTTTATTAATTATAAGTTATATTTAATACAAATAATTACAATAAGAATAAGTAATTATTTGAAGTATTACTATTTAGAGTATATAGTATCTCAGATTTAAAATAATAAATACATACCAGCTGGTGACCGCGACTTTGTCAGCGCAGGATTAGTTTTTTGAGTAGATTATATTAGAGTGACGTAAACTATAAATAATGTGATAATATAAAATTATGACAAAAAATATTTTTTGGTTAGCATTTAACAAATACAACAACCTGTCAATATTGAGATGTAACACTAGCACTATAATAAAAATATAAATACTTATATTATCAACTTTAAATACCAGAAGCGATAAAAGTATCTATTTTCCTTTAGTTACCAAATGTACCTACATTTGGAATAAATTATAGAGTTTTCTTTTAATGGTTCACTATTTTGGCTATATTAGCTTACAAATACATTTTATATGTGTGTAACTCTTTCTGTTTTAGTATCATACGCCAGAATATCTCGAGATTAGATATTTCCTACTTTCTTGATATTTTAGACACTTGACATTATCTTTATACGTTGTATTGTGCCCGTGTGTTATTCTTATGTAAAAGTTATATTATTGTAAAGTTTCATTAAGATCCCTTCCGTAGTTTTTACTTCAACAGGTAACAAACATCCGTACAAACGTTCGCGTTTGTAAAAATAGTAGGAATGAATTTTGAAAGTTACTTGAAATATAAAACCTCCGTGGCTTAAGTTAGTCAAGCGTTGCCTTATTTAATATGCTTAACCTAGTTTGAATCCGAGGGAAAAAATATACGGCTTAAATGGCTGTTCACCTCTTTCTTTAGATACATTTGTACTGAAAATCGTTTTCTTTACGTGGCTGACCTACTTCAAACTAGAAGATGCAAACACCGAGTACGAGGATATCCCTCTATTATCCTCACCAATTTAAAACATACAAATAATATACATGGGTAAATAATATAATACTTCATATGTTCTTCGTACCCTTATATAACATGCACCTACTTTAATAAGTTTACATACATAGCTGTACAATTAAGTGGGACAAAGTTTTCTAATTACAGTAGAGGCAGTTGAAATATTCCAAGTATTAATGACAGCCGGTATCGGGGCTTAAGCAATTTTGGAACCCCTTAAGAAATTACGAAAGTGGCTTGTCATTTATAAACGCTGAGTTTAGAATTTCTGTTTATTCATTTTAAACATAGAGTAAAAACTAAAAAGCTATATTATCCAATGTAATGGAATTCTATTTTAATATATTTTATATATAAACGATATTTATCGTCAATAGTAAGTTATATACTTAAAGAGAACACCGTGATGCTACTCTTATGAATTTTACTTATGTCGATTAAATTTTGTGTTTTTATGTGTTGATGAACTTTTGTGCATTACCTATGTAAAAGAAAGCCAATATTAGATATTATTTTGTCTACAATTAATAATTTTGAAATCTAAAGTAAGGATCTAAGATTGAGTTCCTAAAGATGTTTCCAAACCGACACGAACCAATTAATGTTTTGTTGGGAATCGTACTAAACCACAGTGGTTATTTTTACTACCTAGGAAGTCCTATATGCCATTAGAAAATATGAAACCAGTCTTGAAAAAGGTTGTTAATCTTTTTCAAAGTAAAAGTGGTCGTAAAATTCTGTAAGTTGAGCGTCGGTAATTCGAGCAAACTGTCAAGTCGACTTTACAAATGACAACGAGCGTGAACTAACGAAATTAAACATTGTATGAAGGTTTCACAAGATAAGTTTAACTTTTACTGGACATGCCATAGGTAACCAACCTTATTTTGTTACTATAAGGCTCAGTTTTGTATGTAAGATTTTTTGCTGTGTCGAGCTAAGTAAGAAGACTAGGTTTTCATAGGACTTCTGAAATGGTTTATTAAGATATTGCATTTAAAATATGTGTTACTCCTTGACGTCTCATCGCAATACAATTACTTAGGTATTTTTTTGGCTTTTTCTTACATAAGGAGAACGAAACACGTATTTTATAGCTTTTTTAGTTTGTCTAGATGATGATAGTCCTATCGTTTTCTTAAGAGTAACTGCCAAGTGTTGAACAAATTCAAGAGAAACCAAATATCAATGTAATCGCTCTTATTTAACAATCGTACAGTACATACATCAAGTTTGTCGATCGATAACAACAATGAGTCGAAAGAATAATACATTAGCCCTCACTGAGGGGCCCTCACGCCCTCTGAAGCGTTAGAAATGCACTGGGATTATGCAATCTGCGATCGAGATGCTCTCCCCTAATCGTATCGTGTATCGTATCGTATTCCCACTATTAATTGCTGTTTGCCTCCATCTTAACCGAAACCGGTAATAACGGTTTCTTAACCATTCGCATGGAATTGAATGTTTCAAACACAAACGAGAAACGAGCAAAACATAGTTTTTATAATAGCATATAGATTTTTATTCTTAATAGCATAGGAAAATTTTTACAACTCACAATACTACGTTTTTGTATTTGTTCGGAAAGCGAAAATTATAGTAGTCGAATTATACCGAAATTTGTACCGGTATGCAATCATTGCTTACCAGTGTTTCATTAAACTCCGAGCTTGGAATATAACGAGAAATTAGCGATGTTTGTGCATAATGCGAAATTAATAACGGTCTGTAACATGCGATGGGCGAATTGCCGTGGCGTTGCCCTTTTACCAGGCCATGAAGGTATTTTTATTTGAACTAAACAATGAAATAAGACCTTATTAACTTTACTTTAAAACTAACATGTAGAATATATATCTCTCGTAAGAAAAGCTACGCTATATACCAGTATAGTATAGTAATACTAACTGTAGTGGGTATAGGGTCACGTAGGCGTGGAATGCAATTGGACATTACATCCGCCTTGATAGATGGCCTTCAATAAATTTGGGACACCCTTTGTTGTCGACTTTCCTCTTGCTTTCCTTTGCTATTGAGACAAAGAACAATTTAAACAACAAAATTTCGGTCAAAAGCTACTCAACAATTATAACTTACAAACACATTTAATGCTCAGAAAAACAACTGCATTGAGTTAGGTCACCGACATAATAGCGCATTCGCCCGGGGCAAAGTTTTTGCAGAACAACCTTGGCTCTTTGATGTCCGTATCGAATCGGTTTTACTGCAATTATCTGTACCCTAATAATATTTGGCATGTGTTGCATTCGGTCGATGTTACTAAGAATTTATATTGGAATATTAACGATGTAGGTATACCTATATCCACCCCAGTTGTGGGCAAGTTACGTGTGCACGTAAGAGCTAGCGCGAACGTTTTTCAGCAAACCTTTGGAGTGTCAAGAAATTATGGATCGATAAAAACGAAGCCCTAAAAAATGGTGTTGATTAAAATGTGGCGTCTGACAGTTTAAGAGATAAAGTCAGCACTTAATATGCCAACCTCATACGATTATCGTCTCTCTGAATTATCGTCAGAGAATTAAGTCACAAATGCTTTGAAATATTGTGGATAATGTATGTTTCATAAATTTTGTTCAACAATTCTGTATGGAATCTTATAAAGGTGTTTATTTAGGTATAAATGTACTGTAAGAGTTCATTTACGCCTCCAATTCCAATTAAATCATTCATAGTAAATGTTCTCATATCCATCGAACTTTCAAAGACCACTATCGTAACGAGAACTATTGTACTTATACGGCGATAGAGCATTGTACTATTTGACGAATTTTCCGAATAATAACTGTAATACCATTGTCGATTTCCCAACGGTCGTCTCGGAATGTGATAGACGCTCTCTAGTCTGAGCAGAGGTTCTGTCTGTAAACTCCCTGGTGGCAAGTATACTTGCAATAGTTGCATTTATAATGTCACAGATAAAATGTACTTAGTAATGAATCCACTAGTTTTGGTATATTTGTTGTTGCAAGTTTAAGTTTATTTAACTCCTCTTCAATGTACGTCACATTAAATCAAAAGTTAAACATAAAAATAATGATTTTACATAATCAGTAGCTGAACCAAAGAGCTACTAATTCTACTACAGTTATATATAGGCACATTTCGGAGAAATCAAACTCAGACGTCAGTGTCACTAAGCCACGTAGGCGGTAAATTTGCAGTTTATGAAGAACATACTTATATGCATTGATTCGACCTACATTGACCGCAGAAAGGTTAAATGTCGGGGCAAAAAACCATATGACCTTCAGTTCTAGATTATTTGATTATGGTTCAGTTTATTTACGAACGCCGACGGCGTTTCGGGCTTAGATTACTGTTTCGAGAATTATGTATTTGACTAGAACTGAATATAAATATTTCTTATTTACTACTATTCTCGTGGTTTAATGGTTAACACACATTTTTCCTACTGTATAACATAATTTTGCAGTGTTTTAGGATATATTTGTTTCGGATTGACACAACCTCCATTGGATAGATGATTAATTAACGATGAATCCAACTAATATTTTAAACAGCACATTTTGTATGTCCTTGTCTCGAAAACTATTTAATATATTATTACGAAACTTTATATGATTTAAACCAGAATAATACAAGACTATAAAATTATAAAGATTATGTGTTCGAGTCTGTTCTGTCTCGTGGAAGAGGTATGAATATCTAAACCGCAGTAATGATTTGGATGAAAATTAAACGAAATTACTTGAAGACTCAGCACCATCCACACAATAGTTTTTTTCATAAATGAACCCCTAAATAGCTTAAATAGGGAGCGAAAATTTTATGATGAGCACGGGTGTTCAATTAAAGCGGGGAAAACGATTATAATACATTAGATAACAATTTAGAAATTACGGTGTATATATGCAATATTGGAAATATAAGACATATTTAAACGGTAAATGGATGGATGAGTTACACCGACCGAGTTAATTAAGAGACCTATGCAAATAGTAACAGGCATACCAATTTTTATCAAAATTGGGGTAGCCGTTTGCGCGCAAAGAAGTAACAAATAAGTATACACAAAATTTTACCTTTTTTATAAATCAAATTTTATATAAATAAAATTAAAGATGTTACTTTCGCTTATATTACACACCTTAGTTTTACTCTCACGTAAAACTAAGGTGAATATAAATATAGAGGGGGATAATCTCGGGATGTAACTCTGACGAAACAAGCAATCGTCGCGCTAAACTTAAGAAGACCAGAAATGTACAGCCTTGGCTCGTACAGTAAGATAAGATAAAAAAAACAGTGTCAGCGAACTGTGTCGTTTTTCCTCAAAGTTATGAATGATTTTATTTCTTAATTACTTACCTAATTTTATCACGAATCTTCCCATAAATCAGCGGGTATCGGTCGGTCATTTCATTAAATTCCTCGATTAAACACCGCGTATGAATATTCGGAATATTTTGATTGTTATCAAGACGGACTTTGGAATTGCGAAGCTGGCCCGTAGCCTCCGGTCAATGAGTTTCTAAAAGAAAATTTAGCTTTAGAGTAACAATAGCTTGAAAGATTTTTTATGATTCCTTTTGGATACGGGCTCGAGTGTGATTAAAGCTACACTTTAGACTAACATTTTACCTCTCCTAAACTTTCTACTTTTATATTTTTCGGAAAGCATGATACAATCTTAGTTAATATGACATCATTCAAATCAGTGCTTCAGTTATATAATGCTTCTTTACTTTTTTGATGTCTTTATACATAATTCTATAACTTTGTTAACTTTTATTCTTTATAAGATTTAAATCAGATTGAAATAGAAATTCACAGGTACAAACATTAATTTATTATGCAAATATCATCAATATAAGACCCCTTAAATAACTCGAGGCAGGTGCTAAATCCGGTTTAGGAAGGCAATACTGTCCCAAATAATTGCAGAAAGCTATACTGCTAAGTCCCTGACAACGCGTAAAATATATTCAATTATAGGCCTTATTTACTGTGCAGAAGAAACTAAATTGTTTGTTTAAATTATTAAGAACTACATACGTTTTTGTCGTATAAATTGATTTTACTAGCGATCGTAAGTGTTAAACAATTTATGGTCTGTTGAAATTATTTTCCAGATAAGATTTTAGTACAAAACACTTAAGTAAAAAGCAACTTCTTGTTATGTGTTTAAAGTAGGATAGTTTTAAACAGGATTTTATGATTTTTTTTTCGATATCGTTCTACGTAAATAAAACCAAATTCGTTTGTTGCTAGTTAGGTTGGGAGGATAAAAAAAAGGTTTATTTGAAAATAGTGTTGAGCTACTAAAAGCCTGAATGGGTTTCAATTTTTTCTTAAGAAAACTACGGGTTTATCTTTTGCCATCTCCGTAGTTACAGTACAGCTTATGACCCCAGGCACAGGATTCGATTGTATTTATTTCGATCCCCAAAGTTACATTCGTATAACTGCGAAATACCTTTGCGTTTGTAAAATTATATAGAAGAGAAAAGTCAGAATTTATATTTCTATATTCGATACGTAGAAGTACCTAATAACATCTTTTACCAGTCGAAATCGAATAGATGTTAAGTCCTTTGTACTTTCATGTAATTTTGCAAAAACAAATAAGGAGAAAACAGTTTATCGAAACGATACACGATATGAATTATACCTTGCATAATACAATCACTTAAACAATCACTTAAATGTGGAAAATACTGAGTTGGTTTTGTACGAACAAAATTTATCTATTAACGATATTGGTCGACCTATAAAGGGCTAATGTCGATGACCAATGGACACCTGCCTTATGTTTTTAGCTCTAAGGTAAGCTGCAAATCGATTTGCAGCTTACATTACAATATTGTTTCAAGCAATTTAGCAGCTGCACTAGCAATATAGATTATTTTTTCATTAGATCTCTAGTGTCGTCTACACATGAAAACAAATAACTGTTAAGTATTTTTTTATAATGATTTATGTTATTTTCTTAATATTACATTTATATATGTCCTTTATAGTGGGAGTCCATACTAGCGCCACCCACTTTTCTCTAAATTATGCGTGACTGTCGGTAAATAATTGAATCGTATACTAAAGTATTTAATTGTATAGTTAATTCAATACAATGCAAGGAATCCTCCAATTTAGGAAAATAATTTATTGCAATTTAGTAGTTTTATGAACTTAAGTGATTTCCAATTCCAAATCTGAGAGCAAAAGCATATTAAATCAAGGAATATTATCATTTTAAATATCAAGCATTTATTATCACCTCATTATTTATACTAACCCCACCCGCCCACTTGGAGAACACAAAAGTACAAACTATGTATATGCAGAGGACAGCTGGTTATATCGATTAAAATTATCGATACCCATGATAAATGTTTATTAAAGGGTATTATGTATAATGAATAGTTTAAAGAGATGATTATTTATGTTATCTGTTGCACTTAGCAGGTTTTAATACAGTGAAAGTTTATCTAATGGACTTGTAAACGTTGTTGTTATAACTGTAATTAATTCAGTTAATTTTTTATAAGGAAAGAACTAAGGTATTAAGTTATTTTCAACATAGAAAATTCAGATAAAATGAAAATGTTGTGCTTTACCTATATAAAAGGTACAAACTTATACAGATTATAAATACTCATAAAAATTTATTATTCTAAATTAACATTTACTACCAGTTTTCAAATCAAGGGCGCACGGAAGAGAATTCTCTAGAAACTGCCACTCCTGATGATGTACCTACAAGGTAGATTTATTTTATACATAACTAGCGATGAAATCACAGTAATGTTGTGTTTTTACCAAGATTCAAAAATCTATATTTCCATTCAGAAATAATAACAAATATAATTAGGACGGACTATTAAAATGACTACAGATGTAATTTCGTACACTTAAAATGTACATATGAACATCTATATTTAAACATCCCCCACACGTCGAAAATGTTTAATTTAGTTGATATAGAGCTTCATTATAGTGGCTTTATTGGTTCTTTCAATAACGAGCGGGACAGATGCGTCGCCTTGGGGGAGAAATGTCACTTGTACCTCACTTGTACCAGGGTTGCGAGTATAAAAAAATACTTTATTTAATATTAGTTTATCTCCTCCTCTTTTTAAGAACGGTTATGACTGACACCGCTTCGCCGTCTTGCTGGTCGTCACTTGTTGTTCTGGTCTGGTGAACTTAACGTATTAAGTTATTATATTCTAAAATAGAATAATGTACGTACAAAACTCCCGTATCATAAATTATTTAAAATAACTTATTTTAAAATCTACTGTTTCATTTGTTGGCTTCCTCAAGAGTTGAAATTTCTTCACAGTGTGTATTTTTTACAGTATAAATGATAAAACATTGCGATACACCTAATCCACGATTTAATTTCTCCTAGATTCGGAAACCGTAAACCTTACTTTACGAAGAATGAAAACGCTACACTTATCGACCAAGAAGCACTATAAATGTAAGATGAATTTGCTGAAATAGGGCTTAAATACTGTTCATAAGTGATACGTGTGATATTGTACCTCAGAGTGTTTTCCTTTGATGAAGCCAAGGAAAGGATAGGATTTATTTAATTATAAATGAAATTACATATTCGCAAGCGGAACATACACCGAGAGACAGATAGATATAGTAAGATTAATTCGAAATAGCAGATTTGTTCTTATCAGTTTTAAACAAGCGTCAAATAATACCAAGGCAATTATGTTAGCATTACATAATCGATCGAGACAGCGTCAACAGCATTTCGATTTCATGCTCGTTTTTGCTGATGCATTAATATGCAGGCGCGAGCGCGTGCGCTCGTCAGCTGTTTCTATGCAAGCTGCGCGCCTTGTAAGGAAACTGGATGGATTACGAGTTATTACGGCAATTACATCCACTTTCGCGATCTTTGTTCCCGCGACAATGACCTTCGCGCTTTTAGCCATGTGTCATTGCCTCCTTACGTATTTCAGCCAACAGCTTATTATGACAATGATTATGACATGTTACTAATTTTAGAATTGAATATAATAATGTATTCAATTCTTTTTGAAGTAGAATCATTTCATCTTCACACAGCCTAAGACTCGTTTTTACATGTCAGTAATTTATTGCAGGTTCAACAATCAAGCTAGAATCTTACTCCACGCGACTGCTGACAAAAACAGTTTCGTGTTATTCAGCCTAACATTGTTTTGTTATCTCGTATAACAAAACCAATCAGTTTGACCCCTCTACTCTAATACCGCCCGTGGCGAAGAATGTCTAGTTAAAATTGTCGTTTTCATTTGTATGGACGGAACGCAACGCCTGTTTTGGGATGCGTGCTGCGTTTATGCCTCACTATTTAGGGTTTTCACAACTCAATTTTTTTTGTGGAATATATATTCATGATTTTGTATGGGCGGGCTAAAAGAGTTAACACTCTTATGTTAAACTTGTGTTTGCACTCTTCACGTGCCTGGTAATTGACAACCCTACACTGGGACATGTTTTTCTCTATACAATACCTTCTACCTTTTTGACAACTTTTCACAGTTGTTAAAACAGAAATTGTAGAATCTCAACATGACAAGTTTCTTGTAGGAATATATTTCTTTATGGACAGGAATGTATATCATAGGACGATAAGATAAAAGCACTTTTTTTAATTGGTATAACATTCAACTTTGATTATTGAAGTAACAAATTCTCGAATAAGTAATATTACATATTGGTTTTTTGTACCACGCCTGTTATTTAGAATCAGATTATATATTATCTTTGTGTCAAATGTAACGAAATAAGATAAGATTATACGTCAATACATGTTATTTGAAACGCTAGTCATCCCTACGTATCATGTTCCGTTCCTTTTAAGATTTAATTAACTATTACTGAACCGTATGTTTTACTGTTGATATAATTTCATCAGCGTACATTCTTCATTAGGTTTAAACGTGTGAAATATTTTATTATTATTTGCATATTTATTGCATTCATTGGGCTCATAAATATAGTATGTTGCCTTAACAAGAAATATTGTCTTTCGATCGCTAGTAATTTTCATACAAATTATACATGTTCTCCACCTGGTGCTATATTTCATAAACAAGAATATTGCCTGTGAATTATACAGCGAGCTACCATTTTAGTCATTCCATACAGATTGATTTCAATACCATATGATATGATTTGTATACAAAAATCGGTTTTTAATAGTATATATTTATTTAATATTATACACAATTTTTTGTACTGGGGACGGAGAAGACCATTTAAGTAATTAAATATTCATAAAAACTTTATTAATATATGAAAATATTTATTTTTTATTTTTGCTCCTGCGGTGAATAACATGGTGAGAAAATAGTCCAAAAATAGAGGATTATCTATGGATAATAAATGAGATGCAGAAGTCATAGTAATGTGACGCATGGGTTTCAGACACTGGAGTGGAATATTATTATATATGTTTTAACATTTATATTCGATATTTTACATGTATCAGTATTAACAGTAACCATACCTACATTTAATGATTGGTAGCATTATTAGGGCCGTAAAATGTGGGCGTTTTCATGACATTTAAATGTAGAAAAGGGCCATAAAAACTTGCGATGTTGAGATATTCCTACACAGTAGCCCTATACAGTTTGCTCCAATTGATGTTTTACTGTGATTACTAAGTAGCGACACGTGAGTCATTAATTAATGACTACTTGTGTATAGTAAGAAAAAGTCTTTTCTTGAAGATTAATCTCAACCAAAACCTTTGTTTTTAACCATTTATATGCTACCTTTTGTTGATCTAAACAAGAGATTTTGTGAAACATAAACTGTTCAAACTGTTTAACGAATATTACCGTGTCTTTTGTCTAAAGTGCTTTTTTACTCCCCAAAACTGTGGTGATTAAAGAATTCATAAAAATGAATATCTTCTTCACAATACGAATTATATTTTATGTATTCAACTAAGAAACTTTATAAGCACTCTTGTCTGGCTCGCAAATTTATTAAAATTAGATATGCTCTTACAAGCTAAATTATATCGCTACCTACACATAACCTGAAACTTTAATTATGTATAAACTCAGTGCTCGATACTTGAGACGTCTGGCTTAGTCATATGATTCTGGTATGTTCAATATATTGTATAGGGCTAATTGATAGGAATTCTTGGAAGAAAACTCTTGGTGGTAATCTCATAAATGTCGACTAAGGAGGTCCTACGCTTATTATTTTCTAACTTAGTGGTAAATGCCATGCCGTATATCCCGGGTTTTGAAGTACAGTTTTTATTTTTAATTACGCCTTTAAAATTATTAATAGAACTGGGTTTATTCCCATTACCCATTGAGAGATTTAGAGATTTACCCACGGAACTTGAAAAAGACCACGAATTAATTATATATTTGAGTTTTAATTAGGAATTTTGTGTCTCCTAAATAATAAAATTGCGCATCGTAGGAAACTTACAATAATGCCAATATTGAAAACTTCACTACAAGTCATCGTATTAGAAAGATCTTTATTTTTTATCATTAGAAACTAATTTTATACGTACATTCTTTCTAAGACATTCTTCCGCAAACAATGTTTTATTCTACTTGATATAGCCATTTAATATCTAATAGCATGTATGACAGACAGAAGGCAGTAACCATATGAATGGTAAGTAAAGTCAACTTACGATGGTAATAAATAGCACGCACAGCTTTATAAGTAATATGATTTTATAGCTTTAATCATTAACATAATCTAACATGTCGAAATAATTATTCATAACCTTATATTTCGTGTGGGAATTTTTAGTATCTCTCCAAGCTTATATTATGTTTGTATTATTCATGCCACATTGAATGTATTCAATATAATGAACAGTCCTAAAAAATATTTTTTTAACAAAATTAGAATAGAGATTCCAATAATATTTTGCTTTATAAATTATTTTAGCTCTCCCAAGACTATGGCCACTTCTTTTTTTACATACAAACATACGGATGTTTTTTTTTTTCAATTTTTTTTCATTTTATAAAAATCGTACACAGTTCTTATTAAGGAGCATTTTAATTAGGGTTGTCAATCGCAACATTTTGTGTATACCCTCATAAATCATCAGTGTACGTACTAAAATATGGTATTAGTTACTCTGCTACACCCGTCGACTCTTAAAGTGGATAAGACCTAGAGTTTTTAATGAATATCGAGCTACTTTGCAGTCTCGTCGTAAATTACGCTCAACATAATTTCAATTAAATCACAATCCAATTTCAACTGTTCTGCAAGCTATAAGGGACTTTTCTCATCAGTGAGCACCCTAGCAAGTTAGTACCCGCGAGGCAACATTTAGACTGAATTAAGTGCACTTAATCGCCAGTCGCGCATGCGCGATGCCTCGGGAAGTACAATTTGCCCGCACTACCCCGTATACTTTTTATTACACCTATACCACGCGAGGTGAATTTAACTTTCTTTAATTGGTACGGCGGGATACTTCCGTTAACTTAATATTATATATATTTGAGTTTATAACTTGACTCAGATGTCTAAGTACAGGAAAGATACATAATGATGTTTACAAGTAAATTTGATATATTAAAGGACAGGGAAGCTCTTGCCCCTGAGGGGCCGCTTGGGCCTCTCAGGTGGATCCTAACTAATTTTAATTGGATATGGTACAATGATATTTTCAATATTTATGCCTTTCACTTACTTTAACCTAATATATTATTTAAGAGTATTAATCATTCCGTCAACAACCAATGAAGGACCCACTCTGCAACAACGATTATTCCGAACCTCATAGAAACCTTTTATGTTAAAACTATGCCTTTTAAGTTTCATCAAGTTATGATTTTACTTATGTATGCGTGCAAACTTTGCAGTAATGCACTGAAGTTTTATGACTAGCTTAAGAAGCGGGCTTAAAACTTTAGGTCCCATCTCGAATTTTTTATGACGTCTACCCTAAAGTTTTAAGAACCTTCATTAAAAAGTATGTAGACTGGCAAAACATATGAATTAAAATATTTTCACTAAAATATTACTTTATTAACATTAGTACTATTGTGGCGTGAGTGGGTATATGGGAATGAAAAATATGAAATAGTTTTACGGGTATGAGAAAATTTTTTTTGGCTGTTCCTCGTGACTTTCGTGTTAGCTCGAAGATCCGTGTTTTAATTTCTAAAGCGTGAATAGGTATATTTTTTATGATATTTACTATTCTTACTATCTACTATCCAATACTATATTTTTTTATTTGAATCAGTAGTTCCTGACATGCTATCTAGGAACACGTCAACCAAACAAAGTATACATTCCGTTATTTGAAATCAAAATTTATTTGCAATAAAAACTAAAGCACCCAGCACAATTGTATTACCGCATGTACGCGCTGTCTATTAAAAAAAATACACGCCGATTGTCCCTAAACCCGTTCACCCTTCGTAATTGTAGTGTCTCGAAATATTTCGGCGTTTGACACGCGAATTGGCTTCGTTATCGCGCTCTTGTTTATTTTCAACACACCGCGTATGTCATAACAGTTGCATCGGCTTTCCCATTACCGACTAGACGCCCACATACGAAACGGCAACTTGTGCTGGTTCGTTATAAGAAACGAAACAGATGTAGTGCGGTTTCGCGGCTTGAATAATAGTCACGAAGCGCTTTTGTGTGCCGTGAAGACTCGCATCTGCCGAAAGACGGCTGCGGAGGGAAGTTAATCAATTATTTGACTGATTCTATAAAATTCACGCCTACCGGCCTTTCATTCGTTTAGAAGACGGAAACCTTTTATCTGTTTTTAGCTTAGAGGTATATTCTCAGATGTTTTGACGTGAAGTATTTTTCTCTTTTTACACCAAATGATACGATCAAAGGTTAGGAACTCCTTAACCGAACTAACCGTTCAATACTCGGCGATACATTTTGATTCGACATAGTAGCATAAATAATAGTGTAAACATTCTCTGGCCTATTCGGTCCAATACAGGTTTCCAAACTTTCGTATCATTAGTTTTATAGTTACGAAAGTGGCTTGTTCAAAGTTACTCAATTAAATATTTTTCTTGTTTCAGGTAAGAGGATGCTAAGGCACCGGATAATTGTTGTTCATTTTCTTGTGCGCTTCTCGACTAAAAATGTTACGAAGGAAGTTGTTAGATGCATAACGGTTCTGCATTGATTGTATATTGCATGTAGTGGCTACATTTGAGTGACTGTGATAACACGGCTCCCGACTGACGCGTGCGTGTGCGCCGCCGGCTAAACGGACGTGCTCAAATTATG
This sequence comes from Pontia daplidice, assembly GCA_963693355.1. Classification (NCBI taxonomy): domain Eukaryota; kingdom Metazoa; phylum Arthropoda; class Insecta; order Lepidoptera; family Pieridae; genus Pontia; species Pontia daplidice. Next base: position 1,253,149 of record CAVNZL010000044.1, on the reverse strand, counting down.
TATACTTACGTGAAGACCATTACGCACATTGCGTGGATACCACTCGTAACAAAAAAGTACAAGATAGACTATAATAATGCATTTTTCTTGTTGCGCTGTCTGAATGTTAATAATAATAATTCACAACGTCGTTGCACATAATCGACGTCATGCTAAAATCATTAGACAAAGTGCGGCTAAGTTATCAAACGCTTCCAGGAAATCGTAGATAATAAATCTGTAGGTAAGTACCGCAAATACATCTATAAGTTTTTAACTACATGTTCCTATGAAAATCATCTCCCAATGGTATCTATCCATCTTATAACCTTAAGTGACTAGAACCATTTTAGTAATCACATTTGTTCCAACATAACTTGTCGAACACTTTTTGTAACATTATTTTAATATTAATGCAATTTTTAATATACGAATTTATTGTATCTGATTTTGAAGAATATCATCAATATCGTAAGGAGATAGTACAAGGATTAGCAATAAGGATAACTAAAGGATATAGCTACTAGTTCTATATCCAAATAATGGTCTTGTAATTGTATCTTTTTTGTATTATATTATTCTTACCCTTTTTGAAACTTGTTTAAGAATACATAAATAATTCTAACATATAATTTTTGTGCCTTTGTGTTTGTTCTGTTTCGCTTTTTTTCCTTTATATAAATAAATAAATACAGTCCGTGTTTACGATGTAAGACTCTCGTAATTAACGAAACGGTTACTATTTTATAACATGCTCCTTATTCCAATACAAACTAAAAAAAAATCCATCCCTAATCTAGTAATTGTCCTGCGAGCTTTGAATAAAAAAATGGAACCCTTTGTCAATCTATCCCCGCACGTGTTCGTACCCTATATTCTTTTTGCCTATCATAAACGAATGTTCCGTGAATACTTCGAAAGCCTCGATCGTTATCACACTGAATTTTAAGACCATATGGTATGGGCCGCACAAAGCTTTTTGATGGTTGAACGATGAATAGTTTATAGCGCCTACAGTAAAGAGGAAAGGCAGAAAATTCAATGTTCTTAGTCTTGATCTATTTGAACTGGCACAGAATTTTTAATTATCAAAATATTTGCAACTCCATCGATCTTTTTGTAGGGCAAAAATATTTTTGTGAGGTGTATTGATTTTGTGTTTCAATAATTTGTATACGTAACTTTTATAAATAAGACGTATGGTTGAGGTCAAATTTTGCACTGTGTAATGTCATATCTAGAATTGTACTTAATACCACAGATAAGTAATCAAGCTTTGGATGACATCGCAGGTGTCATAGAAGTAGCACCAGGTGTTTATAAAGGAAATTAATAAGACCAGGCGAGTTTATAACTTGTATTTTTCTGCATGGATATTCCAAGATTAGCTTGATACGGGTGATTATTGGTTATGATGTAAGTTAACCCATTATGATTCATAATTTCACACTATTTTAAGTGACTTGTCAAAATTTGAAGCTTAAATTCTTTCTCACATAATTCATCATACTTATTATACCTGTTGGATATTTTGTTTACGTTGTCCACCGCGCAAATGGGAGTAATGCCTTTGGGATCCCTACTGCCTAAAGCCATTTGAATATTAATACCACAGTATATTGCTATAGGTGCACATTTCGCATACATTATCTCGGAAAAGCTTATAAATAATCAGATGGTGAATACGGTATTCCTATTTACGCATAGGATAATGGAGTATTACTATTGTATGCGGTAAACACGTTCAATGTATTTAAATTTTAGTTGGATGGTTTAAAGATAAAATGTTTCTCTTCTTTTCGAGCAGCCATTAAAATATCGACACTTTCGTCCCCAAAACTTGATAAGCAACAACTGCAATTTTCGATAACGACAATCCATCGTTCATTTCCGCTCCTTGCGCCTTCAAAATCCTTTGATAAATTACTATTTCATCTTTGGATTTGGAAATTCTTGCGAAAGTTTTACGATTCCCCTCGTTTTTAGGGCGCGGGGCCGTGGGAGCGCTAATCCTTGGCTACAGCCGGGGCCGGACAGTCGCCGGGGGTTTTTTAATTTGGAAGCCGCCCGCTGTGAATGGATTATCAGAGTGGAGTTGCAATTAGTCAGCCGTGTTGTGGTCTACGACGCTTCCCGTAAAATGTCAGATTAACCCGCCGACGGTACATTTAGATTATTCAAGAACGAATTTAGACTGCCGTTTATCGTTCAACACGAGTCGTGTTTGTTTTTCGTCGTAATGCCGGAGGAATGGACTTTATTGCGTCAATTCCAGTCTCGCTTTAAATGCATTTTCTTTGACGTTCTCATGTTTTATGTATACCGAGAACCCGTGGCACATAACAAGGTGCTCAGGTAGAGAAAATTTGACTATTATAGGTGTTGTCAGCAATACATCGTTTTATACAGAGTATTTTAATGAATAAAATAAAAATTGTTTTAAAAAAGAAATTTATGCGCAATGGCGAGGTTACATTTTGTCATAATGGTGCTGAATAGCTGAAACATCAAAGGTAGTTGCCTCGTGGGAATATCGCCGGGTTCAACTCGTTTAGCTTATTATTTTTTGTTCGTTTATGTTTCGTGGTGACAGCAACGGTTGTTATTGGATTATTTTCGCTTTTATTGGATCAATTGTGATGTTTATCCTAACTACTGGGCAAACGAAATGTTTTTATGAAAACAGCAATTTGCTGAAAGAGAAGACTCTGCATATAGCGGGATAGGTTTAAAATAATCGACATAATTGAAGTAAATTATTTGTATATGCCTTCATTTTATTAACACATACACGGTTCTAATTAAAACAATATCGATAGAATGTGCATATCAATCTTGGCGCCACTTGTATGGCCGTCTAAACAATAACACTTCAAAAAAAATGTTTTCCTGTGGCAAGGAGTTGAATTTATTATTTAAGAATTGAAGATGGGACTTATGAATTAAATTTGGATTAGCCGAAGTTATTCTTTAACTTGGGCCACAATGAGCAAATAGGCCATAGGCCAGGAGCTATGTTTTTCTCGAAGCTATTTTCAAACACTTGTTCCTGTAAGTCTTTGAACCACAATGGTACTTAATTTAGTCAGACTCGCGTATGGTCCAAATTGAACTGAAAAAAAAGAAGATAAATTTGCTATACAATTATGTGTTACTGTCTACACATCAAAATCAAAACTTAAATTCAAAGATCTGGTGGTACTTGATGTGGAACAAAAGCTAAATTATCGTACAGAAATTATGCCAAACTAAAAATGTTGAACATTGGGTTTGAAAATTGAAGATAAAGTATTTAATGTCTGAACCCCAGAACACAGGTAAACACATACAGATGTGTCGTTAAAAGATATTAATTTATGCGATGATTATTTATAAATAATACTAATGTTATAAAGATTCTTTCCATTTTTTCGTTTGAACGCACAAGTCTCAGGAACTTCTGGTATGGAATAAAATAATATACTTTACTTAGTAAATTGTAGATAACATGTAGGTATTTACACTTTGTAATTTTAATAAACCTTACTCATTCGGTGCTAAAATCAATATTATCGTAGCTATTGTAAGAATGCCATACTAAAATTTTACATTTCATATCAATACAAACCATTCTGATTCAATAGAAAACTTGATCTGACGACAATCGTCTGTAGTACTACAGTCATAAATATCGAACAATAGGACAGTGCAATTTTCATAGAACAACGTCACCGGCCATTCATAACGTTAACATGTGTACATAACAATGGTTATGCTAATGATTGTGATTTGCGATTAAATAATACCGTGAGTACTCACTGCCCGCGCGATCGATAAGACGCCATCTGGCGAGAGGCGCTAACGAAAATGAGTTGCCGTTTTTCGACTATGATTAATGGTACTCTATAATTTCGGCAAGGATCTATCACTATCAAACAGTAAATGTAAAAACATACATCTAAAATATATTTAACAAGTGAAACTAATAGCTGAGTTAAAGACGTAACTCATAACAGTAAAAACCAAATTTTACTATTTATTAATAAATTTAATGATTTATTTATACACGTTTACTATATGGTTGTGACCCCGAAGATTAGTTTAAACTATGTACTATTGACCTTAATACCAAAACAAAAATGTCCACTATTAGAGCAGGCAGTTAATAAATTTCGCACACAATAAAACCCTCCCCCCCATTCAAGGCCCGGGGCACAATTTCGCATTAATGAGGGCATCGAACAATGGCATTTAATTTTCAACTAAAAGACTTCTCTATCTGACAGTTCCATCTACACATCTCATAGCTTAAAGTAATAAGGCACAAATTCGTTTGAATTATTTTTGTAGAGGGTAGCTTAAAAACTGGGGGTGGCACGTGTGTTTCACCTAAATAAATATGGATTGACTTTATCATTTTTATTTTACTTTATGGTCAAGTATATTTTAATATTCTTATGATGATACAAATATAACACAGGTGAATTAATTGAATATATAAACTGAATTGAATTACCAAAAAAAGGTAAATTATCCCTTATAAGTAAATGGGGCTTGTTATATTTCAAAATCAACCATTATCATCAAGTAGCCTGCCTACCGTAAATGTTTAGTTAAATAGTTTTTCTAATAGCTTGGCATGATGCCAGGCCATGGCCAATGGGCAAAGTATAGTGAAACATAAAATGTCACACCAGTTCCAATTTTATTAATTAACTACAAATAGATCTTATGTGATAAAAGCAAATTAAAATTTTTATTGTCTAGAAGCTTTCAATTTTCATGTTACTCTTGTTTATCATGATCGCATTCTTAATAGGTTTAAACTCAATAATTTCAATCCATAAAACTGTAAATATAAAACAAAATTTCTACATAAATATAACTGTTCACTATCTTTATAAATTAGAGGGTCTTTGTTTCTAGGGCAGACCTAATAAAATAACCTAAGTTTAGGTATAAACAATTCGGTCATACATCAGCTGGACAGATCGGGGATTAGCATAATCTGAGATGAGCACGTGTACTCCACGCGACCGTGTTTCTTTCAAACTACCCTCTAAATCGTCCTTTGTCTGCGCGTGATTGTATGATCCATTCTCATGTCACATTACGCTATACCAAATAGAGGGTTGGCAACTATAAAACCTCTATTGTATTTTATGCAAATTGGTTGCAAATTTGATTAAAGATATAATATGATAAATACATTAAAAATTTCATAAGTGGTCATCGGTAAAAAGAAAGCATGGCTAAGAGGAAAGTGAAATAACACCTTATAGAATAAACGTTCACTGTAACATTATTTTAGATAATCCAAAGCTGGGATTAGATGTTCGACTACTGGCAACGTACCTGTTTACAAAGAAAAATTGGAGGAATGAAATAAAAAGTGAAAATACCTAATTTGCAAAGTGTAAGTAATCTCCAGTGTTAAAAAAAGCTCGATTACATTTTATTTGTTGGCGATCGCGTGATAAGTGCGTGTTAATTAAAGGGTTTTATTACTTCCGACAATTAGGGAAATTCTACAGCCGACGACGGCTTGGACAGTAATTATTTATATTTACAGATTAATTAGTTATTTATTGCTTTTCAATCAACACGTCGAGAGAGTTTTGTTATCGATTAATTGCTTGTTGATGAAAGTAGGTCATTTATTTGTAATCAGTTAATGTTGATGAATGTTATTTTTTAATAAAGAATGGTTGTGATTTTACCGTCTTTATTTATTCAAAGATTAAATGTGTATCTATTGTCATTTTTATGCGGCTGGTGTAAGTTATAATAACATTCTATGAGGCGTGTTTTAAACGTATGAAATAAATACCTTTATTCGCTATTTCCATAGTTAGGTTTTACTTGAATTTATGAATGCTTGAACTGCTAAGAAATTCACATTTGTCAATTGCTCGTGAGACTCGAACGCGCAGTCTAACGGATACAGCCTACGACTTAGGTGGGCTGCAATCCCTAAAGATTAAATTCTGGTGATACTATTATAGGCTTTATTGCCTAGGTCTTGAATCGAGAGTCCCCTGAAGGTGTTGTTTGTTTGAAGTTGGGAGGTAGACTGTCACGATGTTTGCTCAAGGACTACGTACTTGTAAGTCTCTTGTTTCGTTCGTAGTGGCCTACTTACTGGGATTATAGAAAACGAGAAACATCGTCGTAAATTAATAGTTATGCGCTTCCTCGTTGCTAAAACTGATGTTCTGTCATTTATATTCCAAGTAACTAGACAGCGGAACAGTATTGATGGTGTTATTATATTCTGAATGTTAATACGGATTTAATGAACAAGGTATTAAAGCAATCTCTGGTGTAATAAAAAGATATTATTTTAGGATTGCAATGTGCTGGGAAGTACCTAATCATTTCTCGAAATCTTTAAGGTTCGATCTGTCAAGAATGTTTTAATAAAAAAAAATTGTTCGATCATATAATTTTAGGCGAGAATTTAAGTTGAACCCACAAGGACAGAAGATTAACGATATGAGATTTTTACATATAAAACGACATAATATAGTCTAAAAATCAGAGCACATGAATGTGCTGCGAATATTTGGGGAACAGGCGCAATGGCCCGTAGCGGTTGTAATGTGCCGCGGGCCGCCCCACCCGGTTTGTTCACACAACGCCTCTTTTTTTGCTACCACTGAATTATGGATTCTGGATGTGGCCTGAAAAAATATTTACGCTATATGCTAACGATAGTGTCCGAATTTCACTCGATTTAATTCACTTGCAACGTATAAAGCCTAAAACTTTTTCGACATTAATGTACACTACTACGGACTTTAGGGCAAACGGAGTACTTTATAATTAGAAGTAATGTAGGTTTATCGCTTTCGATTAAGTAGTAATTAATATTATATAAGTGTTATATTTTTATTCCTTCGGTATACACCAAATAACTTGGATTTATCCGTACGGCTTGGTTAAGACTAGTAGTAATAATTCTTATTTAAAAACCACGTGATTTTTTATTCCGACTATGTTCATTTTCTAAAACTTTAGAAGAATTCAATTTGTACCTAGTTAAGTTTAAACAGTAAATCATTATTAAAAACCTTTGTCGGGTAACGGCGTGTACAGATATTTATTACTGAGTAAATTTTATGTTGTGCATAACAGTACAGTTTATTGCTGTAATAAATTTATAGTTCATTAAGCGGCCTTTGCGGGAAATAGTGATTGTGAGCATAGAAAGTACATCTGGAGTAAAACAAGATTGTAAATTAGATCACATGTTAGATAAATCTCTTTGTACGAGGTGATTTGAATGCATTTCTATATGTTTCAACTGAGTTCGATGTTTTTAGTAACAAAAAAATAAGTTGAATAGTCTCATCATGTATGTATGTATGTACATGTCATAAGAATTATGGTGCTTGTTTACAGTATGTATTTTCTAGACGTTGCTTATGCGGGCTTCCGTGTATAAGTATGCGAGCGGTTCTTAATGTCCTAAAAATTACAGCAGAATTATTAAAAATATACTATTATAGTAGTATAACTATTGTAGTCTACTATTGTACGTAAATTTTATTTTTCGTATCTTAGGTTGAAATATTGAATGTCCAATGTAACTTTTAATTATTTTCAAAGTGGCATAAGAAGTGATAAGCATGGATAACAAGGTGAGGCCATATTATTACATAACACGCTCGCTGTCATCGACATACGAGACAATGACCTAATAAGGTTATATATACATTTTATGCACATATCTAGTATTACATATGTCGGTGTCCCTCGCTGTAGGTTAGCAGAGCGGGCGAGGCGGGGCGCTCTATCGATCACTGCGTCTGATTGATACCACTATCAGTATTATTAATTGCTATTTACTCGCAGGGCAATAACCTTGATGCATGTAGGCATGTACTTCATGTGCATATGCCTTGTTTGTAATCATGAAATCCCGGCTAAAGTATTTTTCGACCACATAAAAAAGCTAATAAAAAATGACCAATGAATCTTAGAAATACGTTTATCGCGTGAGGTTATGGGGAATGTATATATAATATTTTTTGTAGCCTTAGTACAAATATTTGAAGGAAAAAAATGAATAAATGTATTAAAATGAGTTTTCAAAAATTGTAGGACTTAATGATGTCATTAAAATCTTGTATTATCTGTCATAACATAGTGTATAAACAGTGTGATGAGCTCTTGTTTAAATCCTAATTATGTTACTTCGTAAATACAATTATTCAACGGCCTGAAATTTTGGGTAAATTTTGAAATTTGGCTAATTTGGCTGATCAAGTATATAAAACTTGTTCTTACATTGCACATAATGTAGTCATTTTGAAGGGACATGTCAACCTTTTTATGTAATAAGACAGATCAAGTTTTTTTATAAATATATGGGTGAGATTCTACAATTAATCAAGTAAATGATTTTATGTAGTTTGTTTATTTTATACTTCATATAACTTGTCAGAGCTGGGGCCATATCCAATTGACCACTACCGGAACAGTTTTACGAAATTGTGAACTAAAGTTTTTTTGTTTAGACCACATATCAATTAAAGCGAAAGAATAGCTGTATTTAGTTACGCCAAGCTTAAGAAAAATCACTCGACTTTATAATTTTTAATTGCCTTGTTCTTTCATGGCGCCTCTATGGCGGAATTTGAAACCCGTGCGCCGGCGGTTTCGGAATTTTCGACCTGATTGCTTATACTGGGAAGGCAGTGCAAGCAGATACTATTTGTAGAAATGATTTTTTAGGAGTAACACTATTGTATTGTCAATTACTCATCGTACTTAAAATATTTTATCATTAAATTTAGTTTTTAGGTTATTATTATTATCCATAACTCTAGCAACAAATGCCTTATCTTGGAGCTGACCCCCAGTGTGTGAAATATGTCATACTACTAAGACATATATAAACTCAAGCTATAATCAAAACCAAAGGGATTAATTAAAAAATACATTTTGTGTTTTATGGGTTTTAAAATTAGCCAAACCTCATTAAGTAGGTTAAGAAACTAACAAAGTCAATGACAATATCTTAACTTGTACATATTTGAAATTTTCGTAAATATCATAGATCTCACAAGATTGTTCGTTGATTAGCAGAAAGCTTGTTCCATTATTCATAAATCAGACATAAAGTTTTAAACTTCGTACATTAATCAGTTTGGGCTCAGCTGCTTAGAAATACTTAGTCGGTGACGGAACTAGGGTAAATAAAATGTTATTAAAACAAACGTATTTGTGAACAAGTAAATTTCAAAATCGTTTGGCAAAATTTTCCAATATGTTGCACTTCTATTGTGCGACGTTCGCGAGGGTTGGCAGCGATGAAAATTATTTTAAAATATAGAATGCAAGCAATTGGCATTTTTTAATTCTATATTTTTCTACTAGCGGGTCGGAGTCATGACAGGGGTCATCCTGTCTTAACTGCTTATTTCAAACATCTGTCATTTATGTTAAAATAATAATTGAAGAAATTTAAAATAAATTTGTTTTCATTTTCTAATGTTCCGTTCAAGTTCCTCTTAATTTTTCCTTCATAAGACCTAGCATATCTATCAGTATAAAGATCGCAGTTGCTCATAATTGTTGTAAGTTTTGTTAAAATTATCTATACCTAAAATCAGTGAGGCGCCCACCCCTGTTTTCGGACCAATAGGTCGTTAATCACAGCCCTAATGCGCGCAGGCGCACTCTGCCCACCCTAATTTTATTTTAAAATTCTAACCTAAAGCCAAAGTGACCTTTAGGGGTCGGAGTAGACGTTAAAGAATTGCTATTGTTTGCAAAACTGTCGAACTGCATATGCACTAGGTCCGGAAATTAGATTTTGGTTTATTATTGGCACATTAAATATTTCAAAACGAGAAATGTTGTAGTGTAGTTTTAAAAGTAGCTGAGAAGTTTCTCTATTAATATCGTTTACGCTCTTTTCATTTTTCAAACTTTCTTACGTTTTTTGAGTTTCAAATACAAATTCTATGGAAATATTTACTCGTTCTCTGTATTTCGATATAACACACCTAAATTCAACCAGTTTCATTCGCGCACTATCTAACATTCTTTATTTTTAGTGTGATTAACGTGAATCACATTGAAACAGTGTTAATGGACTTACGATAATGTGGTCATTATCCGCGGATAGCTTTGCAGTAAATGACGTTTTATTGACGCCGTATCAATAATTACCACTTAGACAGCAACAGTATGTATAAATCACAGTCAAACGCGACGGTCTAGTTTTCGTCCGAGTCCAATCTGGATACATATTTTTGTGTCTATCCAGTGGTATTGCTGTACAAAGAAAGGATTTATATTGAAAAAGAAACGTCATGCTAGAACGTAGACAGACCAATGTCAGAACACAAAGTAAAGAATAAGTGTAATGTGTATATATATATATATATATACCTATTATAATATACCTATATATGAAGAGAGAGAAAGAGATGCTTGCATTTCTAATAAAAGGACAATTTATTTGATTTTGTTTATCTCTCTACTAAATGCATAGAAATGACAACTGGATTACGGAGTTGTACTTGTTATCTATTAAATTACTAGTATTAAAAGCCCTTAGCGTAAACGTAATCGATTAAACGTTCAATATCTGCATCCTTGTTGCATCGTGTTGCAACACCAGCTATTGATTGTTCCCACGGATCTTGCACACTGGTTTCTAGAATTTCTGGTTTCCACGTTAATTGAAAGCAAATAATATGCTCCTATAGTTTCATTTAGATACAAGTCAATGTTAGACTACAACTATTCCTCTGCGTGCCTGTGTATTCTTATTAGTGGAGGTTACGCGGTGTTGAGAGATTATTTATACAGCTTATAACGACGTCGCAAACTGTAGTGTGGCAAAAACCCAGTATTATTAAAACACATAATTAACGTAATCGTAATACTAATAGTCATACGGTCAAATTATATCTATAGAAATATACTATCTGTATAATCTTTGCCAGCATATAATCTTTGGTCGGGCCCTCCGTCCGGCAATGTTGGTCAATCATTTACCGGTCATAAACTAGGGGATCTCTTGAACTACAGTATGTACATTTAAAAGATCTAGTATAGGTGCGGCAAAACGACGAGGTCTTTAGGGTTAAATGTAATTATGTACTATTAATTATTGTGAGACTAGGATTTCTCCATTATAATGAATTTTCTGAGGTCTTACAGGTAAGAAATACTATTAGGTCATGATGCGGACAAAGTCTGATAGCTTAGTTGCCTTTTGAGGAAATAATAAGAAAATGTACGCCAATCAATCTATAAAATTTTCATTTAATGTGAACGGTGAATACTGTAGTCTATGTGTCAAGAAAAATATTAAAAATAATTATTATTTAGTATGTATTATAATATATTTTACTATTTTTGTTATTTATTTTACGCGAGTAGTTTTAAGAAATATTATGCACATAGTTAGTTTAGTTATGTTAGAGACATTGAATTTAAATACATATAAATAGCAAAAATAAATAATGTATAAAACTAAGTTCCAATTCTTCGGAGGTTCCACATACGTGACATTAAATTGTAAGCAAGCATATATTCACCTGCTCTTAACCAGGTGTCATTGTATAAATCAATTGACTCTTTTTTTGTAAATATCTACGAAATTCTCCATTATAAATTGTCACCGCATCTTTAAGTTATCCCGCACCTGTCAAACCAGCTACCGAATAATAGAAACCTGTTTACACCCTTTAGGTCTCGTGCCGATAGGAAACCAGATCTATAAAACAAATAGGGGTACCATTAATTTCATGAAGGGTTAGTGAAGTTAACAGTTTTCCTTTACAATGAAATTTAAATAGTAATAAAACTACGAAGAATCCTCAAATATTTTCATCCGAGCAATAGCTCGAAAACCGGAAACGGGATCGTCTAAGAACCAAAAATCAAAGATAAACAATCGGACGCCAAATTTTTTATTGATAAGTATGGACAGACATTACAGACTGATATTTACAATCATTAATACTTAAATTAGGTTTTAAGATGTTATATTTTGTTTTTTAAAGTTGCCCCAAACATTTCACACTGCATTAATTAGCTTTTGTTTAGCATTTTGTTAGCGATACGCAAAACGATAAAAGCACCAAGAATGCAAATGAACTACCTACACGAGTTTTTGACTCCGGAAAGGACTATATTTATTAAAAGCTTTTTTTAGAATTATAAGAGCTCGTCGTACGCTTTACTTTAAATAGTTGAATTTTGTTCACTAAAACTGTTTTTCAATATACATACTTCATTTACAGAGATCAATGCGAATTTCATAGCAGGTTAGTGAGAATTGTATGTAATAAATAATAATGGCTATAATAAAATCTTTCAAGACGACTAATCATTGGTTTAGGTTCAGTCAAACTTACATATTTTGAGTTAGCGCAACCACAAATTTTTTATTGATTTACCATCAAAATCATATAAGAAAAAATATACTTTATCTACTTGGTAATATATAGTGTGCATACTGGCTTTTCCGTTCTCTATCCGGCACTATATTTATCCGGGGTCGTTGTACAAGGTTAAAGTTAAACGTCTTCCCGTAGGATAGTCACGCGAGCCAAATTAGTATGCTATAATAAATCGATGTATTTTAGAACTGGTATGTGGAAAGATTCAATCTTTACTGAAACAATTTTAAAATTTCAAAAAACTGTACCGTACTCGTAAATGTGACCGTGACAGTTTTCATGGTATTACATTTTTCTTGATGACAGCCTGATATATAGTGTGAAATTATGCTTATAATATTTTGCAAGTAAAAGCAGGAATTATATATTTTGCTAATTTGTAGTAATAGGTCGGAAAATTACCATTTTTATTATATTATATATATAATTTGTTATATATAAGTTTTATTATATTATATACATAAATTATTACCTATCTGTTTGGTCCGTTTCGGAGGGTTAATTACAATAAATTACTTTTTGGAAAAGAGAACGTTTTCATAATAATTTAATGTGTACATGGTACGTTGTTGTGCCTGGTTGTTAAAATGCCTATACTAAATATTTTGTTGCGTTGTCTTTATGTAGTAAAACCATAGCAAAGTTGGCAGGCTTCTGGCGTTTATGTATGCTGATACGCTAGGCATAAACTACAGGTTATAGTTGGTACGTGAGATATACTAGAACACGACTTTTGAATGTCAAGCACTCAACACTTCGAGCTCAATAGCATTGTGAACAATATAATTTCGTCTACAACAATAGTGATTGCAAAATATATATTTAGAACAACGGGACTTGGGGATTTGATGTCTAGCTAAGATGAAATTAATTTATTATAGGTCTATTCTAGATGTACACATGACGCTCTCTGGAATTTCTTTTGAATTTTAGATAAGTAACTTTTTGTTGATGATGATATATTTATAAATACTATCTCATTCTGCTAATAAATACTCATGCATTACATTAATATGTATTGTAATGACAACATGGCAATTATTGAAAAGTATTTTATACCCTAAGTACTGTGGCTTTAGTAAATAGTTACCGAATATGATATCATATCTAAATTTTCTAATCTGTTTCAGGTACGTTTATCATACATTGATAAGGCTGTGCAAAAATCATTATAATGTAAGTGCTGTTGTGTTCTAAACTAAAGGGAACGAGAATAATCCTAACCTAAATCAGTATAAAAGCCTTTCCTTATGCAAAATATGTTTTTATGTACTGAGCAAGTACAGTTTTCATAAATAAAATCTTAAGAAAGATTTCAAGCCGGATGAAACATTGGAGCTTGTACAAGATAAAATGGCGCTAGTCTTCTTACTGTTACCATTCAATGAAACTCTGCGAATGCAAATGAAAATATATATAGCAGCTATTAAAATCTCAACTTTTCTGAGCTGGTAAAGTAAACTTGTGTACGGGGTCAATGGCAGCCAGGTACGCAGGGTTTTTTGTGAACGACGCGGGCGCATTCCGTGCCCTACGCTACCGAATCTAATGGTCAGATGATTAATCTCTGCTATGGAATTTGTTCGAATTATTTGAATTCTTAGCTACTTGTTATTAACAAGTGCTGTGGAATAGCCAATAAAGTAGTTGATATACAATAGACAGCGAATTATCACTGATGACTTGAAATATAGATTTCCTTGAAAATAATTACATGCGAGTATCTATAATAGAAGTCCTTTTAAATTAAGTTTATAATTGAATACCGCGGTATGAAATTAGGATATTTGTAATAGTTTTCCAGCGAACAAAAAGTGTAATGAAGTAAGCGACGAAGGTCACCAAATAACAGCTACACAGGTCTGCGATGCAAACGTTTTTTAAATAAATTCGTCACAACCATATATATATGGTCTGTATAAAGATAAAAAAAAATTGAAAAAAAAAAAAGGGGGAAAAAAAAAAAAAAAAAGGGGGGGGGAAAAAAAAATCTATTATTTTTATGTGAACTTAAGACTTTGGGTTGCGTTGTCCGATTTAGGTCAAATAGCACCATTCTGCTATGCAAACGTTTGTTGCCTTAAATGGTAGATTCGTCATGCAACCATATATATATTGGTCTGTATAGAAAAGCAAATATAAACTCCAGCAATTGATCTTACATATTCCCTTGATGCAGTTGGATAGATGCAAAACATATAAATAAAGTCTTGAAGTTCACGTAAAGATAATGGATTTCTTTTCCCCAAAAAAAGGTTACTTACTTAGTTTTGTTTTTTTATCTATAATTTTATTCTAAACTCTATGACGAATCATTATACCGTCTATTGTTACTAACCTGCCTTTCCCGTGGGAGAAACATATAATTAAAAAAAGTTTAGTACTACCATAGTGGTTTAAATGCAAGACATACTATGGCTTGTCGGGGTTACTGAAACAATCCGATGTATTTTGCTATATTTGCTAAAGTTCGGAACACAGTGATCATCTGCAAAATAGAGATGAAATTTAATAATGATGTATACATAAAAACCTTACTAATAACCATTTAAAGTCTCTGAAAATAAGTTCGCAGATCTATGCTATTATAAACTGGGAAAATAACAACACTAATATTGAAATTACTACGTTTTATCCTCATTTAAATAAGTAGTAAAACGAAGAAGTTATACAATAAATCCTTTTGCTTTTGCAATAATAGCGGTCCATTAATTATAAAATATTACATTGTAACCTGTCCTATACCACGATGCGTATTACCTGTCGTCGATTGGGTTCATAGAACTGTCCACAGTGCAGTGAGATGCAGTAATGCTTACTAAATATAATAAAATATTTTACTCAAAAGTGCAATGTTTTTTGTTGTTCAAATACGAATTTATATCTAGATTAAAAGAAAACTGTCTTACTTCGAAAATCCATCAAACGCAATAGTACGTTTTTGTAAAATGTCTTACCGCTCTAACTTCAACTGTGGCTGGTTCACATAGCGTCGCGTCGCATCGCTCACGATTCATGTTCTCATTATATAGCGGTAGCGGGCGACGGGAATTGATAATATCCTCTGTTAGGAATCCTTTTCAGGTTCCATCTAGATATCCATTCGGATTATTAGGCAATAATCACCAGTTTCTTAGTAATAGTATTTGAAGCTCAATATGGAATTCATTTAGTCTCAATAGTTTATTAAAATGCAGCTGTTATTGCACCATATTCCACTTTTTATTTTTTTGTGTTAAACGTACATTACAAAAGTATACGTGTGACAAGTATCGCATTGAATGTTTCATTCTTTTCACGGTTATTATGATATAAATAAGAGTAACAAACATTATTCAAATTACTTTGACGATCGATAATCGCTCGCCTATGCGGCATACGCACAGTGTACTAGTTCCCATCGTGTCGCGGACGGAAATAGAGATAGAGTATTACTCACAGCTTTGCGAACGTCCATTCAGTTACGTAATCACACTGGGTCATTCTGATGATATTTTTACACTGATTGCGCTTGGTGAAGTAATACTATCGATCGAGTGTCAAAAACTGTATAAGTTTGACGAGTTTTGTTGATGATGCCTTTAAGATGATCTCTATATAAAAATGTATATGATGAGAAACAACTATGTATAACATACAGAGGCGTTGCCGGTTTTTGTGCCGATTTAATTTTCTTGTACCTACATAGAATCGAGAATTATAGTTAAATGCATGCCATCATTGGTTAAAAAAAAACCAAGGGAAAAAAAAAAAAAAAACCCAGCTTTGTTTTAAAAAAAAAATTTTTTAACTTAGTATTCAAGTGAAAATTAAATTTGAATTAAAATATAAAAGCATAACCTTTTACAAGATGACATTATTTACATAGTTTTAATTTTATCTCGTTCTATAGTTTTCATATATAAACACTTAATCAGCAACATCACACGCTTTTTAACTTACTTAACAAGGCATATAATGATGAATTAAACAAACAATAGTTTCCTTTACTCATCTATAAGGTATACAACTTTATTTTTATTTAACGCTAAAAACAGGAAACACATTTATTTTGAATAATTTGGAGACATCGTAAAATATAAAAGTACTTACAATCACATTAACGAGAGATTATTTCCGCTGAACGATTAAATTAGTGTGGTATTAAAGTGTGCAAAATATATTCAGCATTACAATTTGATTATCAGTATTCAAAAGCGGACGGAACAATCGCGGCATCATTAGACACTATAAAATATTTCATGCACATTCGTTTTATTCGGATTTCGGGCTTTAATCGTGAATAGGGCTATCAATTTTGCAAAATATATTTTTGTTTTCGTCACAGTGACACGAATAGAGCAAATTGTTATATTCAGCAAAGAAGCATTCTTATTTACTCTGTATGTATGTTATTTTCTGTTAACGTATTCAAAGCCTTGATACGTTACCCCTATTTTTTATCAAATTTTTCCATCCGTTTAACTATTTTTTCTAATCCAACAAATATTATTCAAACGCATAGAATGTATGATATTTTTATAGTGAAGTAGGTAACCTGTGTCCTGTCCCTGAAACCTACATTGTTATCAGCTAGATATGTATCTGAATCTACGAATTCACTGAACATACATATTAATACTATTATTTAAATGTAATTATTCGAAAAACTTTAACAGTAGTTACTCCCGATTAGCAGTTTTATTGTAAGATCTTCATAATATTATATTTTAAAAAGATCCAACATGCAACCCTATTTGAAATCCTTTTAATGGCTGAAGGGTCACGACGGTTAGAATCTGCAGTATCACGATCTGACGATTGTATTAGCGGAAATAATTCGACTATCTCGTATTCTGCCTCATTTCTTTTAAGGTCTTAAGGAATTTGCAACGTCCGGTTGAATCACTTGGAAAGCGAATTTAAGAGGTCATTGGAACTTATCTTACGAATATGACGGAAACGAGTTAACAAACTAGGTATGGAGTATTGATAAGATGTGGGCAATAAGTGGTTATTGTTAGACTATGTATTCGTATAATGATGGCGATTCTGATGTACACACTCTAAACTAAAAATCTCTAAATTTAGCTTTAGACCTGTCAAACAGTTTGATAGAGCGTCACCTATTCTGTATTTCTCTTAAATTGATAGCAATAAGGTTTAAATTGTCAATATAGAAATATAGAATAGGTTACACACGTTTGACAGGTGTAAACCTAAATTTAGAGAATTTAGTTTTAGAGGTGTACATTAGAATCGCCACCAATATTTAAATTCGCAGTAGGCTATGACTACAATGGAACAAGGGACTCTAAAGGTATCTGCAATGCAGTAATATTGTAAAATAAGATCTGATTGAATTCAGGCGTGGAAGATCGTAGCCTACACTTCTTTACTAACTCGGGTAGTTATATTCTGGTTTATTAACAGTATATCTGCCACTTCTAAGTACTAAAAAGAATGCAACGTTGAGTTTGTTTGATTTTTCCATTCGCTGTCCGAGGCATGCACCCGCAGTGGCGTTGACCCCGACTTTGTTTACCGTCCGGTTTGCGCCGCGGCGCGTTTCATCTCCACAGTAGTCGTCTAAATTATTGCATTTATAGCATTATCCTAGATTACCGCGCGTATACATTGTATCTAATCAGATATATTCAATCATCTTGTAAAGTAAAACCTTTGCTTGCTTGATAATTTTTGCTTTGAGTGCCTTTATTTCTTGTATCACTTTTAATTTTGCACGGCTCTAATGTATAATGCTGTTTGCATATTTTCCGATATTTAAATGTATCGTGACTCACACAACAGATGTATATTGAGTGATCCACTTGATTAAGAGTCTGGTTAAGCATTTTATTACAAAGCGTAACCTGTAGGCCGTAGTTGACGTGAGAGCCGCGCAGTCACGCTGTTCAAAGTAGTTTTAATGAAAAATACGACACTTGTATTTCTCAAGTGTCGTCGGGACGTGGGTCAATATGCTGAGAATTTGTTGTTATTCCAGGGTACACTCTTGAATGAGTTGCTCATTGTGAGAACACCCTTGAGGCTTTAACTATAAATTATGGTTTGGACTTATAACGTTCAGTTGAGTTTTTGCAATTTTTTTACGTACTAAATTCAATATAAATTTTAATTGTGTTAACTTTTCACAAAACCAGAAACGTAGTGCTAAAATTGGTAGCTTTGAGTAATTGAAGCTAGAGCATGTGCACAAATTAATTATTACTAGTTATTGGTTGTGTGTACATTTTTGTTGTAGCTGCATAGAACACAAAATAGTATTATATAACTCCTGTGGTTGAGTTCATACTGAGCGTGCTAGTGGCAAAGCCGTGAGCATGCACTTTACTTCCAACCTTGTCCGTATGCGCGTGAGCTGCAAGCTGCATTGTTCTTGGGTAAAGGGAACGATGCCTTGACATATTTATGGTTTACTAATAACTCAGATTATATTATTGTAATTTGTAATCTCTGTAATAGCAGTTGTATATTGTGTAATTTTGTAACACAATTTGCGGTTCCGTGCCGTGGGTGCAGCGTCGTAAATGTATTGCATTATTTCATATGCTATAGTCATTATATATAGTGTTAGAATCTACTAATTCATTTGCTGGTGGCTTTGGTGTCATTTATACAACGTATCGTTCACTATTATAATAATAATATTAATTCATTATTAATGCTTGCAATTGCGTCAAATTTACTGTGGCATACATTATTTAAATATCATGCAACTAACATATCTTTTCATAAAACAGTATTTTTACTTTACCAATATTTTTTACTAATAATACAGAACTCGCTCCACAGATGGTGCGTAGACTATAATAGCCTGCAATTTTATCATTCTGATGGCTGCCAGAGGGACTTTTTCGAAGAAATGTCCCTTTGTTAACAGATTGTTGAAAACGTCTTTTGTCTTAGTTTCGTTGTAATTTTGAAAATAAATATTTTGAGTTTACAACCCCTCTATTGTCTATGGATCGTAAGATTCTATTGTATATCGCTTTGAATGTCGCCGAACGACACGAAGAACTGTAGGCTGTAGAATTGTAGGCTCAGGGTTTGATTAAAATGAACATTCTTTAATTTCTTACATGGGTGCAAGCTAACTTTTAAAATAATTATAAAGCCATATTTTTTTCATTATATGTATATGGTTGCAACTACATGTTAGATATGGTGACAATATCTTCAACATAATTGAAGTTTTATATTTGTAGCATAATTAAAAGGCTATATAGGTATAAAAGGCTCATTTTGCAGAAGGCGATTTATTTTACCTTCATAGATGTGATACCATTGCAAGTGTTCAATTGAATTTCACTTAAATTCCGCAAATAATTTAAAAGTAGGATTTATCAGAAGGAAAGTTTTCACTTTGAAACGAGAATGACTCCACTGCGTCTTTAATTCTAGATGCACTATAATTAACTGTGTTTATATTAAGAGGAACGAAGAATGTATATAGAATATTATATAATAGATCGTTACTTGGATGCTATACAGGCATAACTTACAAAGTTGTATCATACCTTTTATCATATTTAAAAAAAATGTTTTTATTACTATTCCTTAAAGTATATAATATCTATTGGGCAGATAGATTAGTAGTAAGTAGGCTATTGCAAGAATTGTGGGGGCATTGTGCAATTGAGCTAACTGGATCAGTGCATTCTACAGTCGGAAATGGTAATGCTTCGCAATCTTATCTTCCTACGAAGTTTTAAAGTATTAAAAGATTTCCTTCCTAGAATGGAATACAAAGCTCATAACCCATTCTCGGAATTACTGAGTAGGAAACTAATAAAATTTTACAAGTTAACTATATTTAACGATCCTTTAATCTCCATAATTTCTTCTAAACATTTATTTTGCTTTAGTACAAAAATATCAGAACCTACTATAACAATATACAATTTTTGATTAATACAATTTCAATTAAAAAGTCGAAAACTCGATCCTTATAAGTTATTTCTCATTCGATATTATTTGTCTTAATCATTTAAGAATAATTGTAAGATCGCCGATATCCGATGTTCTTTTGTATAACATTGTATAATGAGATGTAAGCTGTCGACGACGGTGTATAATTTATTGATCGCTTTTTGTGTAAAATTATTTTGTGTTGCTTATGTACTGCCGCATACATTGTGTTGTAAATTTAAAAGCGTTTATCAAATATGTATCATCGGAAAACATTGTGTTATGAATATATTGTAAAAAATGTTAGTTGATTTTGTAGACATATTTTAACAATCAGATAACTAGCCCTCGAATTGTTTACAAAGGTACATTCGAACCAATCCAGGAGCCTTGGCCACATGGAACATTCTAAACGGAGTAGGTTGCACTAATGCAACTGCAGTATTGCAACATCGGGCCTTGCGTTCGCCGACCTACGACGGCCATGGACTAAAATATCCACTTTCACACTATAATATGCGTCATTCGATCTTCTTTGATTCTGCTTTAAAGTAAACCTATGGTACGCACTACATACTTACCTTGAAAACACAAAAGCCAATCAAAAGCTACCAATTATTATACTCACTGTTATCCTGGTATGTTAAAAACTAAAAACTGTACCTACTCATTTATTTACTATTTAAATAATCTAAAAAACAGTGCAAATCAGGTACGAAATTCGGTCTCTTAGATATCCACTGAAATAAGGTAAGCATTGTCTGATATGAGCATGATTTTACTAATTTTTATATTTATAAAAGAGTTAGTTTTTATCTTGACTCATTAGTCAATATAAAAATAGATATGTATTTCACTAATTTGTGTGAAAACTCTCCAAAATTATTTTCAAATTTTGTCACGATGCCTTTGAAGATGTTTCCTGTCCGGAAACGTATAGAATTTTATATCCTTTTTAATTACTTTGATGATTCAAAGAGTAAATAGAATACTTAAGATGGACCAATGTAGCGTAATAAAAATCTCACATATTTAAAGATCAATTTCATTAAAAAGAAATATGATGTCTGTGTGTTTTGCTTAATAGTTTTTATTATAA
Source organism: Pontia daplidice (assembly GCA_963693355.1). Classification (NCBI taxonomy): domain Eukaryota; kingdom Metazoa; phylum Arthropoda; class Insecta; order Lepidoptera; family Pieridae; genus Pontia; species Pontia daplidice. The sequence continues at coordinate 1,231,753 of CAVNZL010000044.1, read as the reverse complement.
CATAAGTAGGTACGTTTATAAATATACACCGCTGCGATTTGAGATATATTTTAAATTTATCTTAATTGAATTCACCTATTAGAGCGGATGATATTTAATTAACATATTAAATGCTATTAGTAAGGCCTCTTCTAGTAATAAATTAATTTTAATTATATGAGGCTCTGTTTAAGTCGTTTGTCGTCTTTGAAAATTTCACCTTACAGATAAAAAATTCAGTACTGTATGTATAGTCTTTTAACCAATGACGAAACGACAGATACGTTGCATCTGCTACCATGAACATTCTTTAGAGGCAAGGTGATCAGCGTTTTGGGTTGAAATTGAATTTTGCCGAGGTTCGAACCTCCCTCTGCCTATCTCCTTTTTATACGTGAAAAACCGCGGAGGAAGTACTTCTTTATGGAAATAGAGACGGTATTTAAGCTTTAATCATACCTTACAATACAACTAATGGCACTATAGCTGACTTTAATTGGGCTAATAGCGATACTCTTCAATTCTCTAAAAGGTAATGATTTCGATGAAGGATATCCAATTATGAATACACAAAAACGTATCCTCTCTAAAGTGTATATTTAGTTATTAACTTTTTTCAATATCCTTCGTTTTATTAAAAAAGTTTATTAATATTGAGCTTGAATAGTTAATCTTATTGTAGATAAGTGTCTTATTGCTCACCTTAAGAGACAAGTGAGAACTATATTATTATTTTTATACTTTAAGTTTAGTAGATATGGTTAATTAAACATCTTTAACGGATATAAATGCCAATTTATTTTACTATTTATTAAATTTACATATGATATTTCTCATAAATTTAAGATTGCGAGCCCTCTTGTATAAGAGTTTTATGGGGACGGTATCATTAGATAGGCCTAATTGAAACATTTAAATTACTTTGTAAAAAACAAATAAAGCAAATGTTAAAAAAATTAATAAGATTATTGTGAGCACGAACTGACTCGTGTATCTCAACATCTACTTACTATAGTGGGTATATTTTACTCCCTCATTCATAATACCAATTAAGTTTAATTAACGATTTAGTATTCATAGTAAACATCAGTCCTTCTTCATCAAAGCGTGCACACCTTTTTGGAAAATGGGACTAAATTGTGATGTTTGTATTTTTCAAAGAGGTAGGAGAGGAGGAGAGAGAGGAGGATAAGATGTCAAATGGGCTATGAATTCTAACACGTATTTTTAACTTAATTACGGAATTTTCCATCACGCAGTTTTCATTACAATTGCTATCACATATCGTTGTCCACGGTCAGGAAATGCTCAATTACTAATTAACATACTCATCATTATTCCAGTTTTTTTGTCTAATTAATTCTTTCGTCTACTTTAGTATATTTATTTAAAGTAAAACAAATAAATTAGACGTTTAATTAAGCTTAGCATTTTAAGATATAAAATATCTGTGGTAGGGTTTACAGATACCATAAATTATAGTTTTACAATTTATTGACAAGCGAATTCAATACATTCGGAGTAGTAAAATATGGAATAAATACTATCTATCTATGTATCTAAAACAATCTAATTTCGAATACGATTTTTATATTTCCTGTTTACTTTGAATTTTCCAATCTATCATATTTTAATAACGCCTCGGCAAATAATGAAGCGGTTATTTATTAAACCCGCAACGATTTATTTCAAGTGCGCTTTGTTGTCCGAACAATGCTTTCATTATATCGCTTACAAGCGCTCTTAATCACAATCTAAGTACCAAAATTGCTATTTCTCGACCGGACTCACGTTCTAACTTAAATTCCCATGCCTGTTGACAAGCCAATCGTAAACTTCAATATACCATATCGTAACTCATTCGTTATTGGTTAATTTAGGACGTGGGTCGAAAGTCATTGTATTAATCAAAGTGTAGTAAATATTTGCAAAGCATTGTAATGTAATAGTTCTTTTTATATAATACCTTATATAATACATTTACATAGCTATTTGACAAACTATGAGACTCTCGCGTTGGCTTTATTGTATGTTCATAGTTTTGGCTATTTTCAAACGTTATTTGATATTCATATGGCCTCAAGCATTAACTTATTCCCTATCACGCACCATTACCTCTGTTTATCTACTCTGTGAATTACCTAACAATGCATAGAAACAGTAAGGCGTTAATGAGTCGTAGTATGGCGGACCCGTTTGATGTATATGATACGATCTTATCATTGTATTACCATAAGAACATAATTAGTCTAAAACGCAGGCCTAATTAATGACGGAATATAGTAAGAATTATGAAAATAATTGTGATACTCGTCTTTTGATGAGTCGGGAACGTAGCGAAAAAACCATATGTATTGTTTTTTGTAGTGTGAAAATTTCCTGTAATATTAATCATTTAATCATTCCTTTCAATAAAAAGAACTAATTGCAACTCTCAAAAGAGGAGAAATTGTTCTTACTACCTATATCTGAAGATATGAAAATGTGGTTTGCAGGTTTAGCCTGTCACTAGACGATAATAAAAATATATTGAAGACTACTATGGTATGGTATTTTACGTACAAAAATACATTCAAAGTAAGACTATCTGACATAAAACCTTAGTAAGGTAATCCGACGCATGCGCGTGGGCGAATGGCATATAACCGGCCCGCATATGAAGAGATTATTCTTGAATTTTTATATTTCCCATCGGATCAAAATAAATTTCTTTATTAAGTCGAATTGAGCTTCAAGTGACTTTCATTACGTCGAGTTATGGTTGTAAAAACATCGCTCGCGTACTGATGGCAGTTTTATTCGTTCGATTCATTGTAGCCGATAACGTACCAAAGAACTCGACAACCACAGTTTGTAAATGGATGTCGCTTGAGACTGGTTCACTAAGTTTCTTTTAAATTAACAGAAATATTGATTGTTTTTGTTAACTCCTGGGAGGTCCACTTTTATTGTAACTCCATTGCTGTGGAATTCATTCTTTTAGCAAACCACTTATAGTGTTGTCCGTACGTACACTTAGCCTTAATGACGTGGTATTATACTAACTACGTTACAATATTTTGAGAAACAATAATAATAAACATATATCTAAAATTAATTAACATAAATTAATGAACTTTTAATTTAATTTAAAACAGCATAATGGTCAGGGTTTGAAACGATTTTCAATTTAAATTGCCACTGCTTAGTCAACTAAACTTTAAGTATTTAAAGGCCTTATTAAATTTAATTGATTTATTATACCCCTTTGTCAATTTTGCAATTATGGTCCAGAAAAAATATACTACTATTAGATACTATTTAATTGAGAAAAAAAATTATTTTCAGTCAGTAATTTCACCTGTATTGCTCAAATCACTATATAATTACAAATTAAACCGGTGAGTCGTATGCATACAATTAGGGGATCGTCGGTCATCGTACCTCGCTGCACTTACGACGCGGTCGGTTGCCGATGCGATCCTTATCGGACAATTAAAACATTGGCATTTCGCGACCTGTTGCTTTCCCTTTTTCCTTCAAACTGTATTGCCCGGCACCCTTTTACGATTTATAGCAGGCATCGCTACTAAATCTTACCCTTGTTTAAGTCAAATCGTTTGAATGCTTTACAGTTTGTAAGTATCTTTGCCGTTTTGTGCATAGCAAAGAGAGTTATTGTTTACAGTTTACACATACAATCGCGATAGCGGCACGTGCTTTCCAATAAAAACTTTGGAGGTCAAGTGTAGTAGGCGTATTTATATCGAATCGAGGCTATGCGCCGCGTCTGCGGGGGCGGTCATTAACTGGGTCGCGCGGGGACAAAGACCTCAGCCCCCACTGAGGGGGAAAACTAGGGAGGTTTCGCTTTCCTCGCTCCGCCGCTTCGGACTTTGTCGTCACTGCTCGGCTACCACGAAACACCCTGATGTTTCCTCGAACAAAACTAGGACGTAAATGTTTACTCTTCGCCTTCTCAATTCGTTCACCTCAAGGGGATTAATAAAGAAGTTTTCGAGCGAGTATTAATTCCCTCTCCCTTTTGTGGCCGGATGAGAAAATACCCCACAATTGAACTGTTGAAACGATTATCCTGTGATTTTTGTCTTTTTTATTGGCTTAACGTTACGTTTATATTATTTAGGGTCGTGTGAATTAAATGTATAATGAATTTTAATTATGTAAATTGCAACGACAACGGTACCCGCGTATTGTAGAGTCGTTTGTAGGAAGTCGGTGTCGTATTCTGATGACAAACTGAAAAAGAAGGGCATTGACAGTAAACTCATCTTTAAATCAACGAGTCATAATGAACATTATTATGAAGATTTAACGATTACAATTGCGTATCAGACAATTTGCGTCGTAACCAACTTATTACTCAGCATTCAGTCCATATGTTATTGTATATTTTTTCCTTTCCTTGGCAAATGTTTTGGGTAAACAACGTTAATTTCATTTATATTCCCCGTCGCCTTTTTGATTTTATAAATTCAAGTTGCGAACGTGGGAATGTGATTTATTATATTATTGATCTAAAACAATAATAAATAAAATCGGTAATAATGCCAATATTAAGTTCATCTGACATCACGAGCTTATTCTGTTCAAAGTGCATTTCAAAGTCAAATTTCCAACGGAAATGTTTATTTTTGGTGCAATATAATGTTTAAATACGACGGTCACGTGTATTGTGCATGCGCATATTACATAGATACGAAGATATAACAAGTGGAGCGAGCGACGTAGCGATCACTGACCTATGCCACCTACTCGCCTCAGACGTGGCGTCATCGTTCTGAGCCACCTAGATCGTAACAATTGTAGTAAGGATGAATGGATTAAATCGGTTTGTAATTGCAGATACAATTGATTTCACTGTTATCTTTTACGACAATGGGACAAGAACATGATGCCAATGAATGTCATCCATCCGATGTAAAACGGGTTTATTTATTTCATCGTTTTTATTATCCTATGAAACAAAATTTTGCACTTACAGAAATAGACGTATACATATACGAAGCACCAATATTAAAAAAACTAAACTAAATCAGATTGAATGAAATTCTACATAATGCGTACCAAATTTAGTATTATGTGTAGGTTTCCAATACAATGCGGGCCGCTTAAAACGTATTGGGTGTTTATTTATACGTATTATAGTGCTATCTTGTAATGTTATAATTTGAAATTTAAAAAGTTGCATTATATATAAAGTTAATAGCTGGTATCAGTATTCCTTAACTTAATAATTATTTAATATGAGGATAAGAGCCTACATAATTATTATTGATATACGATACATGAAGTCTTATCAACAAGCGTAGCGATCCATGTCAAGAGGCGTTTCGTAACAATCTAGTGCATTGCTCACTAGTGACACTTGTGATAAACTTGCGCTGGGCTGAGTCATGAGAGAAATAAACTTCGAATAATAATAGAAAAATATATAACTGTTTGACTATTTACGTCTTCAATTCGAAATTCGAAAACCCGTTACTTTGAAATAATAGTTTAAAAAATAGATAAAGGTATAAGGCTAACAGAAAATAATAGCCTGGATTCGATAATAATTCTTTATCTTTTAGTCTTTCATGCACTGATGTCCGATTGCAATAAGGTTGTTTATACGGTAAACTAATTAAGAATGTAAGTGATGAGCTTAACTTAGTAACGCTTAAGTATCAATACAGCAGTCTTTAAATGTTCGTTAGACTTTATAACTTAAAAATATCCTACACGCAGTCGCACATGGTTTAAACATCAATAATTATTAATGTGATACGATATGAGTTGCGTCTTATCTGCGGTCTAAGTGTCAAGTGTGAACAGTTACTGTATTGATTTTCTATACACTCGGAGTATATAACTATATGACATCGAGTTATTATATTTTACTAACTGATAGTTGTACTCATTAGTTTCTTGTTTTTTAGGTTTCCTATGTTCTATCGTTTCTGACGCGAGGTAGGCCGTCAGCCCCGCGAAGCATTTATTTATATAACCGTTAATTTTGTAATGCATTAATTCACTCTTTCTTATTAAGTTTTATAATCGTAAATATCACGAGTTTATGGTAAGTGTTGAGTTGTGAACACAGCAACAGTTTTACGAGCTCTGTCATTTGGTGTACGTTGAGCTAAAAAGCGCTAATTTTGATCGTTTGTTCTAAGCGCAGTGAATTACTAAAAAATAAAGTACTCAAAAGCTATATATGTCGACTTGAGTGTAATTATAATAGACATTCATAATAAGCCGTTGTTCCATTGATGTCCACTAAGCTACTTTATTAACAATAGGAACGATATCTGAAAGAAAAATGTTCTTGTTCTTTCAACATTATTATGGCCTATTTTAATTTGTTTTATCTTTCCACCATTGTTCCCGGTATAGACAATGCTTGCAAATATTACGACGGACAGATGTTTAAAAACTATTCTTCGAACACCTGATAATATTTAAGTTCATAAACGTGTTTGAAGATTATTTATCTGGTCTTATATTGTTACTGAGTTGAACATCGTTTTATTTGAAAACTTCTAATATGATCGGTAGCATAGTTAAAGGAAGCGATAAGGTTGGTAATTAATCGAAAAGAAAAGATTAAGAAATTTAACTTTTTTTAAATTCTAATTAATTATTGTGTATGTGTATTTGTATATATTTTTTAAAGTTCATTATTTCCGCGTCTGGTTATCAAAAATATCAAATTACGGCAACTTTTAAAACCTTAGTATAATTTGGCACACTGACATTGCATTATCAAATGTCAGTGTGCCATCTTTTATATGTGAGATGACGCAATTATACTAAATAGCAATAACCTAGCCAGCATAGGCCTTATATATCTCATAGGTGATCTTTAGGTATAAGAAGAATTTGATGTCGCCAAAGATAAATCTGAATGTACCTTATATACCGTAATTTAATGAGCGACTTATCTAATTAAGCGTCTGGACGCTTCCATGACAAATATAGGTTTCCGATTACGTTTAGGAGTTCTTGTAACATTGCAACAAAAAGTGTATCGCGACGGGGATCATAGGGCGAGTTTGGCTAAGGGCTATCACTAGGTTCTCGTAATATTAAATTATATTCATTGTAAAATTATTCTTGATGTCGTTGATTGGAGAATTTACAAGCTTTATACAGTTCCCAATTGCTCACTTTCAGACATTTATAAGTAAGTATTATTTGTAAGTTGTTGTTGTATTATAGTTGTTTAAACGTAATACCTTGAAGAAATATTTACGTGCAAGCAAATTGTTTTGAATGTTGATGACATATATAGTTTAATGAAAACAGGTCGCCACGGCATGTTTGAAGGCGTTTCAAGTTTTAATTTTGGCAGCCCTAATTTGGGCTGCGGGGCGGCTGCCGCGGGCGCGCGGGGTCCGGAGGGCTGTCGGCAGCGGAACAATGCGGCCGTATCGATCCGCCCTCGCCGTCTACGGCACGCAGGCCTCCGTGCCTTCATAAGACCTCGCTACTTCGAACTTTTGCTTTCGACTATGCGTTATTAGAACGACCAATGGATTTTTTTCTAGAGATAGAAGCTTAATATTTTTATTGAAAACAGTTTTGAAAGTATGGTGCTCATTTGTAAGAATTATAACCCTAAACTCAGGCATCGACTTGGCAATACTATCAAAACACTCCCGTTAAACGTGTGACGAAAATAACTCGCTCCTCAGATTTTTCAATCGTTTCGTAATAACAATTGTTTAGTTTATTTAGTTATAATGTCCGGTGGCTTTCTTTTGATAACAGGTGTTTTGTCTTGTAATCAGTGAAGTGTTGAATGCTTAGGTTTACTTCAATGAAATAAATTTTATTAATTTGTTTTTTTTTATTACTAAATCTATACGCAGACGTCAATCAGTTTCAAATTTCAAATAAAACACATTCGTATCCGAATTTCTGGAATTTGAAGGTGAGGTAGACTAACAGAATGAATTTAGGAAGCATTATTTTTATACTTATCGTTGCTTATTCTTAGTCTGTGTGGAAGTTTTTGGGAAAATATCTAATTCGAAAAATACCCCACAATACGCCAAAGAATTGTTGTGATATAATTATAAATTTGATCACTTAATATAGCGGTAATATGTATCACGTCTTCTATTTAATGCCCATCATTTACTTGAGATTGGTCCAATTACAAAGAGGAATAAACGAAGCACCGTGAGAGTCGCTTGTTAACTGACTCCACTTGAACTCTTGAGACACAGTTAACGATTATCGCCGTTTTTCCCTTCGTATCACTAATTAACGGTTATTTTGTATTCTATAAACATATACTGTTCAATAAATACGGTAAGTTTATATTCCATTTCGATATGGAGTACGCATTACCTTAGCCAAATAAAAATTACGGCTGGTATTTTATATCTATCAGGCATAAAATCAGAACCAATGTCGATAACTAGCTACGCACATTAATTTAGGAGCTTTGAAGTGGTTTAACAGGTAGGCACAAAGGCCTGAGCAGACCTGTAGGTAACCTAATAAAGATGACGACGCGTGCCAGGGTAATGACTTGGCCATATAAGGCCACTAACATGGTCTAAGACCTATTATTAACCCTTATTAGATTAGTCCCAATCGGGAATGTAAAGTTTTTTACAAACTAGCAACCTCGACTTCTCGCGTCTTGTATATACTAAACCATCCTTTCATAATAAAATAGAACCAAATTCCGTACAGTTATAATATACAAATCACTGGCTTAGGAAGTCGGAACAAGCTACTCGTCATAACTTATGGATATTATTTGGCAACACTTCAATTTCGCGAGCCGTGCGTCAGATATCTTGACCTGCCGCAACATTGATTGTTTTCGTAATATAATTTAGTACAGTTAGGATAATGTTTGTAATCATTGTGTTAAGTAGATAAGTATAAAACGGACGCATTTAAACAAGTTAAGACCGTATACAAACATTTTGGACGGTTTTATATAGACCACGTTTCAATATGAAACATACATGCGTAATTCTTTTGAAATAATCCAAGAATTTTTTGTGCAGTGACACTAACTTTGGCACTCATTTGTTATGTTATTATGGCCACTAATGATGCCAGGTTTTATCATCATTTCCAAGTGGACTATACTTTAATATCGATATATATATTTACTCATGAAATCACTTTTTTTTAGAATTAAGTTAACATCATTTTGATTTCTTACAGGTTAGAAGAATTGTATCACCTCTTTTCCACTTTTCTTTTCTTTTGTTTAAGCTAGAGTTACGCTTTTACAAACTAACATCACACTAAAAGAATACAAATTAAGTCAGAGACATTTAAATGACCGTCAAATGCTGACCCTGAGTGACATAAAAAAATGTATAGGTAAAAATATACACCGCAACAATAGGTGCATAACGCATTCAACGCTTCACTGTTGCGTTTATAGTTTTAAAAACCATTCAATTACCGCGTCGCTGTTTGTCGTTTCCATTTTAAAAGGCACTCTAAACCCTTTGACGGGCCCAGACTTGGCATTCCCGGGATGCCATGGACGCGTGAGTCTCTGATCACTAGGTTTGTGCGATAAGTATCGATGAAAGCTGCATTATTTATATATAAATTACAAATAACTTTTAACATTATATCACAGTTACAAATACAAGTTTTAATATTTAAGTTACGTTGACCTTTACAAGGTCTTTTGAACCATGAGTATGTAAATATATCTTCACAAATATCTTCTTACACTAAATGATTACGTCTTCATCAATAAATTGATATTAATGTAAGATAATTAATCAACTTCAGAATAACTGTATATTAACTTTTAAGTTTTACAGAAAGATTAATTCCTAAATATAGGAATCAACTATCAACTAAACAACATCGATAAGATGACTAATAAGTTAATGTGCATTTATGTTGTACATCACTAAAAATGACGTGCCGGTTACGAGGTAACTGAAGCTGACACATGATGGATAAGCTGCAGCGGGGGCGGTTATATCGAAATATAACGCGATGAAATCTATTAGGGCCAATTTATCGACTATTTTTATTCGTTGAAGAATTTATCATGGACATTTTTAATGGATAAATTGGTATAGGGATGTTCATGGAATCGAAATAATATTGCTCTACCCCGTTGTAAGGTGGTCAAGTGCTTAATGAAGCGTACAATAATGTTCTAACTTTTTACCTGGCAGTTCTTGACCTAGGTCGGTTCTTATCCCGCGACTTGGATAGTGAAAACATGAATCTTGTTCAAAGCATGAATGAAGAATATGCATTGAAGTTGTAAGCCTATGTATGACTGGAATAACGTAGAATAGAGAAGGAGGAACAGAATAATAATGCACAATGTTTCGTGAGCAAGAAATTAACAAACATAGTGTTATATATGACCTTTGTTTATATCTACTTCGGATGACTTTGTGGACGGGCTGTAAATTGCCATTATAGTTATGAATTGATTTTGAGAAGATTTTAAAAATCACTACCATAAATTGATCAATATCATACAAACGTTGATAGTTTTAGCGAGGTGCAGCATATATTTTTAGAGTAGGTATATAATTGCAATGTGAAGGAGTGGGACTCACATTTTACAGTTTGGGAGTGCCCTTCTTTCAAAAGATTGTCTTGATCAGAAATCTCGATTTCATATTTTAAAAATCTATGGACCATAGATGTCACCATATGTAAGCCATGTTTGAGATTTTGTCCTTGAACATTAAGTTTTGCTTAAAAATAAAAAAGTGTTCACTTAATACACAACAACATCTATGTATAATTGTGGATTAATTACAAGTATTATTTGTGACGTATGTGTGTACCAAATAAAATTTATTTCGTAATGACAGATGAAGACATATTTGTCCCACAACCTGTAATTAGATAGATCCGTCAAATAAATATGTTTAGTTTATATTACTTGTTAACATTAAATTTGAAACCAACTTCAAATCTAACCTGGAATGAATGAAAAACTATATAAATTGATCTTATATCAATTTACAAATATGTATCGTGCTACGGTAAGAGAGTTCCGGGGTGGCGAGATGCGGGGTGAGGCAATACGTCTAACGTAGGGGAGGCTGATACACCGCCATCTGGCGTGAAGGCCTAACGACCTATTATGTATTATCGCAGCTGATAACTTTGTTATACCGGACTATTTTTACGTCCTCGTACCGAGTATCAAATTAAGACTTCCATTGAGAATAAAAAATATTTTCGTAAACCGCAATAAATATAAAATATACTGTTTTAAATCTATTACGAAACAGTAATAGTTCTTAATTGAAATTCCTATTTGAGACTAGCTGACTCGGCTGACGTCCTGTCTTAACTATGAATATTGAATTCAAGTTGCTATAATTTTTTAAATATTGTTGTAAACTATTTAAAAAAAATAGAGTTTACTTTTGTTATTCTCTCTAATACAACATATATAAAAATGCGACGCAATGTAAAAAAACAAATTTAATCAATTAGTTGTTCCGCTCTGGGAATCTACTCATTTATTTGTTTAACGTTACGACTTACCTAAAAATAATTTGAAAAGTCGAAGCTCAACCCTTCAAGCAGGGTCCATTCCGCCCAATTTGGCGCCTCGGGTTTGTCTGCGCAGATGCGTCGTCGCCCATCGCTTTGATTACACTTTGATTGCGCGTCACTCACCCCAGAACTGGTATTGGTGTCAAATAGACGGTGCATGATTGAACCTCGCTAAATTTGAGATACTTGTACGAGTTCTGACCTGTCATTCGTGTGCGTTTTCATTTCCAATTTTTTTCGTGTATTGTGATGAATGTTTATTGTTATAAAATACGGAACGGTTTTGGTCAAAACATAAAAGTAAATAACTTATCTTTATGTTATTGTTTTTAAAGTTAGTCAAGTAAGCCAATTTATTTGTTACATTCGAGTTCACTTCAGTATGAATGGTTTCCGAAGTTGCTTTGGAGCTATTTTTGTATTTCCAAATATAGACCTAACATTTTATAAAACACGTATTCTTATTTAACAAATTTGAAATTTGTACGTAATCACAGTCGAAATAACTTTGGAAGCAAAAAATAAATCGAAATAAATCATTACCTAATCCACGTAACAGGCAACCATTCGTAACCCCTCAAGAAAGTTGAGAACGCGAACTCCAAACTTCGCAATCGCGATAACTTGTCCCGTTTTCACCCTTGAGAGTTGTTCCACGTAATAGGAATTATTCTCTTTTGCTTTATAACTCTTGCGTCGCATAAACTTTTCGCGGTCATACTTTGAGATCTTTATAAGAATTTAACCTCGATATTATGTCACACCGAATCGCGTATTTTACTTATTTATGATGTATTTCACTTACTATAATATAGTTGACAAACTGAAGAGTTATGCCATCTTACATAAAATTACACGGGGATTATGTATACTAAAATTTTAAAAAAAATAGGTGCAGTATCAACATTACGTACCAAACCTTTACATTGTTTAATCGTAATATATTCAATAAATACTTCTAATAAAAATTAACGACGAAAAAAACATCGTTAAACATCGTCCTTCTTTAAGTTAACTTAAACAATTTTTTATACTAATATACCTGTACTTTAAATTTAATATTTAAATCCATATATTCAATTTAATGCTAAATTTAAATAAACCAATTAGTGATATTTCAAAAAGTAAATCATTTAACCAAATAATCTATAGATAATATTGTTCCACGCCGATATCGTGACAGTTGGTATTTACTATTGACATATTAATACAAACGAGCATGGCAAATTGGGCCTTATGCTGCATATTTATAGAATTTAATTGTGTTTTTCTATACACATCTGGTGCAGTGTCGACGGCTATTTTTATTTTTACGGGTTCAGTTCCCTTCGGTCCCTTCCACGAACAATGTGATGCGTCTCACGTAGGCTTATTTTCAATCTAAGGTTGTAAAACAAAGATGGTTAAAGAATAGGTAGGTATCTATAGGGACAGGTACCTGCTCTTTATAGGAAAATTGACTTAGGACTAATAGTTATAGAAGGTACGGCTCTTTATATGAGCTTTCACTTCGTGATATATTCGTGATCTACATATATTTTTATTACACTGAATAGGAACTCTTAGTAAGAAATATTGTAGCTTATGTATTAATATATTTATTTTTAATCAGCCTCGAGTCTTCGTCAACTTACAGGAAGTGTCACGGATGGTGTGAGGCACATGCAAGGTTTATCAACCCGTAATGTCTATAATATCTATAAATAAGTCTTAACAATTCTTATTTCTATATGACTATTATAAGTTTTATTATTGTCATATAAAATTCAAATTTTATTCTTAATCATTTATTTGAATAATAGTCTTAATCGGCGTCGCTAATTTGTCTGCGTTCGAAATAAAGGTAGTCAGCATCTATACCTATATAATTTAAAAGCGAAAGTTTGACGTTTAAAGGTGAAATTTGAGGTAGTAGATGTCCGCTTAGTGTATGAGACAGAGCCAAATTGAGGATGTCTAAGGACTCTACCGAGTTGGTATGAAATTTCCTTATGCTTCAAGGAACAATATGTGAAAGGGCTAAACTAACGTTCGAAAGGCAAATTAGCTTTAGATAAATATTTTTTCTCTTACAAGTAACATCCTGTAGGGCTTACACAATAGACAGAAACCCCCTGCGACTAGTATTCGAGAATTATTCCGAATTAAATTTATTGGAAAGTTGTATTGTCTGATTAACGTCATCTAATATTGCTTCACTCCTACACGTGCCCAGTTTTTGTGGAGCAACTGAATAATTCAAGACATCTCGCGAGGTTCAACGGAACGGACGCTTATGGTTCCACTGTTTTAGTTTCGTATATATTAATATGTTCATTTAAAATTTATATGAACGAATAATGTTACGGTGGCAATTGAAATTTGGAATATAAACTGTTGTTGTTAGTCCATAAAAAGTAGCCCTCGTTTGGACTTCTGTCTCATTTCGCCACAACGTAAACACATTTTGATAGAAAGAGACGAAATAGTACTTCAATCAAAATACAATCGTCTAAGTTTTTATGGATGTTTTAATACTGGATTTAAAACTGATACTGTGTATAATAATTTTTAGATCAAAATCCAACATACTTATGGAATTTTTTCTCTGTACTCCTTCAAAAGACCCGTTATGTCACCTGTAAGAGTTGAGACATCTCAACGTCATCTCAAGGAAATAAATCGATGGGTTAGGCATTGGACGCCCGAATTCTATCTATGGCTAACAAAATAAACTATTTTATATATATATAAATATTTACTAAGTTTCCCGTGGCATTCTACAATGTTGCTGAGCATGCGTGTACCTTTTTAAAATTAATAATGACTCATCGAACTAAACAAGATATTTCGGGTCCCCCACAGTTTTCATTATGATAGACGGTTGGAGAGTTTGTTTCAACAGTATCGCATATTATGTCAGCTATAATTGGCCACTGCAAATGCACACAATTTCAATGAACCCAATCAATTACAAAGATTCCCTCCTCCTCTTCACTTTCGTTAGAGTAACCCTTCGTATGCAGGCTATCAAGCGATTAAAAGTAAAAATGTATTATTCATTTTAGCAGTCTTAATATAGTATGTATAAAATAAAATTTATTTTCATACAACGCCAGGTAAATTTATCCGAAGAAAGTAGAAACAATTACGAAAAGGAAATATTAAATAATAAAGACACTAATTGAAAAATGTTCATCTTTCCTTTCCTAACTATGTCTTACTATAAAATGTGTGAATACATAAAACTAGAAAATATCGAAGCTACATTGATTATAAATGTAATTTCCTTTATGTTAAAAGCATTTGAAAAGTTTATTACGAGTATGAAAATGTTATCTTTACAGCGTCAAGCCCGTCGCGTGCATACATTCTCACCGACATAAGTGAGTTTGAGCTGTAATTCTCGTAATGGACAATTATTTCGGCAGCCGACGGTCACACGCGCGGTTCGTGCGTGCTCACTATTATTACCGGACAAGACGCGTGGCAGTGGATCACTTGGTATAAGTTATGAGCGGAAGCATAGGTTTAACGTTACGTCATTGTAATTTAACAAGTTATAATAAAGTAATATTTCAGAGGCGGAAAAAATTTTGATTTCAAAAATTTATATAGACGAGTTTGTATACCGATTTCGTTAAATACTCGTTTCATTATTACGCCTCAACAATAAACTATATTTTTTATAAACGATTTATTTTACTGAAGGAATTTCGTGTCGTAAAAATTGGGAATATATACATATTTTTTACCTTCTCCGCCGTATCTTAACCCGTACGCCACCATTTCGTGGTCGATAAGGCCATGTGTGCAGCCTCCGCGGGAGAGCTCCGCCCGGCCCCCTCACTGACTATTTTCATTTATCACTCGCTTACACAGCGAGATGCTTTTTACGGTGCAATTATATTTAGACATAAATATTATTAACCAATAACATCGATTGTAAGGTCTACAGACAGTTCTTGCAGTTATTGCGAATCATCAAAAAAGGGATACAAATAATTTATTTATTAACCATTAAGGAACTTATTATAATATTTAAAACTGGTTTCCTTGTGTGGATAAAATATTTACATATTCATCATAGCTTTAAGTTTATTAAATTTTTCCCGTTACTTGATTACAAACGTTATCAAAAGCTTTAATAGTAATTTTAAATGAATATAGACAGTCGTGAAAAAAGGCTAAGTAAAATAATTGAAGTTGTAAAAGTCTCCTATCCAATTGACAATGAGCCGTTTATTGATAGAAAGCCTAGTAAATCTAATAATTTTTTTTGTTGAACGCGAAACGAATGAAGTAAAACGTGTTTGAAATAGACAGGGGATTAACTAGCCCCTAGCGTTAGGGGATCTGCAGATATAGCGTAGTGTGCGTGCTTCGAACTCGGTGCTTTGGATAGAACGGATCAGTTTCATACATTATTGACGATCTCGTGCGATTGTTTGTTGTTTTTCTCTGTCTCGTGTTTGCCGTTCAGCTGTAGCTTGAAGCCATCTTAATTAGTTTTTGCATTTACTAAGTCTATTTACTAAGGCGACCTAATGCTCGACGTTGCCTCAAATAACTAACCATTCAATATAATTCTTTTTTTGAGTTCAAAATATTAAACAGAATGTTTCTCAGTCAGTAGAAGGTAAGTATGAATTCAGGTACCAGGTGGTTGTTGATGTATTGGCTCGGTGCGGCAACGTCGCACCGGTTGTTTACAATAGAAAAGTAAACGAAAGCTCCCAACTAGTAACTTGATAAACGAAAAGCTGTTTGAACTTTTTATGGTAAAAATGTGTGTCGATCGTATTGTATTGAAATTTTGAAATGTTGGAACTAAGCAATAAGGTTTATTGGTAGAAATTTTGATGATACAATCCCTCGATAGATATAACCCTAAGAAACTTAATATGTGCCTTAACTTAGATTACAAATAAATCCCTTTTTTATAATAACAAGGTCTGAAATAGGATATATGGAGAGCAGTTTTCTAATTAAGGCATGCATAGTGTAAGGTCTATTTACCTCTCTGCATGCTTTGTATAAATTAAAGAACTGGATAAATTACACCGTCGTACAAACTTTCGAAATAATTTGGTTAAAAAAATTACAAAAGATAAATATTACATAAGGTATCGTTGTTTTGATATATTTTCGCGTCGCTTGCGCAATCCCCCATATTACTATTATCGCAATTGACACAATATTTCCGCCCAGTTACACCTGATATCGTGTGCGTTATCAGTTAGCTTGTATAGTTATCTATTATCGTGGAGTGCGTAAGATTCAATGTACTGCAAGATTATGATTAATGACAGGTTTCGAGGTATAAATATTTAATCTACACTTGAAAATGGTTGCCCCAATAAAATTACTCGTACATTTATAGCACGGTTCAATGGGTGATTCTGTGTACCAAGACCCTTAGAAGACATTAAATAGATTTTAGATTAGTAATTTTTTTAAAACAATAATTCTCATTCACGTTGTTATAATTTTGACGGGACTCGTAATATTTAAAGTGTTTCAAGGCATTTAATTATAAATTGTAATGGTTTTTATTGATGGTAAAATTAACTTCACAATAAACAAAAGTTTATGAGTTTGTTTTGGTTCCAGGTATGTTGGGGTCCGAATTACGTGTTCGTGGGAACAGCGAGCCTTCTGACCGGCCGCCAACGGTATAACTCGTTAGAGCTATTATCAAAGGTATTGTTATTGTTATTATAGCCCCACCTCGAACATCAAAAATTACAATAATTTACGATTCGAAAATATAATATGTGTATTTGCAATCGTCACAAAATCTTCAACTAATTTCGGCTATAGACACTTTAAATAAAACAAATATCTCAGTAATGTCTCAGATTCAGACATCTTATCCCAGACATTTGTGTATAATTTTGAAAAGTATATTTAGGGACTACATTCTGATGTATAAACACTAGTTTACACTTGAATAGATCAAAGGTGCAGTGAACGTGCTTATAGCCTTCACTTGCATGGAGGTCTCCGTTCGAAGCAACCCTCCTGTTACTTACATACTATATTTGACATATTATTATAGCAGCGGACTTGTAAAGTAAGTTTAAAGTGTAAACACCGGTTGGTAAAATTGAGTTTGCGGATGTATTATTCATTTTTATTCAACGAAAAACGTCAGGTACAAAATTTTCGCAAGTGTTTTCAATTATATACCATATATATTATACGATGTGAAAAAGCTCAAATCTAGGTACGTTTAATAAATTGTAAACTGCTTTATACGTTATTAGCTATTCTCCCACAAGATGTCAAATTATTCAACCCTATAAGGGATATCCAATTATAAAATACATATTTTAGTGTACGCGTTGGTCCCTGTAATTCAATTCGTGAGGTCGAATTACTTGTTGACGAATCCATTATTCCCAAGTAGCTAAGCTAAACTAAAACTATAGGGATGAGGATCAACATGTTAGTTGAATGTGTAGTCGATTCCAGGTGTTAGAGCTAGTGTAGATCCTACGACTTTAGCATTTTTCTTTCGATTAAATGGAATATAAAGAGTTTTTTTTTTATAAAATTTCGAATCTAAGGTAAGTAAAATATTGCAAGAATTGCATTTTGTTGCGAAATAAAGCGTTTATTACGCGATTAAACATCTGTTAGATTTTATTAATTACTACTGTAAAACAAAAAACTTAGAGTCTACGCTAATTATTATTTTGAATTATAAAAATTACGTAGTCTATGATTTATAAGATCTGTATTTTAAACAAAAAGTTATCTCGAAAAAATAACCATCGCATTCATGATTCGGAGGTTAACGGAATTCTAGCGTCAATAATAATTAATATGCAGGCAGCGTCTTACCACAGAATATTTTAATCAGATTTTAAAAAGTTCTTGTAACTTCAAGATACATAATTAAATTAGAATATTAAGTCAGAAGACTTAGAAAGAAAACGAAGGTAATAAAAGATATGGAAAGGGCAAAGTTTTATTGGTCTAAAGTTGTACTGGAGCCAGGTAGTCGGGCTTCGAGATAATAGATAGATATGGAACTTTTGTGTTAAAAGTAAATACTAATATGTAAATTTAGGAATTCTTTGGTTTCATTTAAAACATAAAGAAAACAAATATGGCTTAAGAAACAAATTTAAACTACCCCTTAACGCCGTACGAACTAACTATGGTAAGAAAACAATATTGTTTGAAGGAGCGCTGCTGTACAACAAGTTACCAAATAGTGTTAAAGAGTGTGATAGCATAAATATTATATAATTAGAAATGTACAAACACACTAATCATTTAAATATTTAAATTTTATCTAAAAAGCCCTAAAGGCTATATGTTATACTTAAGTCAAATCTCTGTCTCATTATATCTATTTCGTTTGTTGAGAAATAAAGTTCTTTAAACCTAAACAACGTTACTTTTGAATAAATGTTGAAACGAAATATCTGTGCAACAGTAACAATACTGCGACGAAAAGAGTATTAAAATAAAATATAATGTGTACCGTTCAAGAGAAATTAGTTTTACGCGAGAGTTAATTTATAATTAGTGATGCCGAGCATTTTATGCGTAGCTTTGCATCTAAAGTCACAGTCGTAACTCGTAAGCTGGTATTCAAATGAGGGCATTAGTCAAAGGATAAGATAGGTTTGAAGGGATCATTACTCAGAAACATCCCTGTATTTGAGAACATTGGTGCCGCATAGCGGTTTGCAGAATATAAATAGGGCACTGGAGGAGAGAACATTTCCGGTGACATGTTAGGGTTGACTATTTCATCAAATTTATAGTTTTTTTTAATTGTCTTGAATGAAGCATGGTTTAGGATTATAACATCAGTGATGCTACGCCACACATAAGATCAGTTTACTTGTTGTATTTCAGATATATAGCACCATTATTCATTTAAAAGTATCTCTCCAACTGCACGGATTTATCTAAAGCAGAAAGAGACTTAACAGTAATTTAATGTTTATTGTGACAAATATTATTAAAGGAGCATACAGTCATGCTCCTGTAGTTTAAAAATGCATTTATGATTATTATGAGTTCAAATTTCCAAAAATCAGGCTTGGTTTGAAGTCTCGAATTATCAACGATTTACAGATAATTGTAACGTGTGAGCAGCCCTACAAAAGCCCGCAGCTTTGTCGGCACTCTGTTATCTCGCACCGACAAACGTAATACATAGTTAGTAATTGCACTCGATGCGTTGTGCTGCTGTTTTTTCTCTCCATCTCTTTTCTCGAGCCCGAAGTTGGAATTTGGATTTTAGTTAACTAATTGTTTTCAATTAAAATAAATCCCAATAAATAATTGTTTAAAATACAAAACTATTTTTATCTTGTGCGCTTTCTAATAACTATGGTTTATCTCAGAAAATTTAAAAACTTAAAGAATAATTAAACTATTTCAATAAGTCTTCACGACTACTAACATATCCTTATATGTATGTATATCTACTACTAGTTAAACAACAACAGATATAGATATTGTGGGTCAGAGTTCTATGTACAAAACCCTCAAGGCATATAACTAATTTACGTCTTGCTAGAAATACTATTACGATTTATTACATTGTCTTATGCAAGCTTTATTGTCGATAATATTAAATGCTTGTCACATAGAACTTAAATGGTAAATTATTTCAAAGCTTTATTTGAGCTATTTGTTAAATGCTGTAACTATAAGCGACAAAATATACAATTAATTATACTTCTATATGGTAGATAGTGCTTGATTAATATAGGTTTATATCATTGTCTACTACTATACAGATTTTAATAATTAAAAAATCTAATATAAATTCAAAAGGAATATTCAAGTACCCGTCTTAATTCGTGCCTCCGAGAGCGGGGAGACGCGATTTTTGCCCTTTTTGCCCTCAGTGCGTGCCTCCGAGATTTATGAGTTCAACCTTAGCGATCCAGTCTAACTCGTTGCTGCTAATTAATTTAAACTTGTTCTTATACATAAGCCAACAGGATCTGAAAGGTGCAACCTGATTGCATATTTGAACTCCAAATCATTCAATAATTCGAATACTATATCGACGCCCACGCGTTTTTGTGGAAGTACTTTTGAATTTTAATTATAAGTAACTACTACTTACAAATATATACCATACAATATATTACATTATTTATACACGATTAATAAATTCATACTTATAAATTCAGCATTCTTATTAACAATAATTTAAAGTCAATTCATTTTTATAAATGTTTATCAGTGTATATGTAGTTAACAATTATGTTCCGAATAAAACGCTTTTAAATTATAAAATTCAAACAACTATGTTTTGCAAATATAAAACTCGTACAATCCTTGTATCTAGCTAGCATAACGGAATGTAGTTCGAATTAACTATGATATTTTTATTCTTATCTTATTGCTTATTGTTGTGTTTCATAATAAACTAATAAAATTTGAGTTAGTTTCTAAAGTAGATAATAATTTATGCTCTGATAAACACTTGTAATCTCTAGTCAACTTTATTGATTAATAATAAATATTTTTTATTATAAGACATAATTGGAGTCGACATGGATGAAATTACAAATTGTATTATTAAAAATTCCTTATTATAAGATATACTTTTTAGATTAATAGTTTTTGACAAAGACAAAAAATGGTACAAAAGCGAAGCTTAACCCAAAAATTTCGTTGAAATAACAGATATATGATCTTATCAATAGTATTATTTGCCGAGCCACACCCGCTGCGACAAGTATGATATAAATGGACCACGTAACTAAAATAAAGTTATCTAGTTGCCGAAATGAGGTCACTACACATGAACGTTCGAATATCGTCATGGCGTATTGTTCCTATCTGGCTGTCCTAATAAGTGGCTAAGTTGAATGAGTTTCATAATTCAACAAACTAAATTTCTTGAGAATTTACTAAAATTGTTTCAAAAATTCAAAATAAATCAATTAAAACGGCTGCAAAAAAAAGAGTAATAATTATTATATACAAAACGTAGGTAAATGAAAAAAATCGCATATTTTCATTAGGCCCACAATTCTTTGAAAGTCTTTCTTTGTCTGCCGGTGATTATTTTGTATTGTTTTTAGTTTTCAAATAGTAGTCCGAGCCTTGAAGAAATGTGCTTTTTCATCAACCCCGCCTCAGAACTAAGGTTTTGTGTAATTTATAAAGGAATATTACTTCCACAATCTAGTAGTTTTCTTTAATGATAATAGATGAGAATTTAAAAGTTTCATTATTTTCAAAATAACTAAGTATGCGTTACTTTTAGTTGTTAAGCTCGAGTTATAATTTAGCGATGTGACATACTCAAATGTTGTCATATGTTCTCGAAAACTATACTATATACTATAAACTACCCTGTTCTTAAAACGTACTTTTTAAATATTAATTGTGAAGATATGATTGTTTCAAAGGGGGTTAAGATACACTATATAATGTGTATAATTTCATATAGGTACTAGTAGAAATTTCTAACTAAATCTGCTTTCACATTTTATGAATAGAACAGCCAATGTGCAGTTTATTTTTTGTATGCGTTACGGAAATGGTATATAATGCCATTGTTCCGCTTAGCAAGTAAATCAAAGTAACGGCTTCCAGGCGTTCAGCTAAAAGTACTAAAGGACAATGGCTGCAAATTGCCAATTTCTAAATAATCGTTAATAACAATAAAATTCTTGGAATTTTATCAAAGTATCACTAGAAATTTTATCGAAAATAGTCATACGAAAAATGTATTTTAATAGACACATAAGGAAATAATATTTTATAATAACTTCTTCTGAAATAACATTAATAAGATACATATAAAAAATCATGAGATCCAGAGATACCGACTAGATAGGAAATGAGCTGAAGCCTTTAACTATTCGTATGTTACGAGCGAGCAATTGATTGCTAAATTGTTCGTCTCGTATCTGAGCGATCCATTTCCGGCCACTGCACTTTTTGTACCTTTATTCCAGCTTCGAAGGATAGTATGTAATGGAATAGAAAAAAAGTTATAAACTAAATACATCTAAATTATATTTTTATATATTAGGTATTATTAAAGAAATCGAAAAAATATAATGCCTATACTAATATGACTCCAGATTTATAATGAAAGTGTATTGAGATCATAGTCGGAATCATTTGTATAAATAATGATTTTGCTTTGCGTAACTTCTGATGACTAAGCATGGCTATTTCTATTTGAAAAGTCAATAAATATTTGTATCAAATATAACCTAACGCTATTTATGTTCATAGTAACATAATACCATTCCACAACCATAAGAATAAACAATATAGTACTACGTATAGTAACGTACTTCAATCGATGAGGTGGTAATTTGATTTAACTTTAGATTCGTTTCAAATGAATTATTGTTAGGAATCGATGGTGGTCGTTTTACGATTAAAACACCTTTAAGTTCTTTCCCGTCACACCATCAAAAGTTAACAGTGCCTTACTAATGAATATCGGTTAGGATGATACCTCTAAATTGAACTGCCGTGAAGTTGTAATTAACAATCACTCGTTTCAACCTTGGTTTGAAGAAAAAATTGGAAACTTTTATTTATTATTTCTAGTAAATCATGAGATTTTATAAATTCATTCGTTGGACAAATGTG
The DNA here is from genome assembly GCA_963693355.1 of Pontia daplidice. Taxonomy (NCBI): domain Eukaryota; kingdom Metazoa; phylum Arthropoda; class Insecta; order Lepidoptera; family Pieridae; genus Pontia; species Pontia daplidice. Next base: position 1,208,671 of record CAVNZL010000044.1, on the reverse strand, counting down.
CTCATGTGGAGTTACAACTTAATTAATAATAATTTGTTAGTTAATTATAACTTACATTATGGTAGGAAACTAACGAAACACCCAGAAATCTTTGTCACAAATACCTGCGTATGCTTATACGGAAGGATGAGCACCTATTTGCGTACCCAGAGATGTTAAACAGATATAAATGCTAGTGACTAGTTTCTAATGTTATCCTGACCATATTAGTCTTTAAAATCTGAATTAATTTTTAAAATCTTAAGGCGTTCCGTGTTAAGTAGCACTCATACTTAAGTTATGTAAAAATCAATCCATTTACCATTCCACCCCTTTAGGTATTCTCAAGGCTTGAACGTGATAAAAAATGCAAAGATCCATATGGAGTGTGTGAAATAAGCCACTGTAGATAAGAAACAGCTTTATAATCGCGCGTACGTCCCGTCCCTCTTCCATAAATATTCTAAAAGGCGAACGAAATGAAATAGACTACGCGTTATTTGTACCGTCACAAAAAATCTTGGAGGAATATTTGATTGATTGAATATTGACTTTTAGTTTTACTTTTAAAGATAAGTAAGACATATAATGTAAGTCGATTATTCTTATTGTGCTGTTGTGGAACTTTAGAAAGATTCTTTTTAAAATATATTTAACCATATAATAAAAATTACTGTAACATATTTTTTGTCGATGCAGAAATCTCCCATTGCAGGTACTTAAATGATTTGTAACGTGTAAAGTGAAATTTCGGATGCTGATATTATATTGTAGGTCAGACGAAGGCGGCAAAACTTGGAGTCTAGCTTAACGCCACCCTCCGCTTTGAAATTGAGAGATGCTACGGAAACGAACGCCGTGGGTGATGTTCCACCCCTCGATCTCTGTGACTTGACTACCAACATCAAAGTGCAAATTTTTATTATTACATTACGTGTATATGACGGCAAAAAGCACTTTTACCTGAGGATTTAACGTACCGTCGCTTTATAAAATAACAAAATTAATTTTGTTTGAAGAAACCGGTTTCTAATAATATATTGCAAAAACTGCAATTATTGTTCGAAACAGGTTGTAGTCGGTCATTAACTTGGCGGTGGCTTATTTGCGAAACCGTACCTAAACTGTGTTAATCAAAATATAGATTGAATTATTAATTAACCTTCGATCGATATGAGTTTTCGTCAACATGTAGCAACGTTGGATTTTAACGGATGTTCTAAATTTAAAGATACCTATTTTAAAATTGTTCAAAATGTTCTCTTTTTTTATCAACATCTAAGAATGTGTTCATAATGCTTTATTGAGATCAAAATAGTAGCTACAATTAAAGTATGGAATTAATTGATTTAAACGCCTCAAATGGTGATGGCAACTTCCACATTCCAAGCGACTCAAGTCGGAATCTAGTCTTGGAAGACATTTTCATAAGGATTATAAAAAATAACCATGACGAACGATGCGGAACTTGCTAAGATCTTTTTCTAACGCGGGTATCATATTTTAATTAAATACTGATTTTATCTTAATCTTTATCTAAAAATCAACAATTTTATTAGAAGAATAGAATATAAATATTCTTTTATTTCTTTCAAACTGCGTTCAGTTTTTTCAGTTAAAAAAATTGTGCATCAAAATTAAATATATTATTCATGATATTCGTGAAATTGCTGTAGAACCAGGAACGGAAGTACACTGATAAGTCATCGAATGACGTAGCAATACAATAGTATGACAAAAACATCGACCAAAGGGCAAGAAAGGACGGCGCGGCCATCGCACCCGCAACAAATTTCACACTACATCATTCGGCATTTCATTGCATATCAAACTTGTAGATGTATAAAATATGTTTGTGAGCCATATAAATGTTAAATGTATGTATTATTGTAATAATATATTGGACAAAGGCCCAAATAGTTCCTGATATGCGGAATTTATACTTATGATTGATATCACTTGTACAACTCATTTCTCATCCAGTTTCTGTTTTTGTGAATGTAAAGTTTTAAACCTTTTATTTCAAGACCCAAACGACTACAACAATTACTTGAGCTATAAAGCGCTATATAGTTGGTACTCTTTGATAATTGAAAATATTGATTTTCATTGAAACATCATATCAAAAAAGCAAGCAAAAATTTAATTCATGTAGACAAATAAACGACAGGCTATTTTTAGAGGCCAAACGTACATAGAAACACACTCAGGTCTCCTGCCGAGGTCGGTCCGAGTATGATAAATTAACGGGCTGTGCCACTCTTATTCTTCTCTTTTCACGACGCGGGGTGGAAGGAAATATGACAGTAATGGAAATAAGTGACAGCAAAAACCTCAAGGGGAATGGATTAATCAAACACGAATGAGGACTTTAAATCGTCAGTTTTGTAAAACAAGCTACTACGGTTTCGAGTTATGTAGGTATAGTGGTTATCTTGATACACTTAAAGTACATAATCGTAAGGTATTACGATTTGATGGTACAATTTAATTAATGGCTATTGGTATGCTAATTAATGCGACTAAAAAACGTGAATGCGATGATTTACGATATAAGACCATTCATATTGTCAAAACAAAGCAATTTATGAAACAACGACGAATTAAGTAATTATTTTACTGTATAATGCTCACTAAAAGAATGAATATAACCGCATACACCTTAGCGTTGCAAACTCACTTCCAAAACAATGGGCTAAGGTTCACACTTTGATGTGGATAAATTTAATTATACGCCATGTTAACTTGGTATTCCATAATCCAAAGGATACCGGAGACGTTGTAGCCACAAAGCGACGCTGAGAATACGCAAACAGGTGTCGAGTCCGAGGTTATATTTGCATATTATAAATAGAGTTCCTGCTTAACTGTACCGGGCTATCGTCTCTTTCCCTCCTGTTTAGCGTGTGTTGGGCAAAAGGCGTGGCGACATTTCTAGCACTGGACGTTACCCGTTTCAGGAGATGCTATTTCTGGTCGGTGATGTAATGTCTATCATGATAGCTGTCGTAAGGGCAACGTCTATTGTTTTGCTACTTGAACCTAGAATATCAAATTGAAAACGTTTAACGCGACTGAAAATGTGAGTTATATTGTCTCGGTGTGGTCAAAGTAGGTTGTTGTTTGTGATTGTTACAAGATAAACTTAACAAACTAGCACGACTTAAGTTGTTAATGGTATCTGCAGTATGTATCCGTTCTTGTGACAATAAATAACAGCTGAATATTTTAAATATATTGATTACATATACACTTAATTGTTTGTGGCATTTATTATGTCCAATAATTGAGATTTCGCAGTAATTAGTGATTATTTGTAATAAAGCCAGTTACTTCGTTCCGTTACTTTTTATCACTTGCCGATTACATAAGAATGTAATCGGTATGTACGTGTTCTGCGTAGGCGGAGGTTTCATGCGAACTAAGATTTTTCGACAGCTAACAAGAGAATTTCAATGTTTCTAACAAGTTCTGTTATATGGGACCCTCGTTACTCGTTTTTTGGTTTTTTCTAACGCGCTTTTTCTATTTGTCTCGCATCGGGGGCCCTTTTTTGTTGTGTTCGTCCTCAAAGGTTGAGTGGGGGTGACACCGGGGGCAGGGGGAGGCTCCGCCCCCGCCCGGCTCGTCCTTGGCCCGAGCGTTCACCTTGGTGCGCTGCCGCACAACAGGTAACAAAGTTCCGCGAACTACGTGATTTCTATGGCTGTCCCAAGGTGGATCCCAAAATCGGTATTTCAGGACCTACTCGCCCGGCACTAATTTTTCCAGGAAATATGTAATGAAACACTAAATCAAGCCTTAGGACCTCCGTAATATGCTTCTTGCTTTACAAGATATCTAATATCTTTCATTAGATTGAGGATATGATATTTGATTACAGTAGCAAAACGACGTGGTGGTCTAAAATATAATTATGGCGCGTAATTGTGTTCTTTGTTCTACTTATTATTTCAACGTACTACCTCCCCACTGCGATTTTATTACTTTCTTCACTGTTGATCGTACAAACTTTACATACACAAACATTACGATGACACATTTTTAATAATATACGGTGCGTTGATAAAATTAAGTTTTTTATTTTGTCGACTTTAATTTATTCCCTCCTCTTGAATTAAGATAAATAAATATTTTTAAATACCTAATACACATTTAAAGAACGTTTAGAAACTATAAGGAAGCCATTTAAATGCTGAAATCTCAAGCTCATAAAAATCTCTGTATATTAAAGTCACGAGGATTGTTGATAAAATGACGTTCCTAGAATAAAGATAAGGAACATAATTTCATAAGCTTTTTTCACAGAAATAAGATAGTGAGATAAAGTAAAAGGATCCGAAAGCTATGTGTTTTTGTTTTATTGTGATAATATTACGTATTATAATCGGCGGATTGACAGACATGCATTAAAAAGTGCCTTAAAGTGAACTGGCATTTCTTATCCAATTCAATTCTATTTTTACATCGCTTTTACGGTCTGTACGTTGATTTACGGCTTTCAGTTCACATTTGTGGCTTGCAACAGAATATTACTCTCGAGTTATAGGCATTTTAGTGTCCTGAATGCACTAGCAAGGCTGTGCCTGCCTGGCTTTGTTCAACTGCCCTATTTTAATATCAGTCACGTTTAGTCATAAAAGTATACTACTTAAACGCGTTTTATTTTATGCACTAGCCTCGGATACGTCGAAGAAGAGCCCTGAGCTGGTTAGAGTCTGACGGCCGTAATCTTATCGCATTTGAGGCCGGACATAGGAAGGGCATTAAATTTGAACGATCGTGAAGCGGCAGGCCGAGTACGCGGCTGAAACCGGTCGGCCGTCCGTAAATAATGGATTAGAGGTGGTGTGAGGGGCGAGGCGCACGCACCAGCTCGCGGCTGCGCGGGAACGAGAGGGGCGCGGTGAAGCGGGGGGAGGCGCGGGGGTGCGGGGGGAGCAGGGGAACTGCGCCTCCTGTCAGCTGTTGCGCGCCCGGGACAACGGCGCACTGCCGCCAATGCATCGGCCTTCATAGCGCACGCCGCTCGTGTCGTTGTTTTTATGTTAGTGACAGTGCTGTGCAGTGCCGCTGGGTGTATCTAGTGTGATCGATCGTGTGTGTACGATGGTGAGGATGTGCAGTGCTCTACCGCTGAGGAGCTGACCGCTGGCGCTAGGCGATGCGAAGTTATGCTACACCATCGACCGAGGTGATTATCCTGGAGTCTTTCACCATGCATGAGCATGGAAGTCGTGCCCGTCACGTTCTTTGCCCCAAAATCGGCCGCGGCCGTCTGATCGCGATCGGTAAGCAATGCGCCGCCACACAATTTGGCGCTTTTTTCGATTCTGGCGCAAAAAATACCACAAAGTTTGTTGAGTTGTTTGCGTTTTTTATGAGCTCACAATAAAGACTGTCGCCCTTTCTATGGGGATCCAGTAACTTTTTATTAATGGAATTTTTTTGTTAGCGTACCTAGCAGGAAATATCCCCTTATGTATTGTTACTTTAAAGCACCTTTTTAAAAAATTTAACTTTTCTAAAATGAATCATTTTTATGAAAAGAATATTTTTTAGAACTTTTCGTTGATTTTTTTCAAACATTAAATAGAAAGGCTTATGACCGAGGCTATAATCAAATAAATTGTAGGTAGCACTATTTAATAGATATTACTTAACTGCGGGCCAAAATTATCTAAAGAAAATATATAAAGAAACCGATAATTGCTGTTGATAATCAATACTATGTATTCGTGAAAACAAATATATAAAAAATAGCATCTAATCCAGAATAATGTTTTAAATTAAATATATTGACAGCGTTTAACGAAAGGTCTAAATGCAGGTGCACAGAGCACCTTGTGGTCAACCTTCCGGTTTTCCTTACAGAATAATTAATCTGTCTTATCTGTATTATATCTATGACTAGTCTTTCTATGAAAGGCATGAGAACTACGCGGTAGTTACGGTTGTCCTACGTCTAATTCATTATTGACGACTAGCTTAACTGATACTACCTATAATTACCACTGAACAATCCTTTAATTTGACTAGAATTTATGAAACCAATTAGTACTCAAAGAGTTACGCGATTACCGTGAAATATTAATATTAATATTAAGCGTAGACGTCGCTTAAACGTTTAAATTTATGTACATACATAATAATTATTTTATTAAAGGTTAACATTAAAATTTTAAAAGCAAATGGTTCTTTTAGTCCTATCATAATGTAATGTCAAACAGAAGAAATGATTTGATAACTTTTCGTAAAGTGCCTCTGATAAGGTAACTATGATAAGAAAATCATTACAATTCTTTGTGCTTACTGAGATAGATTGATCACGGCATCTTTGCTGTTGCAATATGACACATCCTTATTGCCTCAACCTGACCTTCGATTACTTCCTAATAACAATGCTATTATTTATTATCGGAAAAATCTGTTTTATTATTTCTTAGATGTACCTTAAATTTAACTTGGTTTGCGCATATTTCAAAATCGTTCCGATTCTAAGAATTGAAATCTCTTTAATGTTCTATGTTAAAATAAAATCTGATATCTTCACAAACATTGTAAATAAGAGAATCAGTTATATATTATGATAAAATATATCATAACTATAGTGTTAAAATTTCAGTGATCTCCGATTTCTCAATTACATGAATGAAGAAATACAAATAATACAACCATTATATATTATAGCTTAATATAAAGATATGCGTATCCATTAGTTGAAAATTATAAAAAAATGACGAACGTTACCTCTATTTGAATCGACGTAGACAGGATCTAAATATTTACTCGAATATGAAATACTAGATGTTATCATATTACGCATTCGGAAAAGTCAACGAACTCATTCGCTCCAAAACAGTTTCAATGTCGTCTGTATTTTAATGATTCATCGATATCTCTCAAAAATATATAATCAATGAATTATTTATTTGATTACATAACTAACCTATCAATTACTTATTTATTGTGTCTGAGCCTTTTTACAAAGATTTTCTATTTAATTTCTAGTATTATATTGCGTTTAAAAAAAGGCTTTGTTGGTGAAAAGGAGTCTTTTATAGAAAAGTATGCTTGCAATCATGCAAGCTTCTAGCTTGTTTTGTAAATAGCATGTGCATGATTCCGACTACCGAGTTCGTTATATTTTTTTCTGTAGGTGCGTTTTTTGTAGGCATCTCACACGCAACAAAAGATTTTTTGTTAGTCTTTTAACAATAATCTTTCGTATTTTTTTTCCTTTTTGTTCACAAACCGGTTCCCAGTCGTATTCTTCAGATGGCGAATCTTCAGAAATGCAGTTTAATGCATTTTATTTAATATTTCTGTTAAATATTATATTACCTAGTTTATCCGCTTGATCTTAATAGACTAGAATTTGGTTCAGTTAAATTCTCCCGTGATCACGTGATAAATGGATTTCTAATTTATAATAACGGAAATATGTCTTAGAATATAATAAAATTCTCAATAATTCAAGCGTAGGAAATCTAGTTCAATTCTGATTACATAATTACTTCTGTGACAATGGTACCGTTAATGCGCGTCACTTGAATATCTTTTTTATTTACGCCTTCGCGATTCGTATCTTTAAAGGTACAATTTCATTCAAGATTATATGCTCTGCTGGATTTGATAATAGCGAGATGCTATATAGCCTTTCTAGATAAATGAACTATTTATTAAATACATTTTTTTAAAATTCCTATTCTAACTGCCTTTGATTAGATCAACCTAACATAAGACTCAGCTTTAATATAAGTATAGCCAGTTTTATGTAGGTACTATATATCGAACGCATTTTTTTCCAGCTCTTGCCAATCTTTCAAACCCCAATGTATACGAGTTCTTTATGCTGTTATTAAATTACATTAAATAATTAAGTAATTTCCTATAGGGTTGAATGGGTACCCACCGATTTAACTGTTACGAGAAACAAAAACTAAAGCACGTTATAGGACGTCGATAATTTATACTGAGACGTTTAACAACTACGATTAGCACTCTATATTTATTATTTACGATTTACATTCTTATTACAATAAATTATACGCATGTCGCATTTTTAGTACCAACTATGAGTTACAAGTTTTGAAACAGATATTGATAAGTTTTATGCACACTTATTTCAAAATTTATGGATACAAATCGATAACTGAGACCGTCTTTTAGGTCAAGTCCATTAACTTAAGGTATTTAAATGTTTTTAAGCTTTAGACTTTATAAGTGATATTGCTTTCAGTCGTTCATTTAATTGCAAAATGATTATTGGAGGGTACATAAAATACGCATAAACATTCACGGCTTAAGGAGTAGATATTGTGATCACTGTCTTTAAGTGATATCGAATTGGATGAAGCATATCTTATTCAATTTACTTTTACGTTTTAACGGTTATAAATTTAGTATTATGGACTTGAAACCGGATATGTTGTCAGAGACCTTAGCAAGAACTATACGTAAAACAGAACAGCTAAAGTAATACGAAACGAACTGTTTGTTACGTTTGTATTTGTTAATTTTTGTTTGTCTATCTCGAAATCTCCATACAAACTCCTACGCGAATGAATACACCAGAATTATTTACATTTACATTCTGAACTATGTTCCTAATTACCAAATTCCTAATTCCACCTGTATAAACATCATCAACTAAATAAAATTAAACATTAGAGATTCGTATATATTCAAATCCGAAAGTTACCAAGGATGTCTTAAAGGAAAACATCAGTCTTAAAAAGAAATTAAGCGATTACAACATCTGTAATTTATTAAATCATGAATGTTGATGTTCAAGCAGTAAATGGAATCGCAGTTCTTTTGTTTGCGACTGAGAACGAACGAACACGGCACGGTATTGATAAATGCTTGGATAAAATATGAACATTTTTTTTTGTTGTGGCAAATTATTAGTTTTTCGGACATAAGATTGAATTGAATTTAATTAGCGTAGATTGTCTTAAACTCAAAAATTTCGAAAATGTAAAAAATAAGTATTGATTAGTATATTTATAGTGCTGCTTTTGTCGTTAGACATCCACATGACCGTTTTACATAAGATAAAGTAGTTCCTACTTTTGGTAGACAGTCGTAGGGTTGATTTGATTATAATTTGTCTTTCAGTAAATTCAAAGAGATACCAACTAATTACCCGAAACCTTTGAATGCAGTCTATATTTAATTTTTATCTTTTGATCCTGCTTAGTCTGTTTATTAAAACTTGGTACTCATTCATTTTATATGTGTTTTCTGTGATGTAGTTAACTGTCATTTAGTCCATACTAATGTTATACTTGTTTGTTAATTTTTAATACGAGGAAGTAATTATTGCGGAATTCGGTATTGTGGCGTATTTAATAAAAATATTTCAATTGTTGTTGTATAAAGACTCGTAAGTCTAAGATAGCGATTCAAAGGGCAGACAGATTAGCGCAGTCATAAAATAATAACAATAATAATTACTAAATGTTTATTTTTGCAATTATAATAAAATTAACTATGGAGATTGCACATAATGTAAAACAGTATGCAAAGAAGGAAATCCGCACAGTTTAATTATCCATGAAGTTGCTCATATGAGCTCATTATGAGCAATTTGTCTCGTCATTAATTGTTCCTCGTAATCTATACTAATAATATAAAGCTAAACAGCTTGATTGTTTGGGTGAATGCGGCAACACAGGTTAGAAGTGAAAAATAGTAGGCTATAAAATAAAACATCAGCTACTAATATGAATAATGCTCACTCAGCTTACGCTGTGTAAAACCGTTAGAAGATACACAAAAATTATCTACGTAATAGTTTTTATTTAAATTCTATGAAAACTCAGCGACACATATCATGTCTTATCTTATCTCTAGTCATAAGAACCTTTTTTATTGTATTTAATAACATTTATTAACAAATAAATAATTATTTGCCTAACTTTTTTTATCAACAGGTTTCCGATTGAAATTACTGTAAACAGAATGATTTTAATTCTTAGGGTAAAACGTAGTTTAAATAGGTCGCAACTAAACTTGTTTGAAATACTTGTTAATCACATACCGTTTATGTATATATGTGATGGGAGATTTTCATACTACCTTCATTTACCTGTCTAAATTTTAAATTAGTTGTTGATTCAAGGATGGGTTATTGGAATTTTAAAAAAGTACCTGTTATCTAATTGTTTGATATTAAAACATTAATAATTAATGTGCAGTTACGTAGATTGTAGACTAGATAATTCCCACAGGAGGTCATAACAAGAGCTTTTGCATGTCAAGAAAATGATTAGTTTAATGCATGCGATGGTATCACATGGGGGTCATTTGTGGTGGGTTGATGAACCCTGGACCGCGCCCGCATTGTCCGGACACCGCATTGATTTTGTAAGACGCTTTTGTTCACGTATGTTGCTATACTTTGAAAGTTGAATAACAAAAAGAAATTTTTTTAATACTTGTATTTTGTGGTAAGCATGACAATCTAACTAAAGCGACAGTTACAACTGACAAGACTGACTCAACACATTTAAATGATTTTTATATTTAAAAATGTTCATATTTAAAACGATATTTAAATTTAAATTTATTCTATAATTCAACTACTTTTTAATACCATCCGTGGACCTATTTCATGGACTATGATATATTTCAGAACCGACATTGAAGAAACACATAACGATTTCTAAATAATCGGTAACAGTCGCAAGGTTCTTTTGAGTGTTCATGGGCAGCGCTGTAACTTATCATAAGATGAGTCTCTTGCCCGTTTTTTATATAAAAAAAGTACTAGAGATTTTAAAATCAAGAAAAGTATATCTCTATCGATGCAAAGCAAAAGGTAATGCCGTGTAATTGTTAATAATAACCGGTGGTTTTACGTAAGTTGCGTGCGCTTTAACGCTCCGTTTTCCAAGCCTAGTGTAATAGAGTCAGGTATTTAGCCTGAATTCCTGGTGTTTTTGAACCATTTCACTTTTTATATGGTTTATGCGAACTTTCCACGAAGACCTGTCGAAAAATGATACAAAACTGAATTAAACTCAGATTTACTATATGCAAAAGTACCGATTACCGAATAACTATGGAAAGTTATACATATTTATCATTATTATTTATAAAAGGTAAAAAAAAAATTATGAATAATGATGTTGTTTCCTGTTTTGAATATTTATATTTATTTTCTGTATTTTTTTCGTTCTGTTATATATTTTTTTCTACAAAAACAATCCTATTCCGCAAAATAGATATACGTATCGTATGTGTTTTCCGATAACCTGGCTTCCAAGTAATCGTGCCACGTCAGGTCCTACTTAACCTGAATACACGAGGACATTACTTGCAACCTAATACAGTACTCAGCAACGCCATTCGATACTACTGTAACTAGGCCTAGGATTAAAATCGCCTTTTTCTGCTCGTGTTTCCGTTGAGGCTTGCTATATTTTTAAAACTAAATTTATTCAGGGACTCAAATTTAGTTTTTAATTACAATTAATGCATTTTATCTAAGGGTTATAAGATTGATTTGTGACGCAGGTTTGTTATTGGTAAATCCAAGCTAAACCAATTCAGTCTGCATTGATTTATATAATAAGGATAATTAAAACCTATGTAGCCGATACAAATCCGAATTTATAACATTAGTGCTAGTGTTTTGTAGCAGTCATGGTCAGTGTTCAAAAGACCACTTGCGCTTCTAGCGTCCCCATCTTACCGGCCGGGAACTCCATCATTATATTTTCAATACTGTTCAGTGACACGTGAAGTGTGAACACTTGTCGGTAAGAGTCCGCTAGCTTTATGTTAATTAAACACCGGATGCGCACTTCCTCTAATTCAGGCGCACGATTACGAGCGCTGCGGCCCGCGCCAGCCGCGGTGACCCCCCAAACTTTTGAGCTTACCAACGGAAGTACCGGCACATTACAACAGGATTATACGCAATCGTATACTCAACCAGTTAAGAACTATATTGGATTCTTCGTATTTTGGAGAATACGATGGCGTCGATTACGCTTGTTACGGGATCGCTTAATTTATCTTATTGTTTTTCTTTTATCGTTTGCACCACCGTACGAAAGCGTAAAAGATCGCCCTTAATTTTTATCAACGTTGAAGAAGTAAATGCCAACTTTGATTAACTTTTATCTAATTGTCTCATTTGAATGTGTTGAAATTATTATACCTTATAGTTTATTACATTAATCTTACATAGATCGTATTAAATATTCGATGTCCGATTAATTAAATCGATTAAAAATGAGTACTATAGATGACTAAATCGATTTGACAGTACAACTTAGTTTTTTTTATTATATAATAGCTGATACCGCAGTTTCTATCGCAGTTACTTTAAAACTTTCTTATATTTAAACCAATTACCCTATGTTATCTTCAATATTTGTTAAAAATTTAATTAAGTTCAGTTAAACTGTACAGATTACTCATACGTAAATGCCATTCTGTATTTCATTTTCTTTATTTATTTACGGGTGATTTTTTGTTCAGTATTGATAAAAAAATTCCAAAGGGAAAGTATTGGTTAATTAGAAACATTATGAAACCAATGATTGTATTATTATAAATATCATTTTGTCTTAAAATAACGTAAAAAGTATAATTTTGAAGCTACGCGTATGTATTCCAATAATTATATTTATTAGGACTGTGCATTCATGCAATTTGCTTTGTTTGCGATTTATTGCTCAGACGATTGAAATATTACGAGCGGCTCGCGTTGACACATAGTCGTAACTTTGTCTTGTAACATACATAACACATTACGCGCTTGACATGAATCGAAAATTATCGACATATAATTTATATTCATAATTCAATTAAAATAAAAAAAATTACCATAGAAGTTAAAATTTGAAGGTTATTTTTGAATTTTGTTATAAACGAATTATATTATTATAAGCTATTTATATTATTCATATTTGTTTTATTCTAATTCAAAATTTGATTAATATATTGCAAATGTACATAATTAATCTCTTTTTTCGTATTGATGTCATAATACCTTCGGAGTTTCGCCAATATTGTTTACCTGAAATTTGATCTCAATAAACATGCTCGGGTACCTTATTCAATCAATCTCAGAACGCACGAACGCAGGTAGGTCTTATTGTAGAATCAAGGATCTGTAGTCTAACATCAGGCGTTTCTGACTGAATATAGGTGATATGGAGATAATCTTGTCAAATGAATGAGGGACGTTGCACTGCTCTAGTAATTGAGAACTTAGTAAACATTAATGTAGTTTGCATTTATTGCTAACACGAAGATAACAAAATGTTGTCGTAAGAAATTTAGGCTAGCGTTATCAATCATCTGGTTAAACACTTTTGTATTGTATATAACATTTTCAGGCCGAAAATTCATTGTACCCATAACCAATGAAATGTAAACAATATCTGTATATCGTAATATTTGGTATTTGGAGGTAGAAATGCAAACGTGTTTTAATACCACAACCATTTGAATCTTAAGCAGAAAACACTGATTATACAGTGTTGGGAAAAATAATCGCTGAACAAGTTGTATGGGAGTGGTATGTAGTGAGTCTTGTTGTTTTTGCTGCCTGTTATCTAACCCGCATCGATTGGCCTTTAATGGCAAATATTCATTATTGATTGTGTATACGGCTAAGGCTGGTTTTATGATTTCCTGGTTTAGTTGTATGTACATTTTCAATACAGAAATTAGAGTCAATAACCATCTTTATAGCTTTCGAAGTTTTAAGTTTTATACTATGTAAATTATAGAGGACGGGTGGGACTATAGCTTATGTTTAGCTGATAATAACTAAATTATCTTATTATTATAACTTCAAAATTCCTTAGAGAACTGATAATTCCAGCCTAACAAGGTCTTCACCGTACTTAGGTATTCGTATTTGTTTCATACTCATATGAAGGCAATCTTCTAATTGAATAATTCATAATTTTAGTTTTTGTGTAAATTTCAGACGTGGATAATTACTGCGCATTTGTACCAATATCAACCCCGCAAATATTATAATTGCAATATATAATTTGATCGTATTAGAATTACAACAGTCTGTTTAATTGGTTTTTGTGTTTCCCCGCGGGTTGAGGGTCGTCCCCTATGCCTTTGAGATGCGAATTAGCATAGTTCGTTACGTACTGGCAAATACACGGTATGTGCGTGCGGTTATGTTAGGAGCGAGATTTATTTGCGACGCTACTGCAAGCCAAATATACTAGTAATTATTTGCTGCTGATTTCTTAAAAAATGTATTAAATCAGTTAAAATTACTAACTTATAAATGTACCCTTATAAATCTTACCTCCATACTGTTTCTCTTCTTCAAGATCTATTTAATATCTTTCTTTTTGAAGTTTGATTTTTACAGCTCTAAGGTTGGTCTCACTTCCGTCTTGTGATAGGTTTAGAAATATTTTGTAAGAATCGAATCGAGATGACGTGCTTGTACCAAAATATATCGAGGATATTTTTTATTTAATAACAGATACGATACCTTATATCCAAATAGTTTCTCAAGCGATCTGTCAAATTTCCTCAAGCTAAATGTCCGTGAAATATCGGAATACATTACGACAGCACGAGATCGTTCGATGATGCGACACTCATTCGGAAATGGAGCGAGCGACGTCGAGATTGCTTTTAAATCACATTATATTTGCAACGCTGCACTAAAACTACCGCGTCTAATTGTAATCGAATGACTTGGGACTTCATCAAAATCGTTTGTAACTTGTTGTAAATTTTGGTTACTTTCGTTAACGGTTCTTGCTACGTACAAATTAGCTCGGAAGTTTTCATTGTGATAATAAAATTACAACAAGTCGCTGTTTTGACACTTTGTTTGCGAGGTTACCGTCGGAGTTTTAGCCAAATGTTAGTCCCACTGTTCCTAACATGTGTTTCCGATCAAAGGCTACAAATTCTCAACTAAAATAGCGCCAGAACGTGGTTGTTATTGTAATGGGGTGATTATGCCACACACGATCGCATGGCGTCGTAGCGAGGATCTCACGCGCAGCACGCATCCTCAATACGGGAGTAGCTGGTATTGTATTAAAATCAGTATAGGCATCTCCTGGTGACTAATACGTTTTTGATTTAAACCAATTCAAAGTTTAGTTACCGAAACGGTTGACAGGACATAATATCGAATCCCCGGATCAACAATATGACTAGTTCGGAATTAAATGAAATTATTTGCCTTACGTAACCCAAGTATCATTGCTAATGGTGCGGCTATATCACTTCTGTCAGTTCATTATTGTTCCAGTAAAACTAACCATTTATAATACACTGAATTTTTTAGCCAATCGTAAAAATTTCCACGTTCCAGAATCGTAGGGCCGAAATCAAAGCTGGCTCATGAAAACAAACCACAAACTAAACTCCTGGCTGCTTGTTTAGGTCGTTTTACAGATTTACGAAGTTTCGAAATGTGGAGTGGCGGCAACAAAAGGCTATTCGCCTATTTCCTGCCCAGACGATGCCGGAACTTTCGTCTTTGCGCTTCGTTCAGCGTACAATAAGTCCCTGGTGTATATATCATTGTTCCACTAGTCAGAAATAAGTATTATAATAATAATATAATTCTCATCATTTACGTTTATGTTGTTTTGATTAATGCTGGACGTTTATTGTTTTACTCTACTAAAGTAAAAATACGAAGTTATAGATATTCATTATTATATACCGAATATTCCGCATAACTTTTTTGTGTAAGTCGAAATTTGTAATGGAATCTATTTTGGAAGCTGAAGAGATTTTTTTGTCTGGTTGAACAGGCTAATCTCAGGAAGTATCTTTCGTCGAAAATTTATTTTTGTGGCGTTTAGTCGATTCGTCGAAGCTGTATAATGTGCTGTTACTTCTGTGGGATACTTATTGGTTTTTCTAATTAGTTCGTCCAAGTAACTAATGTGGACGAAACCGCAGCTTGTACTGAATATCTCAAATCAAAGTCTGACAAATATTCTCTTAAAAAAAAATTGCAGATTTTTTTTGCTGGCAAGTAACTGTCCGGCGGTCGTCCAAGTATCATTCATCGAGGTTAGGCTGGAATCGAAGGGGAAATTAAGTGGTTGAGTTCCGTCCGGAATCGGGAATAGCCTTAACGTTCCGAATATTTCAAAACATATTCTCTAAATAAAGTGAAGCTTAATAATTGTGTTATTGCAACCTTTTATTGGTGTTACAATTATTTCGTTTAAATAGACGATGCGTTAGTCGGATTTATTTAAGCTTCTTCAAGAGTATTCGATTCCTTATTGTATTACAAAAGCCGCACTGTAGATTTGCTCTGTAATTTATGTCTTACATTAGGGATCAGGGCTTCAATCGTTCGTCAAAATCTCGTGAGCAGATTTCGTTCATCGCTCATTCTTTAGGACGTGTCAAGAGGCACTTTCCTAAATTCAATCGAATACATCAGCCGCTCCCACTAACCTACTTCACGCTCACTCGACAATAGACTATAAATCAATGATATAGAGGTCAAAATAGAACATGACATCATTTCAGAACCTTGTAACGTAATGAACCGTAACTCAGCCAGTTACGAAATCCTATGAATTTAAAACGCGTAAATAAATAGCAGATGCGCGAAAAACTCACCCTGTAGTCGCAGACACTTAGCATAATAATCGCCGGGGGTTACTGGGGGTTGGTAGAAGGGGCTGGGGGAGGGGAGGTGGCACCTCCCTCCCTGACACGATTCTCACGCGACGCGACGCGACTTCCTTTCAACTTAATGAATGGGTGTAAATAAAGTGATATGTGAATGTCGACCGGTTGTGAATAGTTGCAATTTTACGTTACTGCTCCTGTGTAGGTGTACCTACTATTGTACTACCGTAGTATTCTCTCGATTGTTTTATTGTTTACGGAAGTTTGTAAAAGCTATCTTGAACTGTTTCAGTTCGATGTATTATGATTTAATGTTTCTTTTATATTGTTCCTTAATCTATCTTGTATATAGGTAGAGAAGCTAAAATACTACTACTATTGTATGTCTTGTAAAACTATTGTTTTTTTGTGAGTTTTTTTATTACGATATTCTCTTAAAGTGTATTTATTTCATCTCAAAAAACCAACGCTTCTTTATATATATATGATATAGTATTATAAACCCAAGAAATACCATGCGTCACCTCGTTAGTGATCTTTATGTTTCGAGATCATCCAATAAAATTATGAAATTTGTAAAATAATACTTGCTCATAAATCACTCTCAATTTTCAATCAAGGCCCCTTCAGGTATCAGAATCCCTTGTGCGGCAAACCATCAAGTTTTGGGAAATTAAATACAGCTCTCCAACATACTGGATTTGAAAGGGTAGAGTAATTGCTTTTGGTTTTTGATATTTGAGAGAATATCAGTATCAACGAGAGAATTTTTGACTATTGAAATTTGTAGAAGCCTAAATTGTGGATTTTAATCGTTACGAGTGTTTTTATTCTTACCAATTTTTTATTGAGGCTTGCAGTCGTTGTTATTGTACAATGTACAAAAATAGAATAAAGTATTCAAATTATCGAGTTATGTAAATAATATTTAAGTTTTATTTATAGTGGAAGGCAATAGCCTATATTGAATTTCTCAAGGTGTATTCTTTATTGATTTTTATCTTTTATCTTTACAAATGGATGTACAGAATCTACCACACTACTTGTGACTGTGAATTTATGTAACACATATACCTACTGTTTAGGAAAAATTTAATAATTACATTTATTTCATTCCCCAAAGTTAATCTTGAAACTATCCCTGTTCAATGTGTATAATTCAAAGGGCTGTAGGTTTGGGGCTGCGGATGCGCGACATATCATTTGCTCTTTTGTACGCCCACTTGTCCCTGGGGAGCTGGCAACTGGACGAGACTGATGGAAACTATAATGGGCATGGATAGTATATGAATAATATCAAGGATACATTTTTTAACATAGTCGTTAGCATAATATCAGTATTATTATCGATGTATTGAATGTGTTGGTGCGAATGATAGTAACGTCTTTACGTCGTGTAAAAAGTATTGTATTAGCTATTACCGATGTGCTTAGGTACATGAATTTAATCTCAAATAGTTGTTTTCCAGTAATTAACATTTATATAATTTATAGTAAAACAGTTCGGTAAATTGCGAATTATTAATTGCGGTAAATCAATTAGATTGCAATTTTCCCATGAATGACATGCATTTACAACGTAATCTAATAACGTATTCCTCAGTAAATACGGTATTGTATGCGTCATAATGTCAAGGAAACTACGTTCAGTCTTAGTAATAAGGAATTATTTAAGGATATCCCGAGCGTTATAATGTCTAGTAAGTGAAATGATGATTGGTGTTTGCTGTTTAATAAGACAGCAGAATATCAGTTGCAAAGTATTATTTTTTGAAGATGAACTAAATATAAATAATAATTAAAAATCAAGATTTTTGATTGGTTTTGAACGTATTTAAAATTACTATGGATCGCGATTTAACAAAAATATCATATGATCACCACCACCTTTAAGAGAACTCAAAATTATCTTGCTCACAAAACTAGCATGCTTTAGATACTAAGTATAAAATATTCATATTGTTTTTAATTTATGTTCCTAAATTATTCGTCCCCTATATGCGCATGCTCCATAATCACGAATGCTAATCACCATGTCCAACAAACGTGTTCGTTTAATTTGTTCAGCTATGGACGTCGCCACCACGCCCTAACAAACCCTTTAACATACATCTGATTATATTCATTTTGTAAGACTGTATAGTTTTTGTACATTCCTGGTACGTTCTGCACATAAAACAAAATTTGTTACGCAAAAATGATGAGCATGTAGTATGGAGGAAGCTAGAAGTTTGCGAAGATCGTACCCAGTGAAGTAGTAAGACTAACGTACCCAGTGATTCGTACGTGCCACTTCTTACCTAAATAGCAAAAAAAGGTGTGATTTTAATATAATTTTTTTTTTCAAAATAAACGCTTTTATATACGCTTATATTACGACAAGACTATTTCAAAACATGTTCTCTGTTCGAATTTATTATGTTTCATTGTTTTGTTTATTTTAACTCGTTGCGTGTTCAGCGAAATGCGTATTTCTTTTATTTGTATTCGAAGAAAATTAAGTTGAGCGACTCTGCCAAGATTACAATGTAGCATTGAGCGCGGGTCATTGGCCGAAATCGACACGTCTGACCTTGCCGAAGCTGCCTCACCTACATATGACAGCACACTTTTGCTTTCGACAATTCGCAAAAAATCAAGAGAATTGCTGGCAAGATTGATGTGATCCACATCTTAGACTAGGCAAAGGTCATTCAAACACTTGCGATTTTTCTCTCTTGAATCTTGAACTACGTAAGCCTTCAAAATGAACAAAACAAAATTTATTTTAAGCTCAAAACTACATTTAATACAGTGGTACTATTAATTATGAGAATTTGAAATATAAACTTTTAATCAAACGCGAAATAATCCTTCATCATTCCGGGTAGGTACGAAATGTGGGAAATGAAAACTTCAACAGGATTAACAATGTACATTATAAAATTTAGATCCCTTCAAAAGATGGGATACTGAGACGTGCTCTTAAAGTCTTTTGCTGCAAAAACAGTCAGAAAATTGGGTCAATTAGAAAAAAGCTTTCTTCTTAAGTAAGACAAAAAGGGGAGTTCGAAGGTCTAGTTATGTGTACATTGTGGCTTTGCTAAGGGCGAGGGTGTACTCTTGACGGCTTGTAACCTCACTCGCTCTTTGACCGTATGCCTTCGAAATAAAACCTTTAATCGTTGAGTGTTAGAATTCAAAATCAAAGCGTGATATTATGTTCATCCTCCTTACCCGTGAGTCAAACAAAGATCCTCGGTAGAAGGTACCAATCTCAGATATATATAATATGTTTTACGCACCTTTGTGTTTATAACGTAATCTGTCAAATGCAAACCTTTATACATAAGTGTAAGTTTATGTAATAAATATATTTGTGAAAAAGACAAGGATTATTATTTCTTAACTCGTCATAGCACCGGAGTACGTACGTGCTTTGAATGTCACATGTCCAAAAATAATAATAACTGAGCGTGGTCGGTCGGTCGGGCGGTCAGTGCAGCGTTGCGTCACTGCACTCGAAGGGCATTGCACCTCTCCTCGCGTCGCTCATTCGTGCCATCTCGCTCTTACCATCCCTCTTTCTAGCTTCATGTTATCGATCGTAACTATTCAACAGCTGATTACTGTTTAGTACCAAAATTATAAGATACTGATAATTATAACCTAGATATATTTCACTATGACAGGAGTTACAAGGGAGTTAGTATTTTGAATACTCGATATGTGTGGTTAAAATTAAAAATATATCCAAAATACATATTTTAATGTACATGAACGCAATTAAATGTGAAAATATTGCGCGTTACGGTCCGCTTAATTATTTATTTGAGAAGGTTTTACAAATAATTAAAAAAATATATTTTTATGAAATATTTAAAGCATAAGTTAACTGATTATTTGCTTTTCGTTTCAGTGGCGTGGCGGTGCTAAGCCCACCGGAGAGCAGCGGCTGCAGCGGTAGCGACATCACCGAGCCGCGGTCTCCGCGTAGCCCCGAGTCTGGGTGCAGCAGCGAGGAAAGCGTGGGCGCGCGCATGCCGCCCTGGGCGAGCGAGCCGGCCCCGCGCCGCCTCGCGGCTCAGCCCGCGCCTCTACGCCGCCCCAACCCCGTGCACCGTCGGATCACAGAATACTTCAACCACAAAATGAAGCCACAGAACGGCCTCAAGCGCGATGCCAGCAACTTCGCAAACGATGACACCAAAAAGAAGTGCCTTCCCAAGAATGGTGTCACTCAAGATCTCGAGAAATATATTTCCTATTTATCTCAAACTCTCAGTCCTAAAGTATTGTTAGATGTCGGAAAACAATCTCAAACGACGCACAAATCACCTCAGACGACAACTAACGTTGAAGCTAAAACGAAAGATCTCAATAAATCACCTATGAAAAACACAGATGGCGTATTGGATTTTTGCAGGACTAAAGATAGCAAAGATATGCATACAATGAATGGTTTTGTCGAAGTGAGGCAAGTTAAGGAGAAACCGAGCAAAGACAAGTTTAACTGTGGCGTTTTAAACGGTTTAACCGACAATAAGAAAACCGAGCGCGATAAAAAGTTATCATCAGACCCATCCGCCAAAGTAAATACAATTCTTAATAAGCAGTATAACATAAGTAATTCCAATTGCAATAATAAAATGCCAATATCGGACACCCGTGAAATGTTTGGGGTTCGAATCGCTCCCGCTACTTCAATGAATCAAACGAGAAATAAGTTTACAACAGTAAAGACTGATTCAAAAATAAATAGTACGGTTAACCACACGGCTAAATTAGACAGCAGAATGAATGGAGTAACACGTGGTTCAAACAATCTTAATCTGGTTAATAAACCAGTTATGACAAAAAAGGAAACAGCAAAAAAGAGCACTCTCGCTCCAAAACGAGGCAACAGAAAGTCTTCTGCATGTATCGCTAATAGTAAGAACCTTTCGTGGTCAAAAGCGAATAACCTCAAACAAGTACAGTTACAAAAACAAAACTGTTTAAATTCAGTATCGAAAACTCCCTTATCAAATATTTCGAGCGATGCAAGTATACCACCAAAGATGAATATTCCAAACGGTGTTAGACAAGTATCTATGACTGTCAACGGAAATTTAAGTAGCTTAAACGTACCTGTTAATCATTTACATAACGGTCACCAAATCAATGTTCAGCAACAGTGCAATGGAACTGTTTCGTCAACGACCATTCCTGCGTTTATGGCAGTTCCCCAAAATGTAATGCTGACTACTCTAAGGATACCACAGAATGGCCTTACTGCTCCCAATATAAATCAACAGGGAGGCATAGCTACAATAAACCAAGGAAATATTACTACATTAAACCAACAGGGTAGCATAGGTGCGTTAAATCAACAACCGAACGTCACTTTCAATCGTCCTAATGTTACTGTAACGAGTCCAACAAAAATTAACGGCCAATTCGTGTTTCCGTTGGTACAAAATATTAATGGAACTGTAGTGCAAATACCTAATCTTATGGCAAAGATGCCCAACTTTGTCCTTCCTCAAGCACAGCCATTAACAGGTCAAAGACAAAATCATTTACAAAATCAACAGACGCAAATTCTTATAAATGGTACATTATTAAAACTCTCAAATGCGATACCTTCATCGTTTCCTACTACAAACAAAACAAACCCTGTCTCAAGCCAGCCAGTTTTAAACAAAAGTTATCCTGGAATACAAACTGTCAATGCAGTAACACATCAAAAGCCGAATTTCAATGTCAATTTAAGTCATCCGATGCTGCTACCACAACCAGGTTTTATAGTGACTTCAGTGCCAAATGTTAAAGAAACATGGAGCTATTCTACCGTAAATACGGCCTGTTTATCGCAATCAACATATTCGAATCCAATAGTGCAACACCCGCCGCCTATAGTGCCGAGTTTTAGCACCCAAGCCTTACATTCGAGTAGTATACCCATCGCTCCCGTGAAGCCCCCTGACAATCCAATCCAGGGCACAGAGCCACCAAGTAGCACAGTAAAGGAATCAGACTTAAGTGACTTAAATCAAAAGTGTGATATTCCATGGCTGTCTAAAAACGTTAATAATAACATAGTTCCATTAGATTCTAATAAGATCACATCGAGGCCTTTTGCTGAAATCAGTTCGGCTAAACTAGCTGGGTTAATGAATGGAAAGGTTATGGAAGAAGCAGTAATAGCAAAAGAAAAAATGAATGAAGTCAAAATGGTGCCTGAAGAGTTGAAAAAAGTCGAAGAGTTATCCAGGTGTGAAGATACTGTGTTTACCCACATAACGGTATTGAAAGATGTGTCTTCAAACGTTGAGAGCACTATGATAGAAGCTAACTACAGTAGTGCCACAACAGAGTCGTCAGAATCAGGAATAGGAACTGATAAGTCCATTGATTCACCAAGTGATTCACAAGGTAGCAAGGAATGTGATGAAGACTCTTCGTTACTTTCTCTGAGTGTGAGTGTTAGCTCGATAGAACAAAGTCAATCAGAATCACAAAAAA
The DNA here is from genome assembly GCA_963693355.1 of Pontia daplidice. Taxonomy (NCBI): domain Eukaryota; kingdom Metazoa; phylum Arthropoda; class Insecta; order Lepidoptera; family Pieridae; genus Pontia; species Pontia daplidice. Next base: position 1,185,583 of record CAVNZL010000044.1, on the reverse strand, counting down.
GTCCTATTCTGAAGCAACCCAAGATATTGCGGTTTCCACCTAAATTTCCAGTGAAATCAGATAGTAGACGAAGGAAGTCTAACTTAGACGCGACGTCGACGGTGATAGTTTGCCATTGGGAAAAATGCAAATTAGAATTTGACAGTGATACGAATTTATTAGAACATTTACAGGTTCGTATATTTTTATACGTTTTTCATAATAGTAGAAATTAAACTTGATAGCTACTTGTGTTAAGGTCATTATAGTGACCCTAAATGTAGTTAAATACTATTACGTTTCCTTTTATTATTAATCGATCTATATATAATTTAGATTTATATACGAATTAAACAATTTTCATATTAGCATTTAACATTTCAGGCCGTCCACGTTGAAACGCAAAATGGCAAGCAGAACTATGTGTGCCTTTGGGAGAAATGCAAGGTGCGCGGTAAACCATCCTGCTCACGACTATGGCTGGAGCGACACACCCTTTCGCACGGAGGCAACAAACCTTTCAAATGCATCGTCGACAGTTGTGACAGAAGATTCTCCACTCAGGTACAATTACGTTTCATCAAACTCTCACAACTCCAACCACCTGATCTTCTTCCCTTCCTCTATTTATTAAATGTAAAACTATTATCACGCCGTTTCCAGGATTCTCAGGTACCACCAGATGCATTTCGCCAAAACGAATCTACAATAACGAATATTATATTTTGTGGGTATCTATATCGTTATTGTGTATATCGTTCTGTCGGTTTGATATTTTGTGTTTTGCGGATGCTTTAACAGTTCCCGCGCTTCTGGATACGAAATTATCAGGGGTCTTAAATCTCGTTAGTGTAGCTGCCTTGTTTGTTTATGCGTAGCCGTTATTTTCTTTTAGAATCGAATTGGATGCGATTCCGTTAACTTTAATTTTTCGATTATGTTATGTTTATCGTATAGACAATATATTTTCAATAATACAGGGTTACTTAAACCGTTAACAAAAACGAAACTCTGTGATTGATGACTTGATTTTGAATATGTATCTCATACACAATCAAATGAAATAGAATAAATTGAAAAACTTGCAACGTCTTCGAGAGCGCATCAATCTGGCTTCGCAGATGAAGGCGCGGGCAAAACCGTCCAAGATAATTTCGAATTATCGGATACCGGGAACTATTAAGGTTAACAACATAGTTTCTTCTAGGCTTCTCAGAGCTAACTATCCAGTCAAGAGTGATTGGGCCATTATTATATAAAATCTCTTCATTTTCTTAATTTTCCATAGTCATTGTGTCAATTTTATCGTCTAGTTGTATTTATTTATCTATACGTGATTCAATGACTCATTGATCACGTGGCATGTCACGAAATCTTTAGAAAAATTACCTTTTGTCTTGTATTATCGATGCATTGATTTTGTCAGTGTCTTCATTTAGTATATTCATCATTGTCTCAGTGTAGCGCGTACCTCGTGACGTTGCCACTATGGATGTAATTGGTTCATCACATTTCGTTTTCGTAAATTGGAGATATAAACTTGTGTTGTGTGTTTTCTGTTCTAAGGTTGAAGGCGATAAAACGAAGGATGTTGAATGCACCGCAACAGTTTTGTTATAATTTCTCTACATTTATATATTTAATTTTGCCACTTATACTACTCCGAACCCTATGCCAAACCTGGAGACGTGGAGGATGCTCTCAAGTATTGTGTTAAAATTATGGAAAATTATCAAAATTGTTATTGATCGAAATTATGTTTTAAGTTATGTTTAAAAAACTTAATATGATTGGCACTTACCCTTAGTAAATATAACGCGATGCTACTATCATATGATTTAAATGTCAGTGGTCATTTTTATATAGGTAGTAGCTGTTGCGTCTATATGACTTTCATTTGTTGTAACATACTGGATGGTGTTTCCAGACCCTGCTGGAACGTCACGTGAACCAACACTTCAATGAGAGTTCGCAGTCCAACAGCAGCAATAGAAAGTCGAGCGAAAATGGGTCCAAACTAATTCGACGAAATGGAAAGAAACTACGGTATAGGCGGCAGCCTTGGTCAGGTGAGTTATAGAGGGCACTAATGTATACTACTGCAAAATGTTTGTTGATGTAAAACATAATTGCTATTTATGCAGATAAATTAATTCAGAAAAGGGCAGAAAATCCTTATTCTTATGTTAACAGATCTTCCTAAAACAATCCCAAAATTAAGAGAAAAATACTATAAAATTATAAAAAATAAGATTTTATAAAGCAAAATGCTCCAAAGGTTTTGAGCCCGATTTTGCTCTTTATGATTAAAGATAACGCTTAATAATAAGAGAAAGATAATCCTTCTTTAAAAAAATTAACCTATTATAAATTCTCTAAAATTTATTTAAAATATGAACTTAAAATTTTCTGCGATAGATGTATTGATTAATATTTGTTTCTATTACAGCGCGAATGTTCGACTTCTTCGATACGGGTATGATGCAGGGTCTTCAGTGGCGGCTTTTAAGATGTACCAGATGGAGGCTTGGCGGTTCTTGTCCTCTTCGGGAACCTCCAGGAAAACATACCATCACTCTTCACGCTGCACTCAGCGCCACAAGATACAACGCCATTGAGGGTAGACGGGAGGCCTTATTGACATACTACCCTCCGAATGTGTAAGCTATCTTTCTTACTTAGCTTGTATGTTGCATGTGAACGAATCACAATTTTTAATAGAATTCTAACGGCTTCTTAAGATTAAGCTGAAGTTATAGGTTCATAACGGATACGATTTTTAAATAAGATCATATACCTGTTGTTCTTATTTAATCGTATGGTTGGAGTCTCACAAGTTACTAGAATTTCTAAAAAAGCTATGATTTATAATTACTATCAGTTTGAACTTTTGCTCGTTTGCCTAAAAACATACTTAAAATTTGTTGGCCGATGAACAATGTATTCATTTTTGATTGAACTGTTTCCTATATAATATACTCAAATATACCGTATCTATATCATTATAACGGATCGATTTCTATAGGTAAAATGTTATTTAATTATTAAAATGTTATTTTGTAAATTTAAGCTTTAACTATTATTAATTTACTTTCGAGTTAGATGATAAGCATATATTATATTAAGGTTCGTATATGTGTATGTCCTTCCACTTCACCAATTTACATTCTCTAAAAGCTTCCCAGGGTAAAACTATTCCTCCCTCGACATGTGCATTTACTGACCTTAAAAATAATAAGTTCTAAATATAATATTAGTAATAATTCCATTAACATTTAATGTATTTTCAGGTAAGAAATAATTGAAATAATTTAATTTTACGATAACAAATACTACTGGAATTATTTTTGGGATGTATTAATTTGTGTGATATAATGAAAATACGAGATTAAGCATAGTATACTTATTAATAGTATTTTTTATGAAATTACAGCGTATTTTCAAGTATTTTTATTATAATATCATTGACAAGGTAATACCGAGGTGGGTTATGAATGTTGTAAAACTCAAATGATTGTTAGATTTTCATTTTATAATTCTCCTAATGCACGGTAGCACTCTCGACTATTTCCATACAATTTTGTTAGCTCATAATTTCAATGTAATTTTAAGTTATCAATTCATGTCAAGTTCTAGTATAGAATATTTCCTTTATCATTTATTCATTTGTCAAAAGTATGTCACTACTGTCACACACCGACGGGGACCAAATGTAAGCAAATCGAGTGGCTTTAAATCATTACTTGATATTTATTTTTAGCATTGCTTTATTAACACTTAAAGGATCTTGTGTTGTATCGACCTATAAATATTATTCATGGTATCATATTTTACCATTAATGTGGTCAAATGCCAATGAAACAAGTTCAAAATAGATTTAATATCTACATATTATATTCCGTTATATTATGTTGATCTTAACCCTTATTTTGTTGTAGAGAAGAACTTAAATTTATCCTGTTTTTTACATTTTCATATATACTCTCTTACCTATTAAAATTTATCGGACCACAAGACTTGCTCTTAAAAAGACGCAGAACGCTGTAGTTCCCGAGATTAACGCGTTAAACCAAACTACACTCTTCACCTAACATTAGATTTTGATAGTATTGTACCATGAGGTGATCCCTCTCTGAGTTCTCTTCGAAGTTCGTTCAAAGGGCTCTTCCATATGCAATTGTGCATCCTGATACACTCACAAGATCCTGTACTCTCGCAGCATGCTACTTCCGTCACTTTAGCCACACAGAACAACTTATGAAGTTGCTAGCATAGAATTGAGTTTAAAGCCCACTTGATTTAAACTGATTTTAACTGCGACTATTAATTGGCTCGTGATACCGATCAATGCTGATGCTAGCAACTCAATGGGTTGCCCGCCCATTTTGTTTTAGTCATTAGCAGCTTCAGCATTCATCGTTTTTTTCGTTATCACTACAAAATTTTATCATCAAGGCTTTCAGCAGTGCATGGCCTTTCGTGATTGGGCTTGCAACCCGAACTGCGAACACAAGCCATTAAGAACATTACATGCTGCAATTGTTATGTCTTTGCTCCAACAATTGTGTAAATATTCTACGGAGTCTAAATACATTTGTGTTGCGTCTATGTCGAATTCAATGAGCGAACAAGCTAATTTGCTCATTTTTTATTCTCACGGGAAATGGTTTGTGGTGTTTGCAGTCACATTCTGTGTGGCGCAGTAATTGTGCCGCAATAACCTTCATTAAATATTTCAGGATCGAGGATGAATGGGTGCCAGAAGAGGACGTGAAGCGGATCAAGCGGGTGGAGATCGCCGAGTTGCCGGCTCACACTAAAGTGGTCCTCTACGACCAGTTCTGCAGTTCCTACAGGAAGACGCCGTCTCCGCCACCGGTTAAGAAGACCGTCCCGCAGCCAACGAGACAGTTGCCTCTTCGGCAATGCACGTCTTCCCGTCTGCTCAACAACCTGCTCGCCAAGCAGAAGGCGACTGAAGTGAAGAACGAGTGCAGCGCCACCAACCTGCCGATGATCTACAGCGAGGACGACAGCCCGAAGAGTGAAGTAAGCGGCGCCAAGAAGCGGAAGCTGGGGAGGCGACAGGGCGGGAACGCCTTCTGGCCCAGCGGACGGTAGAACTCCAAGCGGCGGCTCGGGATATCATTGACGAAGGTTGATGATGTATCAAGAATCGGAACGTCCTTCAGAAGGACAAGTTGAGAATTCACCTTAAAGGATACGTCACCAACCGGATAGTAGCATGTTAGAGAATTATCCGTAATGTCGAATAACAATGTAGACAGGTGTTGATTCTTCGGCGGCGGCCACTTGATTGCAAGCGGCGCGTGCGCAGATTACTCACAAGACTGATCATTTATATAAGACTCGGAGTTCGAGTGACGCGACGATAGCGAACAAATTGTAAATAATTAGTAAATGTAAATTGTAGACGATTGTATAGGTTAGGTTATTAGACGCCGTAGTCTGAGCTAGGTTAAGAGTCGTCCGACAAACGACCAGCGATACGAATCACTGCCAATGTTGTATATAATATAGTATTAGTTATAGTGAGGACCGCACGCGGTCGCATTTATCGATAATTCCGTTGGACCGCGTCTCCACCGCTTTCGCTTAACGGTGCCAATTAATTTTATCGATATCGATGCGTGACTATAGTTTTCGTCTCGCCACCAAGTGCCTCGAATAGCACGATTCTACCGTAGCAGTGTTCATATAGATATAACCGTGTAGTCGTATCGATTCGGTGTTAGGTTACATCGATGTATGATAATCGAATGAATTTCGAAATCGATCGAAGCGATTGACTCGGAATCAACAACTGTCTTATAACGTCACTGCCACTAGCGTTTATTACGATTATAGCGCGTCGTTGGAATCGATTTTTTGACGATTCAAGCAATAAAATTGGATGATTATGGTGTTATTATGTAAATATCGACTTTCTAACGACGCACGCGAATATAGCAATAACTGTGTGATAACGATTTTTCACGCACAAGATTTTTAGCAGTTTTAAATGGAAATACAGCTCGATACTCAACCTTATATCATGTAATAATTGGTATTTTTTATTTTTATAACAGACATTTTAGATGGCTATAAATGAAATTGTATGGTTGTTTTTTGTACTTTTGTACTGAGGTATGTCAGTGTGAGTTTATTTCTGGTACTGATGTAAGGAAATTTAAACGTTATTCACTTTGACTCTCATGTTAACAGGAATTATTAAGAACTCTTGTGATATTTACAACATTGCATTAATTGCTTACACCAGTAACTGAGATGAATGCTTAAAAACAGCCATTTTAGAGGATTTTCTGTCAAATTGCCTTTCTAGCAGTAAGGGTGTTATTGTGTTCCGTTCTCACGATCTCCGTATTTTAGTTAGCGTCGATAGTTAAGTTAGGAAATGTGCGGTGACTCCGGTTCAAGGGATAGCTAATTTTTGGGCCCGAAATATTCTAAATTCATAGAATAATAAAAGGCGTTCTATTTTTGAAATTGAGCCACGCAAATTTAGGGTATAAGGGCCGTGAGTTAAGTCAACGTAGGAAATTGTATGATGCGTTAGTTTGCCTCAGCAGGGCACGCATGGCTAGTATGGACGGACCCAAAGAAACGTTAGGAAAATTCTTAGTAGTCAAGTTGGTGCCTGGACGAACGCAAAATTTCTGGGAACCCTTCCAAAGTACTGATTTTAGGTTTGTTTTAAATTTGTAGAATAATTCAGCACTGATCATAGTGCCATATTGGCTTCGCTTTATTAATTTTATAGTCAATTGCGACACCAAATTCAGAAAGACATATTCGATCATGGACTTAATTTGATCTCATCGGATTTATAAAATGTAAGGAAACGTCATCGAACTGCTGATACCGTTAAACAGATTTAAATAATAATATTTTGTGTTGACAAGTTTTGAACGGCGAACACTTGAGGCTTTTTTCAAATGTTATTCAAAGGCATTGACCATCTTTTTCTGGCATTGTGAAAAAAGCATCGGTATTCGGCGTAAATATTACAGGACTAAATCATCATCATATTGTTCGATGACGTTTTTCGAAAACGCTCAATGTGAAATTATTTCGGCCGAATAAAGTGGCCTATTAAAGCTTGAGTACAAATTTTATTTGCAATAATATTTAGGGTCGACGGAGTTTGAAGGTATTTTCGATGTAAGCACCTAGTAGTAGCCCCTCGAGTCGAGGCAGAGAAATATTTTGTGATCAATAATTGTAGCGGGGTACTAAATTAGAACAAAGTACATATTTGGAGCGCGTTTGCGTTAAAGATGATATATTTTTATCACTGCCACAATAGTCATAGTAATACGAGCGATTCCCGTACCACAAGGCCCGTGCCTTGAAGTTGCTCACACGAAAAGGTTTCGTTCATATATTTGGCGTATAAGGGAACAAGTGTAGTCGCGCTTCTTTTCCTATTTAATGTTCTGTGACGCATTTTGTTGGTTAGTTGCCTTTAAAATTGTAAAGGCGTGAAACACATTACTGCCGCGCGGCACCTCCTAAGCCTTGACCAGCGACGAGTGGTATAGTTGAAAATGGTAGTGAAATTATCATTATAAATTCTTGGTCATGCTTCACAAATGTAAATATATGTATTTATTATGAATTGTAATGCAGAAGTAATTTGCTTCGCGCCTTGGCGAGGGCAGCGGCCGTCCGAGGTGGGGACGGCCGCTCGAGACGGGTTAGGCTAGGTGGTAGTGTACGCGTTGTCTTTCAACATGTTTCCTATATTATCCGTTTATTATATGAATGTTCTCCTTTATTGTAAATGTTTGATCCATAAATACTATATGCGGACCAAGAGTTCCGAATAGTGTGCACTACTTTATTCAATTTGTAGATATTTAATTATATATAGTATAATGTTTAATGCGTTTTATTTGCTTGAAGCCGTGATTGTGTGAATCCAAAATTTAATTATAATTTGCCCTCAACTGGGCCATCTACCTCAATTAATTTATCACACATTTGGGCATAATAATAGTGAATTAATTTACTTGAAAATAAGTGAAATTTTGTTCATTGTAGCGATTCTAAGTTTTTGATGGTTTGTCCACGTCACAAGTACTGTATCTTATATTAAATACATATGTATGATTGACTTACGTGTGTTTTAATTATAAAGCGTTGGTAATTAGAAATCTAAGTGGGAATGTATGTAAAAGTATGAAACCCAGTACATTTTGATTGATTGATATTTTTGTAATCATTAGCTACAGTTCATTTTAAAAGTGAATTTAGTTTATTTTCCTACTTGCTTGGGATATAGTGAAGCCCAGTTTCTGAAAACCATAAACATTTACTTTTCATTTGTCAAATCTCTAATTATGAAGAATTAAATGATTTTTGGAACTTTTTAATGATGGTACTGGAACTTAAACCCAATCGCAAGTCTGAGTATAATCAGCCTTTCAACGACTCTAATTGATTTGACATAGAAATTAACACTAAAGCGACTTGATCATAAAAATGATTTGTGAGACACTGGTCGTTAATTTCTGCTAGATGGCGGGTTAAAGATCTGTTTTTTTTTTATTTCTTTAATACAGCAGCCATAACAAAACATAGAGATACTTAACTGAAAACATATTTATATTAATAAATGAAATATAAATAAATTTGTTGACGCGCGCGCCGGCTCCTCAGGTAAAGTATTACTATATAATTATAAAGGGTTGTACCGCACCGTTCGTTTAAAGTTATCTAATACAGGCAAGTTACAAAATAAATAAAATCTTATAATATATTTTATTGGTGTATGATACATTCTTATAAATATATATATAGGCGTTGTATGTAATCAACGCCTATATTTCTCCGCTTGCATACCTAAACCTGTCACAGATATGTCACATTCTTTCAAATATTTAAGTGGCTTGTTCTTACGCGAAACTGTATCCAGTTGTGAAGATAAGTGACGAAAGCAAGGCTATACGAGAACGAACTTGTCAGGAAGTAATTTGTAAGGAGCTTATAATGAAGTGTTGCTTGAAGTAAACGACTTCAATCAGTTCTGCCCGGACAACATTCAAAGAAAACTAAGCTTCTATGTCTCAATGGTTAATATCATTAATATCATCATCAAATTATTATCATAATCCAATACCCCCATATACAGGACAATGTTAATAGATATTAAACTTTATGAAAGATTAATCTTGATAGTCCCTGCTTCAATTTATAAAGAAACAAAAATTTTACGGTTTGTCCAATGAGAAGACTAATTGTTATGAGATTCACATACAATAAATTATCTGGTTGACAACATTTTCCACTGAAAATTTAACGTCAAACTTCAAGGCCGCGATGCATCGCAACCCGACACTTAAGCATGCAGTCTTTATCAGCAAACGTGTGACATGCGACACCAAACAGCTATACCTATTATAGAGGATGGGAATATCAACTAACTGACGTAAACATCTAGTGTACCTATTAAATATTTTAATTTTTATTGGTTAGAGATCTCGGCACGTACATTATTTTTCTTTATCCACGTAGATCATGGACTCAACAATAAGTATACATAAAATTTAGCGTCACTGTAACGGGATTTCTCTTAAACAATATTTATTGCCTATTTAGAACTTTGATCGTAGAATAATTCATACAGGAGCAACTGTAATGTGCCACACATTTTACACATAATATTCAAAAGCAGCCATCAAAGTTTTCTTCTTTTTTTAAGCGATTTACTAAACCCAAATGAGGACGTTGATACTCCGTGAGTCCGGTGTAAACTATATCTAAACAGTAGAACTTATTGCGTGGTGGTTTTTTAACTTAGGTATTTGTTATTTTTTAACACTTTTTTGTATTGAAATTAAACTTCTTCAACTATCAAGAATACTCATTCACTTTTATATAGGTTAGGTCACCAAATAGGTCAGGCAGTAAATGTAAATTTATAAAAATAGGTAGCAAATGATTTTGATTATTTTTGTCGTTCAAGCGTCTTTATATAATAATAATATTCACAGTAATTTATTTATACTTGGCTATGATTGTGGTATTCTCATTAAGCTTAATCATTTATAGTAATTAAGGAGCGCTTGGAGGACGTTATCAAGTAGAAACAAAATGCATTTTTTGTGTGTTTATTCGATAATATGCTTCTCTAAAGTCGGTTCACCCGTTTATAAGGATCTCAACTAGATACAGAATAAATAAACCTCAGAATGACTATGGTTAATAAATCATTTAGATAAGAACTGTTCGGCCCAATAACTGTAGACTACGAATCGAGATGTGATCTTGCAGATTTCTTGCCCCGTTATCACGAAATTCCATGTCTTGGACTAGGATTATATCTTAAAGGTAGCTTTAGTTATACGAGTATAAGATCACTTACACTGAGATAAACAACCCAAATTTAAATATAGCTATCGATATATAGGGTAATCATTGCACAAATTGCAGCATTTTTTTGATGGTACTAATTGGCGAAGCCATAAAACGTAAGTTAATGCAAATTAGTGGGCCATACTCATCGCAGAGATTCAAGTCACATTACCAGACTAGCTCTCGAATGGAATCCCCAAGGCACAAGGCTGAAGTGAAATAAAAGGAGCTGTCGAAGACCGGTCTTGATGGGGCTATAGATGCCCTCTGCCCTAGCTGCTGCTGGCAACATAGGATCTTAAGTCAAGTATTTTTTAAGAAGATATCTCGAATGCGATTTATTTTATTGTTTATATTAGCCAGTAAAATGTCAACTTTCTTCACTCAATATCATCTACACGATGACATGAGTTTACTGGTAATTCAAAAATTTGTTCATGTGTTTCATATAATTTTAGATTTAAACTTTGTATGGAATCTTGCAGTAGAATTTAACACACAAAGCTTTTTGAATGTTGTACTTCGAACTCTTTAACTTGTAGTACCATATATAGTCAACCTTATAGTCTAATACGCGACGTGGCTCGCAAATTGTATACATTAGTATTTCAGTAGTAAGAATAGATGTTGATTCGAAATTAAAGGAAACTTATTACTAAAATAAAAAAGTTCCAGTCCTATTAAGAGGTTTTCTGGATTTCACAAAATTAACCAGACAAATGAATGCTTGAAGTGAATATTTTAAATGAAATCTAATTATCAAAGAAAATTTCCATTTCGAATTTAATAACAATTTGATTGAATTATGATAGTTATAAAACTTATTTAACGGAGAACGCGAGTTGATTAAACTAAAGGTGATTTGGACTAAATCTAATTCGGCTTTTCGAGTGATGTACAGCAGCCGTGGTCAGCGTACAACAATTGTGGGTAATCTAATGAATTGATATTGAAATCCAGTATAAAGGTTTATTTAAATGGATAGTACTCGTACGAAAATAATCTGAAAAGTAGTAAATAGGCATATTGTAAGGAAGTTTCCAATTTCATTCGTTGTTTTGTTATGCGATTACGATACAGTTAAGTAGAAATCCGGGTGTTAGGCGGGAACGGTAGGTACATTTCACAAGCAATACGACACCGCCAGTTGTCATCAACATTTAATTGCTTTTATGTAGTAGGAGTACGAGGTTTGTATGTGACCATTTACTTAAATATATAGCAAACAAAGAATCGGGAGAAACAAGAATTAAGATTACATTTTTTGCTATTTATATTTGGTACTAACAAGTTAAGTTTTTCTGTATTTCTCTGTTGTTGAATTGCATTCAGTGACTAGATATTATTTTGACGTACGTATTACAAATTGGCATACGAAAACCGCTACTATAAGAATGGCTTGTAAAATCAAACTTATACATAAAATATCTTAAAAGAAAATAGTTATTTGCAGAGCTTTGGCGTTAGAACTTGCAATCCCAAGTGGTCCGGAAAACTCGAGAACTTCTCGGACACGATCGCATTTTCAATAAGGCAACTTGGAGACCACGATGACTTTTCAGAAAGTTTTAAATGTCCGCTCTGACATGAATATCTTTTGGACTCGAGAGCTTATACAAGAAGCTTACGAATATTTGCTACGAATACAACCTGATATTTTTTTTAAGAAAGTGTCCAAATCGCTTAAAAACTTAACTGTGAATGAATACCCTTTTGTATTGTTAAACAAAATAATAATACATTACTAAGAAATTTTTGAAACAGCATCTATGTATGCAAAATAAATGTATTTTATAAAGAGACTTATAGCGGTATTGTGATGTCTTTTGAAAAATATACGATCTTGTTTTGTGGATTCCATAATTATAAAGAATAAACAATGTAAAAGCTATATTTTAAAGGAAGACAAAATTTCGTAATTTTATTTATTGTTAAAATACGGAGAAATTTAATAGAGTTTAAATGTGCATAATATCAGCGTTTCGAACCCTGGCTGCATCGTCAAATGCTATGTCAGCATTTTGAAGGACCGCCGCCTCGTGTGCCATTGAAACACTCCTGCGCAGCTCCTACTAAGGAACACCCGTCACGTGAGTCCTTTATATTTTATTGTTACTTATCAGCACCAACAACAACTTACACTACAATTGAAGAAAGCGTCAGTAATTGAGTTTATAAACAAAAGTATTTAAATAGTGTTATTAATTCGCTGTATATATTTTTATTATTTTGCGTCTATTTTGTGTTTTTTTAGTAAGTGTCAGTCATTTTAATATAAAATCGCTTTTAGTAGTTAACTTATACAATATCGAAATACCTTGTATAATTTTATTGTATAACGAAGCTTTTCAGGGCAGGATATTTTAATTATGTATGCAATTTACAGGAATCACAGAAGATAGGATCTAGAAGGAATGTTCAGGATTGAAATAGCCATTACCTCACTATCACGTGGTCTTGTTGGTACAACGTGTGATGTGACGTAGTGGAAGTTTCGATTCGAATCTACTGCCTTCCCAAAGCTTTTTGCCTCTTTTATTTTCTGCGAAATTATTTTATGTTTTTTGTTATCTGATATAATTTTGTTGTATTATAGTCGTTTTGTCCAAAAGCTTCTGCGATTATTAAAATTAAGAATACGATTTATATTAGTTAATGTGCTCATTTAACTATTTGTCTAGTGTAGTGCGTAGTATAAAACTTCCTTGACTGTTATCTTAGTTTATACTTATATTGTGTGTCAAAATAGCGTCAAAATATAAACCTGTGTAAATATTATTTACATGTGAATTTCATGTTCAATTTCAGGCAGAATAAAAGGATTTTGTCGTAGTTGTTTCATTTAAACGTTAATAAATAAACAAAGGAAATTATTAACACTAAGAGCGTATTATATTTCACTATTCTGCGAAATTCCGCAGCCAACTTGTAGAAATCGAATATCTGCAACCTTTTGATTGTTACAATGTTGAGTAACCTGCTTCAATTGTTGTAGAATGTTGTATACTTTTGTATTGTATATTAACTTATGTTAAATACTGATTTAGAGATTTTTTATATTAAAGCGATTAAAGAACGACGATTTCTACATTTATAATAGGTACAAGGCGTTCTTTTTTGATGTGTGCCATGCCAGTGATTCATTTTGCTTCGTGATATAGGAACCAGGCGTAATTAGTTAACATAATTTATTAAAAAAATAGTATACATTTACTGTGCCCTTGAACGGAATGTATTTTGTATTTCAGCATTCATGTGGTTAATATAGCTAAACTGATATTTTATTCGTGTCGCGTGGCGTGTAAGCCTTAAACATATTTCAAAAGGCTTTTTAATTAAGTTCTTCGTTAGATAACGACTGATATGTTTAATTTTCAATGTTAAATCAACTATTGTGTCTGTCATTGAAATTGCATTTGGCAAAGTAGCCGTATATTTGAACATATACAATTAAATAGTACAGTTTTGTTAGAATTGAGCTAGTAAAATTCAAGAACTTGTAGCTAATTAGGGGATCGTTATCTAATTGAAATGTCTCGATTGGTAGAATGTGGTTGAATTATTTAGTTTGCAATTGACTCAATACGAATGCCACTACGGCTAACAAGACATTGTAATTAAAAGTAATTTAACTTTAATTTAATATCTCTGACGATAGTGACATTTTGGGAGGATCAAAAATTGAATGAAGTACAAGTACAAAACACACCACCTGGTGTGAACACCAGCTCCGAAAACGGGAATAATGCGCCACGATTGGCAATTGTCGGCACTATCACCCAGGCAAGTGCCTCTTGTGGGCAAAGCCATTTTGTAGTGGAGGCTTTAGGCATTATGCTTTAATCTCGTAGACATAATTTTATTGCTGTAAACAAAAGACATTTGCAATAATTTAAAAACTTTCTTTCAATAGGTTCTACATTCCATTTTTTTTACTCATACCATGTGAAAAGAAGGATTGCACTCAAGTATTGCTATGTCATGATTAAGGCAGTGGTTGAAAACTAATCGTTTAAATTATCCATTAGAAATGGAAATGTATATCTGCTGACAAACAAAGCTTTAATATATTGTTACTGTTTTTTATAAAAATCGTATCTGACGAGCTCGTCAGATGGGATGAGCAATTGAGATCTCTTAATATAACTAATTAAATTAGCTCACTAAATATGCTAATAGTGTTTTATAAAATATGTTTGTTGGGAACAATAAATAAAACAGATTAATCAATTATGTAGTTCCCCTCAAACTGCTGGGACTTTCACCCTCGTGATGGCGTTCATTCGTTATGCACAAATAAAAACGTTTTCAACGCATTTAAAAAACCAAAGGAAATCCCATTTATATAGTTTTAAACTAAGGGTAAATACGCCATATTCCTATATAGCGTTATTTTTTATAACCCACAATTGACATTGCTAATAAGTGTATTATTATTTAGTCTCTACGAAACGCACGCACGCTTCAATGCACGCAACGATAATCCATAAACTCCAAAGTGTCTGTTCGCCTAAGGAACACTTTTGAATGGTTGATCATTATTACAAAAGAAAAATTATGGTTTAATATTTTTTTTAACTAAAAGAATCTACACTTTTGCCATTATGTTCCCATATGTAAGTTGCCCTCAAATCTGTTTTATATCTGTTGCTTCTGTATTATAGCAGTTTTTTAGTTACCCAAGTGTCCATCTTTTATTGATCTTCACGATTTTTCCTTATCTTTACTAATATGCCTGAATATATAAATACAAAAACTATAGCTAATTTTGTATTCGAGCATCTACTCGATCGTAGATTTGCCAAGGGCTGTACATAATGAAGTTAAGCACATTTATCGCTAGATGGCACCCCTGGGACCCGTCATGCTCTCCCTAACTTACACTGTTACGTAGGAAATTAAGAATAAATGATTGTGCTTGATATAGACATCACGCAGATTATTAGAACGACAGTCTGTACGACACCGGTACTATAAATATGCCAATACTCATCATCATTAGAATTTAAGTGATATTTCGTAGAGCGGACTTTATTCTACGTCTTCGTTGAGTAGTGGGAACAAGCGTGGCGAAAACGGAGGTCTCTGAGTTCGATTACCGAAACAAAAGGCTAATTGTCAATTAATTTTTCTGCATTGGCGTGCATTAAAGACTAAAGCAGATAAAACACACATATTTGTTTGTGGAATAGTGCTTACGACTATCTTTTGGACACCTACTGGAACGAGAAGCGACGTTTACACTCTTGTTAGATAAAACTGAACTACTAAATATCCCCGCGTTATAATTTATCAAGATTTTGCTATAGCTATGTAAGCCACAGAGCACAGATAGTAAATTAAGACAACGCCACGAAGCCTCGATTGCTCGTCTTGGCAGAAGTAATAAAGGCACTTTATGCGTATTATACGAGCCGTTGATGGTCTATCAACACTTACCTGAACACACTTTAACGATGTGCTTTAACTAACATATTTATATAAAAAATACAAAATAAAAAGCCTTAATTACTGTATGCAGAATTATATACTACAACAATGTTACTTATGCCTAAATTTATAAAATAATTAAATTAAACTCTACACAGTGGTGACGATTCTGATGTACACCTCTAAAACTAAAAATCTCTAAATTTAGGTGTAGACTTGTCAAACGTGTGTAACCTATTCTATATATTTCTACATTGACAATTTAAACCTTATTGCTATCAAGTTAAAGATATACAGAATAGGTGTCGCTCTCTAAAACTGTTTGATTAAATTTTTATCAGTGTGTATATAAGAATCGCCATAAGTATCGGCGATCGGTTGCTATTTGTTAAGAACTCCTGCGACAAAGGCCTCCTCCAAACATTTCCTTGCGTTTTCTTGTGGTGCGTATATATAAATAAATGTTGAATTAATTTATTAAATTTTCCTAACATATAATTTTTGAGCGAACGGCTGACCAATTAAGTAACAAAGTAAAGACTGCATCGACTGATTTTTTACCATAACAAAAGCTAAGGTAAAAGCTTAAGGAAACGTAGTTCACTTATCATTACACTCCACTTAGATCTCCACTAATAGGACATAAAGTGTATACAAGCGTCAGCGACATGACGCCTCTGCCGTTGCTAGGCAACGGTGCAGCCAATCGATACCCTCCGTCTCTCATAAAGGGGAGCTTAGGGTCGTCAATGATAAATAAATAATAGGGGAGAATTTGGAATTCTCCTAACAATTTATGTATGCTCGCTGATAAATCACTAGTCATATGTAACGAAATTACATGGTAAATTTATATCCGAAGAGTTTCGATATTGTTTTTGATGCAAAGTTAAGCTAATGGGCGTTATGTTCCGATCCGTTTCATGATATTTATCAACAGCGCCTGAATCGAATTCCCAAGGCTCTCAACATTGTTTATAACAACCGGAGAATATTCATAATTTTTTTGACAAGATTTTACTCATTTTTATTTTCTACGTCACAAATCAATTTAGTATTAAATTTGACAGCCCTATCAACGATGAATAGAGCGGAGGCAACGTTTGATAATTTGTCACCTTTCCACTATACTTAATATAGGATACTAACTGATTTTGTTCCGGGAAACTGGGAGAGTTTGCAGTAATGATAGGCTATAGCGATCTTTAACATTATAAAATTATAATAATAGTGTTCAATAATAATATAATGTAAAGTAACTATGTCGACATATAGTAATGGATATCGTTGTTTTTTTCACGTGCACTTTAATATAATTTAAATTCGGCTTGAGGCAAAAAACGTGATATTTTTGTAAATACTTTGCATTAGAAGTTTCAATATATTTTTTATATAAAATCTGATTATAGTAGAGTACATCCGGTATATAACAACTACACGATGTAGTTAATAAATCCATTATGATAATTGCATTACGTTATACTAAGCCCGTTAAACCAGGATGGAGGAGGGGGGCACAATCGAAGATAAACTAAGTCTTCGTATCTATAAAAAGAAAATCATTCATAATGCTCTTATGCTATTAATATGCTTAGCAACTACAACAAAGGTTTCTTCTATCTCTCATTTATCTATACTAATATATAAAATTGATTCTCTTTTTAATATTGAAATAACAGTTTTTTACTACATATATGAATAACACAAACCAAAATGAATTTATTTAATCCCTCTTTTCCACTAATCTCTGAATGATGACCGATTTTGAAGGGGGGACTTTTTTTTATTGGTAGCTGATGTAATAAGGAATCACTTAGGATACTTTTATTAAAAATTGGGGGGGGTTCCGCAGTCTACGTAAAGAAACCGTTAGTGTTAGGAAGATGGATTTGCACGGATATATGTGTATTTACTACGCCGATAAAAAGCTTAAATAAAATTTCGTAATAAAAAACGTATAAAATTCTGTAGTCTAATTCAAAATATTGTGATTCATTTTTGCTGCTTTCTTTTTTTGTTTTAGTAATAATTATAAATAAAGTACATTTGTGTTTATTTAGTTAGTGACGTAGATGTTTTCTAAAATAAGTATTTTAAGTTGTTATACCTAATCCATGCGGGCGAAGTCGCTGGTACAGCTATACGAAATAAGATAGGTCAACTATACAAAATAAAATAGTACATCAAAGGTACGCTAAGTTACGAACGAAGTTCGCCGGGTCAGCTATTTTGAAAATAAAAATTGTTAAACACCCAAAGTATATTCTACTTTGAGAACACCGCAATATATTAAAGGATGTGTTACCATAATAAAATAAAATAAATTAAATTACAATCAATTTTTCAATTAGTACAATGAGCCTATTGGAAAATACCCGATGTCTCTTATCAGCGAGAAATAGGTTTCTATGCCATGTTAATAGCACGCCTATTAGTCTGGGAATTTGAAGATAAGGGCCCAGATAAGTTCACAAAGTTTCTAAGTGGAGCGGGCATAATTAATTAAGTTTAATGGACGTTCGTTTTTAGACGAAACAACTATGGATCTTCTAATAATTAATTAAGCGACACGAATAACTCGCATTATTTACTTTAGATGGAGTTGTTTCCATATAAACCAATAAATTATTGCACACGCGGTGATTATTGGACACGCATATTATCTGAAGAATTTACTGCATTTAAAGAAATAAAATAAACTAAGAAGCTTGTAAGAAAACTTTACAGAATTTATTCGTAAAACAAATTTGACGATATGGTCATTACTTTTCCAATAAGTACAACAGATAAACAAATCTGCCTCGTATGTCTCAAACCGCCAAAATTTTCGTTTGTGTTCCTCATACCTAACCTCATATTCGCGCACACAAACATTTTATTCGTAAGATTTCCAACCTGATCAAGGTTTATCGAGATGAAGGTGAGACCAATAGAGCCTCATTCGTTCGTAATTTCCGTTAGCGCTCGTCGGGGCACTACAATTGGGGAAATTATTCCCATTTCCCGAGCTAGCACTGACTTATTGCCAGTAATTCATTTGCGGATGTGTGCATCCCATTTTGTCGCTGCTCTCGTTGGATTTTGGTCGCACTTCATTAGTTTGAGTTCACAAGGGCAATACGAAAAAAGACGTTCAGTGTTTTCATATTCCATCAATGATTTACATGGATAATGTAGTCTAAGTTCATTCTAAACTACTGTTTCGTCTCGAAAGGAAACGAGATAAGAGTCTTTTAAATAAATTCTATAAGAAAACTATTTCTTATGTTCGAAGTAAATTTTCAATAAAATTTAAAATATGAAGTATGTTGTACATAAAAAAAGATTTTTTTCCCTTAACACTTTTACTTTTAGTCACATATAGATTACTAAACTAAGATATTTTAGAGAGAGAGAGAGAGAGATCAGAAAATATTATTAAGTTAAGTTCCAATATTTCTAGCCTATTTCAGGCGTCACATCAGACGCGGAAGTTTGACGATGTTTTATGCAAATTGGACACGCCCGGTCTAATAAATAACCTCCGGAGATAAGGCCGAGGCGCAGATTCAGTCGCATCAGGAAACAATTATTATTGGTCTCCCTCAAAATCTCTTTAAAAAGGAAATTCAACGGTTGTTGTATTTTCTACGTCCTTATTCTTGATTTTATCACGAAGTCTCTCAAACTTGAAATAGTCCACTTAAAACGCGAGCATTATCGTGGTTAGTTTGGCGAAAATTCTACCATTATGCTCCGTATTCCGTATTTGGTGCAGGCGTTCGCACATATTTGCCACATATTAATATATAAAAGTATATCAATTGTATATCAACAAATTTGTGTATGAGTAGTACGACTCTAATGTGAAATTCACTATTTTTTGACATTCACATGTGCTGGAGTTTATTTCCAACAGTTTGTCGTGTTTGTAAGATTATATCTGTTTTTACGAACGTCAAAACCAAAAATATAGGAAAAATAAGCCCTTAAATTAGATAAAAAGAGGCACTATTTGCTTACTAAAATATGTTATACGTTTTATTTTAAAGTGAAGATGTTTTTAGTTCACGTCGTAAATAGAGAAAATTAAGTTTACAATATTTAACAAGTAACCCTACTGATCCAGATCAATTCCTTAGTTAAATTGGAGACAGTTCCTAACTGTAACTGCGAAGTTGGTGTTAGTATAAAATCAATATTGTACCATTGGATTTCCCAACTATTTCTTAACAAGATTTCAGATCTTGGCCGACTTAAATTACTTTTACACAAGGATATAAGAATATTCTTGTAAGAAATTTTGAAAAATTGGTACTATTAGTGCAGTTGTTAACTTATCTATTAGACTACACCACTTCACAACATAATAATTAAGGCGTGAATATATAAAATGATTCAGTTTTTAATTAGAATGAAAGAAGTAACCTTTACAAAGTGGAAATAATTAAATTATATTTATTATTTGAAATTACAAAAATAGTACCCATTTCAAAAATTATAAATAATGATAAATTTTAAAATCAAGAAATCCAAAACAATCGTAAATTATAAGAGAATTATTACCCTGTTATTAAAATGGCGCGGAAGCTTGAAATGCTCTATGGTGTATGAAGCGGTCTTATTCGAAACAAAATTTTATCTTTATAAAAACTATTTTGGCGTGGCATGTGCATTTTTTACTTGAAAATGAACCGAAATGGAATTGGGGCAAACACATATTTTCAAATGTTCATTTGTCTAAGGTCAGTAGTATGGGCTTTAACATGTCAACAACAATGGAAATACGGCAGTGCATAATTCAATCATATTTAATAAAGCATATTATACTATAAACATGGAAAATTTACTACAATAATGAGTACAAAAAATAAGTAATTATATATATGTATGTATATAATAATAATATTTTTTTCAAATAATATATGGCCGTGTTTTAACATGTTTTAATTAGCTTTACCAAATAAGTAAATACAAATTAAACACGAGTCTTCAGACACACGTCCCAAAAAACGTCACAAATAGGGAAGTTTCAACAGTGTGCTTAAGGTCGATCGCGGATTTTAGGGTTGAGAATCCCAGTCTAGCAGATAGCACTGCCTTAATCGGATAATAAAGGGTTTAATATAGTTTTAACAGAATAGCGATGCCGGAAGCCCTCTGAGTGCACCGAGGGCAAATGGTTTAAAGAAAAATCTTTGAAAAGTAATTCACTTGTTTGGATATAATATTTCTTAAGAGCTGTGGCCTTTTATTTGAAATCTTATAAACTTTGTTACTTACTACCCACCATTAAATTCTGATATACAAAATGTAACAAATTATTATAATATTATATTTCAATTAATATATTGTTAACGATATTGTAATTAAGAACAACAAGGTGTTTTGATTTACATTAATCATGCACTAAGATGTAAAATCAATTCAATGAAATTGTATGTTCTTGAACCGAATTATATTATTTATATTATTGGATGAAGCCACAAGGTATATCATATTATGTTAATATATACAATTGATATGGCTTCTCATTTATAGAGTGTATTATGCGCTTATAGATCTAATCAGGGTATAGTGTGATCAGTGCAGGAGGGGCTGGGACGGAATCCAGGTTAAATTTTTTGTTGGTTTGTATTTTGGTTT
This sequence comes from Pontia daplidice, assembly GCA_963693355.1. Lineage (NCBI taxonomy): Eukaryota > Metazoa > Arthropoda > Insecta > Lepidoptera > Pieridae > Pontia > Pontia daplidice. The sequence goes on along the minus strand of CAVNZL010000044.1, from coordinate 1,164,172 downwards.
TTGCTACGAAATTTGTCTGTCTAAATAAGTTATCTCTGTATCTTGCGAAAACTGCTGGCGTTCCATATTTAAATAAATAAATACATTTTTCACCATGTGATTGAGCTATATATTTTTCATAGGACAATACTGAGTTTCCTTTTCGATGGTTTGCCATAGTTTCCAGTTTTTCCACTTTTCTCTCCTCCAGTTTGAGTAACCAAGCACTTCTATGCCAATTTTTGTGAAAATCCGCGGATGTGGCTCCAGTTCTTCTTCTGTTAGTCTTCAAGCTCTTGCAATACCTCAAATTGAAGAAAACTCCTTTCTCCTTCGTCTTTGACTTCCAATACGAGTTTGAGTGATGGTGATCGCTGTCAATATCCACTACACGACATTTACGAACATCCAACAAAGATGACCTGCAAATATGTTGCGGCTGATTGTAATATGATCAATCTGATAAGTGTTCCGCCGATAACAGCTCACCGAGGGTTTTCCATTTTATATTCAAGTAAAACTGCGACTTAGTTAAAGGTGAATCTGGGTTTGTTGCACTAGACGACCGTCTTACACACACATTAATATCTATTCAGAAAAAGGTTTCCAATCCAGCAAGCTGTTCTTAGCACTGCAGTATAGGAGTAGACCCACCCCATACTCCTTGATCGCGCTTTCGTCTTCCTTGTCTTTGTAAGTGGGTGCGTGTCTGCGAATTCTTTTCCGAAGCCGTTTCATCTTATTTTGCTAAACCTAAGATTTGGATATTATTGTCCCTCATCATTTTAGACACTTGCGGTAGTGCTTCAGGCTGAATCATGCTAATGGCATGATGGGACTGCCAATTATACGTTTCTGCATGCAGGGCCAATCTATTTAGGGGATACCCTAAGGCCTAAGGCAATAGTACGTGAGTGGTTTCATTCACAGGCCGCGAAAACTATTTTATTTTATTCCTACAATGCTATAGATGTAGACGGGTGTGAGACTCCTGGAGGTGAGACGGTCACACTTTTTATAAAGAACAAATTCGCTTCACAATATTCTGTGTATGTGTGTGTGTATGTAGGTTTGGAGCTACCCAAGATCAGGTCCTCAATTATAATATCAAGTGACCTCATGCCATTTGCCCTCCTGGTCTATTATAAAAACCAACCGATCCATATTTCAGTGAATTTATGTAACGTTTTTTGTCTAAGTATTTATTTATAATAATGGAAGTATGACTATGTGGATGACATTTAGACTTAATATAGTAAGCTAATATATTAATGCAAGCGGAACATATGATCTTTTGTTTTTACAAAAGATCTTACTTAATTTTTTAAGGCTATGAAATACGTAATTTGAATACATTGAATTGTCCAACCAAATTGTTATTGTTTTGTACCAATTGTTCCATCGAACATTTTACGGAATAAAATCTTTATTTATATAAAAAAACTACCTGCCACTGGAGAATACGCTATTACCTTCATTGGAAAGGGGGGAAACACGGTAAACTCAGTCCTGAGGTCTATTTTGTGTGATTTCTGCTTGACTGGTGACCCTCCTAAGGGTCGAAATTTGCCAATATGTATGTACATATTAACCGTACATAACACCTAATAAGTATAATTGTAATACCTAAAGAAAAAGGAATATTCACAAAATAAGTTAAAAAGCACATATTAAAAAAAACTTTAAAAAATCTCCTTGAGTGAGTTTTTATTACTCGAAATAGTTAACATTCAAACATTTGTAGTAGACATACCAAATGCATAAGTAAACTATCCGCTAATACTGTCAGTTAATGAAATCATAATCCTGGATCAAAACGTAGTTCATGTATACATGAAATGTACGTGCCATACTAAAATAGATTACGAGGGTTCGATATCATGCAGGCAAAGCCTTCTCAATTATTCATGTGTTAGCACCTTATAGGCGCCGACTCTCAGATGACGTATATAAGATAATGACAAAGACTAGTTCAATAACAGACATCATACGTAAGTTCTGTGTCCGTGGTATCAATCATTTCCCTCAAGACCCCTTTCAATAGATAAACGCGGTAAAAATATACAAAGGATAGAAATATACACTTACATATTACATATCTGACACTTAGAATACATTCAAATGTAAATAATCAAAATTTACCCAAAATGCTTTAAAAGTAATATGTGTTGTTTGAGCAACACAATTTATTTTTTAATGTTTTTATAAATAGGTACTATTGTGAACGTAACATTATGTTGTATTAACGAACCTGGAATGTAAATTACACATGTGTTTATACTCTTTGATTGCAAAACAAAATAGTATCGAAGAGGGTTCATGCAATAAAAATGCACTGCTTACAAATCGAACTCATTTAATTAAGCATAAAAACAAAGGATCATTTACACATTCCGAGTGTTTTTGGTTACGGCAAAATCAATACTTTATTAAATCATTACTGTTTAGTATTTGTTGTTATCAATGTTAGTTATAATCAATGTTAAAAGTTCATCTAAAACGCACTTTTATTCTAAATATTTAACTAGCCATATAACCAAAAAGAGAGATGTCAATATGAGTCCGTTTCATATCATTTATTTTATATATAATTATATAAGTATGTATAATCGAAGTTCAGAAATAGAACAGGACACATCACGTCCGATACCCACTCAACTTGTTCAATTACTTCTTACGTTTTTTCTATACAAAAAGGACAATTAATTCCAGCATATTACGAGCTGTTTATTGAGCCATTGCTCTGATACGATGTCCATAAAAAGATAGACATAGCCATTCTTCTCTTTCATACAACAACAAGGCGATGTACGTAAGAAAGAGGTAGCATCGGAGGCGCTATGTAACCACCAGTAATTTGATATACATTTCTGGAAATAGCAATTAGCAATAAGAATCATGATTGAAACAAGTTATTGAGTAAATGTTATAGTATATGTTATAGATACCATTGTATGTTACCACTAAGCAAATATTCCGGCAAACAAAATAAAACATAGAAAAGGTTGCCTAAAACTACTGTTGTTTGTTATCTTCTCTTTTAACATTTGCATCTTGAACGATGTTTGTAAATAATACTAGACGTATGAAGTATGTTCGGAACGTCACACAATTAAATCTAAAATTCTAAGTCGCCACTTAAATGTGACGTACATTTGTTTATGAATACACCTATTTTATTGCTCTAAATACACGCATCCTATCAAAATAAATTTCAATCGTCACGCTCGGCGGCCGATTCAATTTTGAACGTCGAAATATACAATTCGCACCCTTGTGATCCGGCAAAAACTAGCGCCGTTTTGCCTCTGCGGCATTCTAGAAACGTGGTATTTTACACCCTATCCCACGGGCGTAGAGTTAAAGTTTGTGTGCAGTAATTTAGCAGGGATGCTGCGTCTCCGTATGTATTATAAATTGGTTTAGAGCGGCGCGGGGTGTGTCGCTCGCTCGATACCGGCCAGTTTCGGAATTCGTGACGCGAGAGGTAGACCACTGCCGATTACGTGAACAAAACAAAACAGTGTAGTGTTGTGACGTGCTGTGTATATGTGAAATTTAAGTAAAGACGACTCTCAGTAGAAGCAATATTACTCAAACGGTAAGTTGTAGAATTATGTTGATATCATCGCTAAAACTGAAATTATTTCAGCTTTCTATTTGTTTTTTTTTTATCGAAGAAAAAGGAAACTTTCGGAGGGAGAAGTTATTGGTAATTGTGATTTTATATTGATATAACACACACAATTTTTTTTCTCATTTATTGAAGACTCTTATTCTTAACATAATGTGCTGTAACTTATTAATTTTGAGAATAAAACGTGAAATCACTGCGCCTTTAATAAAAAAATTCTGCGAGGGGGCATCAAAAACAGGGGCGTATCAATATTACACAGAATTTCAATATTCCACACAATATTTTCATATTGATGAGGCTGCTCTTGTATTACGTATTCCCCGAATATGAAAAAATTGAGTATTCACAAAATATGGAATTTATTAACATATATGAATCTAAAAGAGACCTGCGGACATCGTAAACGCCCTTGAGATGTGCTTTGCTTGATAAAGGCACGATACAAGACTAAAACAACTGTTCATTTAGTTCCTGAGATTACACATTCAACGAAACACGCAAACTATATTATCAATATAGATTAATACAGATGGTGTATTTTCAAAGATTGGTTGAATTCAAAATAATAATACAAGATATAACCTAGCCGTGACCGGGTACTGTATTCGCCGGCTTTTACGACTCAAGCGAGTCTAGCCTTTTTAAAGTTTCAGCGAGTATATAAAAAGGCAGCGCGTTTTTAAAGTTTCAGGGGGTATGACTACTACTTTCCACCACCACTGAAAAAAAGCGATGGACGACGGGATTCTCAGTCTCATTTCCTCGCTTTCTATTTGCATGCTTGTGAATTTCGATTAATTAAAACATGCTCTGTACGATGGTCGATACTTATAAGCAAGCGTCTTATCATTTTAGTCTTTCATCAAATAAATTGCTATCCATCACATAATAAATAAGACAAAATCTTATCTGAGAACCAAAATTATAACTCTCATAAATAACATTAATTGTATTGGAATGTTATAGTGAGGTTCGTTCGTCATTTATTTTGTTCAAATATACTTGCTGTGAAATGACAAAAGCAATTGAAGAACATTATCTAGATTTTCAATTCTAAAGGACGCTATACTATATTGATAGAGTAGCGTCATATTCGTAACTACACAAACGAATGCAACATAACGAATTGTCCAGCAACTACGTATGTAGCTAGTTTTTTATTATTTAATTTAATTTTTTGAGTTTTGCGTATCATGACAGTATCCCAAAGAGCCAGTAAGAATTATAAAACATACCTTCAAGTCATCTTGAAGTCATTATATGAATGGGTTTGAAATGAATTACTGAATAAATATATTATGATCTGAACCAAAACTATATCAAAGTTAACAGCGAAAGCTTTAACTTAAAGCAACCCAACCTTAACTTTGATTATTTCTTTATTTTACAGTAATCATTTCCAAATATAGTCCCAGCCCAGTACATTTAGTATATCAACTGATAAATAATGTACATAATAATATACGTGTTAATATCGTTTAGAATATTTCTTTAATTGCATCTTAACACACGTCGCGTCGGTACAATTTAAAGAATTCTTAGCAAACGCGTCTTATTCCGCTAACCTCTGATTACACTCTCTAATTACGCTGCTAAAACCAACGGTTAGTTTATTTCTGTGTTCTTTTGCCTGTAAGAAACAAAGACGAGATCGCTTTACTTTATATTATATATTTATAATGTTAGAATAATTTGATTTTTATTTCTGAATTTCATAATGTTGTATCGAATTAAAAATAGAATGAAATGAGAATATTGTTTGGCGACCTTGCGGCACGCTGACGCAACGGGGTGAACGAACAGGGGTTGCGCGCGCATGCGTACTGAATGTTTTGACATCTTAAGATTTTACTTATATGTGGATTATCTCTTGCTTATATATTAGACCTTGGCGAACCTTGGCGGCATTTATTTGGCTAGTTGCGCCGATTAGTATTGATTTTGTTTTATGGTCCTGTGAGTTTTTGGACATAAGAGTAGCGTCACAAAGACAGTAAATAGAATCACAATTAAATATTACGTTTTTTTTATTTATACTGCTATACTTTTCACTACAATTTTGACAAATTAAAATAATGTTATACAATATAAATTAATAATATAAAGGTTATCTGTAAATTGTCAAATTATACTTTACTGCCAGAGATAGCATTTAGTTCCATTTTCAAAATATCTAATATTCTTAGTTTTAAACATTAACGAATAAAATATTTGAATATTCTCGTTGAAAATCCTTTAGAAGATTTATAAAAATAAATCTTAAGCTCGTAGAGGATGAAATGCTACTTCAAACCGGCTTAGGAACGCAACAATGACGGATTTTTTTGCATGAGCATTTTTAATTTAAAATAGTAGTTCCTGAAATTAGCGCGTTTTAAATAACTAAACCAAGTTATTTGATTTGTAATATTTTGAAGAAACTATCTAAATCTAACTATGGAAGAGTTTTTAATGTAAACTAATGTAACGGCCGTGCCCGGCTCGTGGTTTTTGGTAGATTGACCTATTCCTTAAAACCTGAATCTTCATTTGCATTATTTTACTCGCATCCAGTAATGGTAAGGATATGAGAGTTATGTGTATATTGAGAATTTCAGTTAACAATAAAACTTCCACATCTCTAACCGTGAGATAACATTAGGAAACTGAAACTTCACGTGATCAAGAAACAATTTAACGGAATTATTTCCACATTATTCCGTATAAAAAGACCACACCATGTTATTTGGCGGCCTTTATCATTAGGATAATAAGTTAATACGGCCCACGAGGTGGCTCTAATAGCTTCCCAGGAACGTCCTTTAGCTAGAGGGTAATTTATGGTTCACTAAGCAATTTTCAGTGCAGTATAATACAGCGTAGCAACTGTTACTTCTTTGGAACTTTTCCTAGAACTCAGTGAACCATAAAAATATAACAGAAATTTAATAATCAACCCAAAGGTCTTAGATTTTTGTATCTGTTGTTCAATCAAAACGAAACAGCAATATATCTCGGATTTTTTATTGTTTCGAACCAGAAATCTCTAAAACCACTACTCAAAAGTCATTTGAAATGTAAGAATAACGTTAATTTAATATGAGTTATTCACCACAGGACGTCAAAGACTTGATGGTTCCTAGAATGCGAAAAAATAATAATTACACGCTCGTTAGGATCGATTGTATTTTTGGTTTCCAAGAATACATATCCTTCCCTCGTATGACTTCTATTTAAATTGCCTCTTTGATTCCCTTTGAATAATAACGTATTATTAAAATATAAATGATTTGACGAGTAAATTTCATAATTCTCTATGTAATTTTGAGAAATACAGACTTACTTAAATTGTAGATTTTGATACATACTGCTAAAATTATGTATGTATGTGTTGTGTGTGCCTGGAATGTTTTTAAAAATTAATCAGTTGCTTTTTGTAACTACCGACAGTGCATTTTGCTCGTAACAAAAATTACACTACAACCCACTATAATTATGAATACTAATAATTTATCACTATTTTATTAGTTCGAAGGTTATATATCTCTTGTGTAAGGATAAATATATAAGTAAGAGATTGGACCCATGGGGCTTGTCCTATAATGTTTGAGCAAATTGCCCAATAAAAGTAAAATATGATGTTCATCCCGAAGCGTTGAGGGCCTTAATTGATAGGTTTAATAATAAAATTTCACTTTTATTTCGCATATGCTATTTCAATTATTGTGCTTCCAGGGTAGTTGTAGAATAACGTCACACGGGTAGTTGTCAACGATTTGTGTTTTGTCGATGTCATTAATATTTGAATTCGTTTTATATCTTTCAAATTTACCAAAAAAAAAAGAGTAGTGGTAAATAGTGGGAATTGTCTGCTATATACATGAGATTCTAGAGAGACTACTCAAGGTACCTGCTAATAAAATATATATGTGTAAATTATCCCACAGTTTTGAATTTTCTGGGGCGGATATGATTTATTTGTATCTTCATTCAGTATAAGTGCTCTATGTTACAAATAGCATTAGCTACTACTATTAACTAAGTACACGTGAATGAATGATCGAAACCTCATTCATATGGACACAATCTTGTATCTGCTTTATTCGTTTATTATTTCTAACCACTGTTAATCAGTCAAAAAAATCCTCTGTCAAATAAACTAAGTACATACATATAACAGAGTGACAGGAAAATTCTACAAAATCTAAAATACTCAGGGAAAATACTTGGCATATTTTAAGTAAAAATACAACACAATGTAATGTTTATTTTGCTCCATTTCCAGATGCTGACGATTTTCTATAAACGGCACTGCAAGCAACTTAAAAGCATGACAAAATTTGAATAAAATTCTTGTATAAAATGAAGAAGTGGTGAGGGAGAACTCTCGAGTCGACCTACTGAAGCCACAAAAGAACATTAACCCATATTATGTGGTTTCATTGTAAAACTGCACTTTGTTTTTATATGAAACATTGTGTTTCGCAATTATCATCCCGGCTAGATATTGTTTGTTTCGCCTGATAAATATTTCCCAAAATTTAATCCTCAAGTAAGTATATTCAGAAATGAGACTTAGTGCGAACAATGACGCCCGTATGTCAAAATCCATCACTTAGGTATTCAGAGACTACCATAAGTACTAAGTAATATATAGAAGACCCGAGCTAGACTAAGTGTGAGTACATACGTGTGAAAATGTTCCTTAGAGTTTGTTCGAGCATGTACGAACGTGTGTACCATGCAAATCTCAATACAAATGCTCGAAGCAAACCAAAAACATAAGACCTGCCGTTCTTCCTTACATACTCACAAGATACGAATCTGGCCTCAAAAGTACCATCATATTCTTGAAATACGAGAGAACATTATTAATAGGTGCGTGTAACAAGTTTTGTGCCTTTTAAATTAAGTTCAGATCATATTATTAAATCTATATAATAAAATTTTGCTGCAGGCTATTTCGGCGAAACGACTTACCCTAAATTATCATGCATGATCAATTTAAAATTGACGGAGACTTTAGAGAATTATTAAACTTATTCAATCGACCTTTTGCAAAAAATAACCTTATTTAAATATAAATTATTCTCAAATGATCTTCCTCTTGAAATATGAATAAACAATAAAACTATTTTTCGATTTTATTACCTAGACTTTTTGTTTGCTTACTTTAAAATTGATACTTTTAGCTGTTATACTTGTATAAAGAACACAAAAATATGTATTTTAAATACTAGAAATAAAAGACCGGAGTCTAACGATTCGAATGTTCGTTAAGGACAGGTAGGTTTAAAAAAAAATTTTCGTTCGGCGGATATTTCTCACACAAAGTATAAATTTTAACATATTAAGTATTTTTCTCCGTATCGTGGAACAATAGACCATTTCGTATGCATTAGTAGCTAGATGTTGTTATTATGCACCTAACAGCGTCTCATGATCAACGCATAGGTATGCATCCTTTGCCTTGGAATAAATGTATTTTATTGTAATATCAACGATTTACTTATCCCAAAATACATTCGGTATTTGTGAGAAACATTGGGAAATTCAATTAAAATCCGGTAGCGAATGTGCTAAGTGGCGGTTTTTGTTCTTTGACAAAATCTCTTTTTTTGTATTATGTTAAATAAAGTATTAATATCAGACATTAATTAATTCTCGCGTGTGTAATTTTGGCATTTATAGGCCGTACGCCGAATTATTTTATTCTGTCTAATAGCATATTATGAGTGAAACACTCAAATTTGCATTTTTTTTCTTTTACAATTTTTTAGGTATTTTGTTTAGCGTGGCTTATGGTGTGGTGGCATCATCGGTCCATTTTTCTTCAAAGACGACTGTTTAAGAAACTTAATCACCAATGGCGAACGATATCGAACAGTACGGAGTTTCTTTTGATAGGAGTTGAACTTGGTTAACATGTGGTTTTATCACGACGGTTTCTCAACAAAACAATGGAAATGTTGAAGGATGGATTTGATTAGCAGCTTATCTCTCTGCTGTGAGCTGTGAGTTGGCCGCCAAGATAAAATAATCACAAGGCGATATAACGCTTAGTGAATATTTCTTGTGGGGTTAATAAAGTCACAAAATTGGACTTTCCGAATTGACCATTTGAAAAGTAGCCGCAGACAACATCCTATTCATCGATTGCAATAAAAAATTTAGATTTATGACTAAAATTTAAGTGTGGATATTATTCGATTTAAAAAACCTCCTAATTTTTATGAGAAGTTTTTAAATATCAATTAACATTGCAAATTCAATAGATAGTTTGTTATCAACGGAATTACATGGCAGTTAAACCGTTTAAGCTTCAAATTGGAATTGTAATAGTTTATATAATCGTGTACTGTGTTGCGCATGTGTGGTAATAGGGGAGCCAGGTTTAGATGAAGAGCGTAGAATGCATTCATTGATTACATTGGATTTAGCCATCCAGACCCTGATTGTGATATAAGAGATTACACTAATCTCTCATATATCTCTGTTTTAGGATGTATTTATCAAAGAGGAAGGTATTTTGTATAGTCAAAAGCCAAAGGATCACAGGTAAGGTTTTTTGTGATGTATTTTGATAAGATGTATTTGGAAATTTGGTTGTCAGATTTTCTCTTAAAATCGTTAATTTGTAGTCAGGAGATATAATCTATTTATAACCTTTGGTATGGTACTTTCAACCCACTGGTTGTGTATCAACATTGATACTCTCCATGACGGTTCCGACAATTCCTCATGTTTTGTAAAATTAATAAGCCGCAGACATGTTCAACCAAAGTGGGCATTATCCATTGGGACGATATCAAACGTATGTGGGAAATCCTGTTGAACGTGAACGTAAACAGATCAAATGGCGAGTAGTGTTTGGATCTCGTGTCATAACAAACATTTCGAGCGAATGTTATACACGCCCAGTTCCTAAAAAACGATCAATGCAAATTTTGCTAATCGTAATTCAAATATCTACTAAAGTCTAAATTGATTCACTTAATGCTGCACAAATTTGGTCAAAAGACATACTTAGATACTTATTTCACTAGAACCAAAATATTGATTGATTATGTAATTAAAAATGATTAAAAACGTTACGATTAATATTTCTCTAGCGATTATTAGTTTTTAGATTATTTTACTCAATGATTCTAACTTGTAACTGTCAGTTCATCGGCACATTGAGAGTACAGTACAGAGAGTAAGCTTTGGTATTAGGTAATATAAGTAATATACTTATGCTATGTATGTAAAATTTAAACTTGTTCAGGTAATTTTTTTAGCCTCTTTTTTGTCCTACATTGTGTTTTCGTTGGGTGAAGCATGTCTACGCAAAGTGAGCAGGCATTTCAGCATAATATGCCATAATTATAAAGATCGTAGAAAAAGTAATGGCTACCCATCAATGCATTGTATACTAATCCCACTTCCCATCGTGATGGATCAGGTGTCTCCCACGGGAACTTCCGCGCTTTTGTCGGCCATTTTGCTTATGACGTCTATTGTTATCCACGCTCTATCGAATGTGATCGGCTTATTAAATTCCAAAGAGTATTTGCTCGTGTAAGGCTATATATTTTTTAATTTAAATGATATATAATTATAGGTATTATCTTGATCTATTATCATAAGAGGGGAAAGGAAATGAATTGTTTGACACTCAAGTTTTGAGTTCAAATAAATACATAAATTATTTACATACATACAAATTAAATCGGTTAATGAATCAATTACTTGTTTATAGGTCGGTGTTGAAGCGGATGTGGCTCCACTTGTGCAATGAACCGATCTCGACAAATAGAGCATACTTTATCGAATAGTTATATTTAACTAAAATTAATGAAATAAACATTTATATTAAGTTTTTAACTCGGTCAATACTTCATTATGAAATTAATGAATTTGATTATTTTAAAACTGATCTCAAAAGCACAAGTTCTGGCCTTGACCTTTAACTACAAGTCACTTTCATTAATTCTAGATTTAATATAATTTTTTATGTAATATAATATAATTATCGTGTACACATATAATTATTATTTGATTAAAATTCAGTAATTTTAAGTAAATACATATTTAAAACTTAAACTTACACAGTGCCCCTAAGTACCATATTTGTACTATTGCAATATGTTGCATGATAATTTGTACCATGATGTCAAGAATATAAAGCCTCTTTTAGAATATGTAACAGGAGAAAATAATTTTATTATTCCGCTATTATGCTAGAATGCTATTTTAGGATCGCGACGGCCACTTACGCCGAGTCCATTATCTGGGTTTATTTTTAACTCTGTAGAACTTTTATTGCGAATTTTATTTATTTCATCGACGTTACCTTTAATTATTATCGATTCTAGAAAACTATTTTTCCGACATGACGTAAGAGGAAGTTTTACATTTAAGTTGTTTTTCCTTATCTACACGAAGAATTTAATTTGGAAAATTATTTTTCTTTGAATAAGCACTTTTACAAGCTACTGAACTTACATTAACTGAATATTAATTTAAAGAATCAGAAGTACACGAGTATAAATGTAGGTATTTATTATAATAGTTATGGTGATTTCTTACGAACGGCACAAGTTTGTTGGGACCATAATATTGAGGAAGACCATAGATATACTATATCTATAATCTTTGAATTAATTAAAAGATTTTTGTATAAAAATGAAACGAATGTGATATACATGTGTATATATAATATATAATGACGTAACGTTAATTAAATTAGTTTCAAAATAAGGTTTGGTTCATTTTAAAAAAGAAAATTACATGTGACAAATTGATCACATTTTCACGCAATCTCCGTCGCTACTCAACGGTTTCCTGAATCCATTAGGCCTAATTCCCTTGTAATAAATTATATATAAAGTCGCCATTGTCATACCTTCATAATTTGTTAAGAAGTCAAATTAAATCTAATGATCGTGCGGAATTTATTGATTCCTCTGCAATTTCAAGAACTGAATAAGTATTGTTTTAAATTATGAACGGGATGTATAATTAAAGAAAATAATGATCTGTAACATTCATTACAGTCTTTTCTTGGAATTCAGTCATTTGGAAATCACGATTTATGTAATTATAAAATGAAATATTGAATGTAACACACAAATAACAGAACATAGATTTTGCTGTTACGTGATAAAATTAAGATAGCTTTTTGTTTCTAAAATCGTAAGCGTATCGCGTCGAAACCTAAAATAATACACTATGCTGGCACTACAGAATGAGGTCTGAAACTCGAAGTAACTTAAAGCAGGGTAATAAAGTGTATCCATCAGCAGGTAACAAGTCGTAGTTGACACACAATTTACATGAAAAGCGCGAACAAATCTCAATAATGGGCCGGTAGCGTGAACGGGCGGGCTGTATTGACTGTTTGAGAACGTATGGAACAAGTATTGAGCTTAGGGAATTATTAAGCCCAACAGAATTTGGTCCACTTTTAATGTTTTCATTGTTATTTTATTTCAAGACATTTTCTCTACCGGTCAAATTCTTAATAATTACTCCATGGTTTTATAAGCAAATCGTTTTGATATTCATTTATAACAGAAATATGACACATAACATATATTATTTTTATTCCACATTTTTACATACGGTCCGTTAACCCTTTGTTTTTTTTTCCTGGAGAAACCCACTTACGGGCCCCCACGCCACGGCATTCGGAGAAATAGCGCGCGGAGAGTGGGACCCGCCTAAAGGCCGATACCCACTAAAACCACCAGGACAAGGGGTCCTCTTGGACCGAGTCATGGTATCAGCCGTTAGGCCATAACGGTCGGTTAACCCTAGGGTAACAATAGTTATGGTCATCACACAAATATTCAACATAAGAACAGAAATCTTCTATTCGTCAGCGTTATCTAAATATATTGGCTTCATTGAAAAAGCCTACACCAATTGAGCACTTATTTACCAAAATTATCTGATGTACCAATATCAGTAGCGTTCTAACGGTTTTAACAAAGTGTTTGTAATATCATTCATGCTTTTTATCGCTCTCCACTTCACATCACTTTTAAGATCAGTTAAAAATATAAAATCGCTATCTTTCACCGTATGTTCCACAAAACATTCTTGTGTAACTACGGTTATAAATATATTAGTGTCTGTAATGATTTCCTATTAACAGTGGGAAAGAATTTGATATTGCAACATTGTTGTTAATAGGCCAATGTTTTGACCCTATCCGTTGTTCGCTAATGTTTCGACGCCTTTCTTTTTATCTTGGTACTAAATTTAAACTGCCGAATATTGTTTGCGTTTTTAGCTTTTAAACCTTAGTCTGGCTTCACAATTTAATTTGGTACTTCATTATAATTATATTTCTAGGATACGCAGATAAAATCATATTAATTATTTTCATTACGTAGAATCAGTCGTATTGCACAGATTAAAAACGGGATTCCTTTTTATTTAAACCGCAATTAGCTGATGTTCGGTTAATCAAAATGTTTACCAGAAAACCGGTAATTATAGGACTATTAAAGTTTTCCATTTAAGGCAAGTAACAGTAATGGGCAAAAAAAAAAAACAGTAATTTAACGTAAAACCTAGATATTCAAGGAAATTCTAAAACCTAGCCAAACTAAGAATGTGTCTAACATAGATAGAACTAGCAATCTACTTCAACAAAAACTCCAATCGTTTAATAAGTTTTTTTAAGGAGCGCTAGGGGAATAAAAGGTTCAACCAAAGATTCCTAACAATTGTTTCTGAAGTAAGTCAGTGTGTGAAGTCTCAAACATGTATGATGAATTTATTATACGAGTATATGTTATGTTTACTTTGTGAATTTAAGGGAATATTAACTTTTTAGTAACTAGCTACTTAGTGTGACCTGTATGTGTATGAGAAAGAAGAAAATGCCCATATATTTGTCTCGTGCCTCGAATCTTCACTATCTCTTGGGATCGTTTTCGATACAGCGGAGCCTCGGGAGTAGATATCCCTCGTAAAGCGGAGTCTTAAAATATCTCTCCAAGATAATGGATCCTACAACTGCGATCCTTTACGGATTTTATCTTCGTACTTTGCGGCACCTTACCGGGCACGAGTTTTCAATAAGATCTAGAAACTTATATACGATCTAGGTAATTTCAATTCTGAGTCTTAAGGTTAGGGAGTAAGAAATAATAATGCACAGTTTTCCAAAGCTTTACACATTTAAATTGGATGGCTTTCAATCGAGTTCGCTTTTTGATTGCAAAGCCTCGATTATCGTTGAAGTTTTAAATTTGAATATTTATAAAGTTTTTATAAAATTGTATGTGTAGCAAAAATATTTTTGACTAATACCAGAAAATCGGCAATTGATATGGAATTAACCAACTTAAATAAAACAACAACAATTTCTCTTTTCTATTTAATAATACCAATTCCCTATCATGTTTTTATGACGTACGTAATTTATCAGTATACAAAAACTTTAACTAAATTAACAAATACTTCAAATTTAGGTTATTTTAACTATACATTAAAGCAACAGTCTACTTAATAACAATTTATTACTGGTATTCCTTATCTATTAGGTTTTACTAGTAATACCAAGTAGACACGTAATTGGAAAGGAATCAAAGCTAAGTCCGGATTACAGTCAGCCTTGGCGAAGCTGTCAGACTTGGCTTATCGGAAAACTCTTCCTGTCATTTATATCTTGACATATCTGGCTACTGGCTACCGTGATAATTTATCCAAGCTTCTATCGGAGAAGGCTCATTTCCGTAGACAGTACGTGCTCAATTAAGTATATTTTATAAAATTCAATAAAAAGCATTTCAAGATAGGGTACCTTTTTTAAGAACCTTTAAAAAAACAGTGATTCATGTATAGGCAAGTATTTTTAATACGAACAAAAATTTACGATGTTGAACATTCCACCGCAAACAACTGTGATTATTACTAATCATAATGCAGTTGTGCTAAAACACTTATGGTATCTGGTTGCTCGGTCTGCTATGTTTTTCATTCTTATATAGCCAAAGTAGGTGACTAGCTTTGTGTTCTTGCCACATATTGAATATGAGATGCTGTATCCCTCAGGCTGTATTCATGTATGCCTCAAATTGGATTCGAAAGACCTCAGGGATAACAATCGACGTTCCACCAACTGGCCAACACTTTTAATATAATTCATCATAAGCTTCACAACTAATGCTCCTCAAAAAGTACGATTTGAGTTCGCTGCACACTTAAAGGTGATTAGTACTTCTAAAAGTACGAATGACTGAGTAATTTTATAAACGCAACCAGGTCAAGAGACAGATATGAGGTTGAATTTTCTACATTAAAGCTAGAGATCATTAGAGCATACGATATGTTTCCATGCTATTTAGGCCAAGTGAACTTAATCTATTTCTCCCTGCATGACATAATTACTTGAAAAAGAGTCGGGGCGTAATGAATTTTGCGGTTTTGCAACGGTGCGAGTATGTTTGAACAAAAAGATTATTTACTTGACTTTAGTTACCTCCTTTTTTATTATACCTTGCATGCATATGATTAAAAAGTACATTTGTACAGTCGATTCCAAATACGTCTAGAAACGCTGGTGACAATTAAATTATTCAGCGTTTTCGTATATATTTTGTAGTATAGAGTCCATTAGTCAATTCGTAAACATTAAAATGTTACTATCAAGACACCCGATACAGCACATCAAAACGTAATTTATGACATGATCATATTGTTCTCGCAATACGCATCGTGCCGGAAAGGGTTAAGCTATGAAACTGAGGACTATGGATTTTGACCACAAGTCACGGAAGGCAACCATTCAAATAAACGGCTCAATTTACAATTTCCAACACGGTGGTTTAGCTATATTACAGAGCTCTTCGATTGAGGAAGAAGCATTACCTGTGCCACAGAATATATACGAACAGTAGATCGCTTGAAGGCATAGATGATAATAGAGAATCGACATCAACACTGAATAATAATTAATTCATGCGCTCTTCGGTTTTGTTAGTTGCGAAGTTCACAATATGGTTATTTTTTACATAATATAATAAATAGCTTAGTAAGTTACTTTGAGAGCAAATAAAACTTTAAACTTCACTGTAAGCGCGTGAGGCCAAGTGGCGCCCTAGGCTATACCAAGTGCCACAGTGCAAATCGTACGGCTGACACGGAAATGGTATGTTGTTTAAATTATAGGTGTCCCTGTGTGATTACGTTGCGTGGGCGCAGATAATCCCCGATATTACCGGTTATTATGAATCCAACTTCTTGTTATCATTCAACAATAACTCATTTATACTTTGAATGAGCTATTTAAGTGTATTTGTGCGATGACAGCTGTGAAATATGACTATTCTGATTGCTTCTCGCAACCCGATTGTAGAAAAAAATCTGCTTTATTGTGATAAACTGAAGAACATAAATACAACAGCATCACAAGATATTCCTGTAGTCACTGCTTACTCCTTAATTGGGAAGTAGTAAGATGTCCCTATTTGCTTGCATTATTAATTATTTTGGTTTACGTACTGTTGAAATTAGCAAGGAGTTATATTATAGAAGGACATCAATTTAACTATATTTTCAGGCAGCAATGTGGCTCCCCAATATTAATAAAAGATATTTAATAAAAGATATTTGTTTGGAAATTCACTCAAAGGTGTCGAGTCAATAATATCTTTGTAAATGAAAATACATTTGCGCATATTGAAGTATATAATATCACTAATTGTCTTTGGTTTTACCGCGACTCTTGGTGTTCAGGTTACCAGAAATGATACCAGGTACAGGTTGAACCACAGAGAGCTTTACTTTATATGAAATTGAAAAGTAGTGTTATTTAATTGTTTAACTAGGAATGGATTAGGATTTGAGGGTACGTCATATAAATTTAAATTATTTTAACAGTCTGATGCGTATATTATTTCCCACAATGTACCTACGTGTATAAAAAAAAACAGGTACAGTTATTAATTCGAAGGAAATACTGTGTTACGTAATTTACAGTTAGTCTATACAAAGATACATAAACTGGTTCTCCGACTTTATCATAAAAAACACGACAATGGGACAATTAAGAAAATAAAGTCGTTGACTCTTGAAATTTGGAGTTCAATTTATTGCTATGTGCGAAAATATAATCTATAATACTGTTACAATTTGTAACAAAGACCGCTTTAAATGTTTCTTGAAATCTCTGTATAAATCAATGTCTTAAATTCGGAAAGAATACATTATAAAACTTCGTAGCGAAAGAACGTAGCTAGCGATGACTTTCATTTCTAAAGCTTTCTGTAATATATTAAAGGCTAAATATTAAACGTTAACATATTATACTAGATTAGTGTACATTTAATAAGTCTAACCACGAATATATGTGGAGTTACACTTATGTTACAATTAATAATTAAATATCGTAAAACATGTTAGATAATAACAATGGATATGGTAATGGTCATTATTAGGAATTCTGTAGGACGTAACAATTCTCTTCCTTGGGGCTAAATAACGTTACTCAATTTATGTAATTGAAATTTTGTGAATAAATTATCGTATAAAAAACCTATAAAAAACGAATATACAAGTAAAAGCCAGCTTTAATATTACAATAATTCTAAAAATACATTTAAAAAAATTATTTCAATATACAAAATTGATTTACTGCATTAATCGAAATTAATTATTTTTGGCTATAAATAAACATTATTAAGTATTTTTACATTGTAAGAATTACTATAGCTTTTATTCCACATATGAGCTGTAAAAAATCGAAGAATTTCTTAGGTTAATCAGAACAAGTTTTTATTGTAATCAATTAAATGTTTCTCATAAGTACTCCTGGTAGACTCATAACGGTTCATAATCGCTCATACAGTCGCAGGATGCTGACGGTCGAATAAAAACACATATTTAACTGAACTGGTTATATGTTCTTGACGAGGTTTGTAGATTTGCTTCATACAACTTTTTAGGATTCAGTATCCAAATGGTAAAAACGAGAACCCTATTACTGTGACTTCTTTGTATGTCAGTCTGTCACCATGCTGTCATCAACCGTGATAGACAGTTGATTTTCACAGTTAATGTATTTCTGTTGCTCCTAAAACAACAAAATTCAGAATAACATAGTTTGACTCGCGCTTACCTGCTTTTTATGTTTGATAACTGTATTTCGTAGTCACAAGTGATAGTTAAATAATTCACGTCATAGTGTTATCACAAAAAGACTTTCTAAATTAAAAAGTATTTTATTATCATTTAATTTCGTTAATTATAAAACTCGTCCAACCAAACTTCTGATGATAATGGGTGGGGTTTATAACTTGTAACAGAATATTAATTAAAATTAAAATAAACTTTTCAAATTACGTCTATTTGCTTGTGCTTTATTTAGGTCATATCTACGAAAATAATTTATTTATTATAAGAAACACTACAATAACATCAAATTTACATACATACAGTTATGTGTGTAAAATCATATATAGATACGTTCTTAAACGAGTTTCCCAAATAACTAGAGTGAATAATTAACACGAACACGTAAACATACAAACAAAAAATGTAAAAAAAAATGATTAAATTAAAATAATTGTAACGAAATAATTAAAAACAATTTGCACCTGAAAGAAGTTATGGAGCACGAAAAAATGTGTATCTAGGAAAAACTAATATAATATACGAACGGAATGAGTTAACAAAGCCTCTCCCTAGAAAAACCTAATACCAAAGCACTGTATATACAAAAAAGAATAACAAGACTGCTTTTCAGATATAAAAATTGTTGAGTCCCTTATATAAGTTGCTGCCACTCAAAACGTCATAACTAGGGAGCCATCAACTGCGTAGTTGGATATCTGAAGGAGCTGAAAAGAACCACAGCACTGTTACAATGGTTGAAGTCATGTTTTTGAGGGTAGTCCGGAGTACCAGTGTATCAAAAATGCGCGCTTACATTGGCTGGCTAGGGTGACCACGCTTTAGGACCTCCAATGTACTAATTAGTGAAGTATGACAAATTTATGATAGTTTTATAAGCTTTTGGCACCATACAACTCAATTTGTTTCACCGAAAATATATATTGAGATCCATGTGATAGTAAAGCCTTGATTATTGGGAGGGTAAGCTTTGAATTTTATTTTGATCCCATTACTGAAGATTATTAAACCTTTATTCATAGGATTCTAATCGTACTTTGCATGCGTTCAAAGTAGAGATCATTATTCAGGTCTTTAGATATTGAAACCCTTTTCACCCTTAATCCGCTCGACCTTTAGATCTTTTTAGTAACAGATAAGAGAGATCTTAAGACAAAAACATAAAAATGATTTTACATAAAATGATTTTGCTTAAAAATAACATTACATGACAAAATTTTCTAGTAACTAGTATGAACAATACTTTATCACACAGAATGGACTTAATGTTTATTTCTTTGTTTTGCCTACCAAGTAAAACTACAACGAATAAACATATTCAAGACGTCTTTATTAATATCGAAAATAATGATGCAATTTTTTATGGAAACCCTACAAGAGTATCGTTCGGAGGGTTAGAAGGTAGGTCTTTTGTCTGAGCGTCATTACTTTGTCAAAGGTCCTTGGCAAGGCGTGATAGGTACATGAGAGTATGTAAGGAGGCTTACAGCTTGTGTTTTCGTATGTACTGGTTTATTTCCATAGACATTTTTGCTTGAAAGCAAGCCTGTATATCTTGGTACAAAATCGGATGTTTTGTGTGAATATGGCGTGTGTCAGAGCTACTAAATATAGGTTTTGAAATAGAGTGTATGGTGTGTATGAGTTTATTTTTAATAGAGAATAAAGATAGATAAGGCGTAGGCTAATGTTATAATTAAGTGAAAAGAATTACAACATTGTGATAATTGCTAATTAAAAATTACAATTCTTTCTAATAAATTTGTGTTTACGTAGTAATGAAAATAGATTTGCTTTTTAGTCTAAATAGAAAAACGCTACTTAATATTTTTTTTACAAATTTTGGGAAATTAAATTTATAATTTCTCATAATTGTGTTTGTTTAATACAAATAAATTGAAGCTAAATTAACTCATTAGTATCTTCTAAATTAAATTGACCTTATAACAGAGTATAATGGGACAAAGTTATATGTATGTCAATGTGACCACAGCGCCGGCCGCAATCAATGAACGCGTCGAATTGTTGTAACTGAATCGACACACCATCAAGCAAAAAGCCTTCTAATGATATAAGAACAATGTATAAGCTGTAGCGATTAGTACAAAGTGTTTTAATTAAAAGCGAATAAGTTTTAACACACGTGAAATAAGGTCTTCTCCAAGAATTTATGAGTGAGGTCGCGGAAACCTTTCTCATGGATAACAATTTTCATGCTGAGTCGAGGAGAATTCGATAATCATATTTCCGGTCGGTTTTTATATTGAGAATTCATTGGTATCCTATTCAAATTATTTTAAAAAAAAATTGCCTTCGTAGTAACATAATTTCAAAATACCAACTTTGTATATTTTTATGTATACAATAAAATAGAATTCCTATAATTACTGTACATTTAATTTGTAGGTTATTATTTAATATAAATCAAGAACACTTTGTCGCCTCATCTTCTCACTTAGTTCATGTTAATCTTATAAGAAACAGTCGAGTATCGGTCAAGAGGCCAGGGGACAGTTAGAGCTTTACTACCTTAGAACATTCTCACATAGGTTCGGTAGATACGTTCGCTGTACGTTCTACTAACGCCATCTGGTCGCTGCCTCTCGAACTCCATACATAATCATCAATTACCGTCTTAAATAAAGAGTTTTTTTTAACGACAATTGTATATAATTAAGTCTCAGATTCTAATTTCACAATTCGATGAACGCGTATAACTTTTTATATGGGTGCTGTTTGTGTACACATAGTAATTTTTATCATCCAATAAAAAGTTACTCCCCACTTGTAAAACTAAAAATTCTTAATTGCTTCGGTACACCTCAAGCCCACTCTCATAACCATGTGAGCGTCTCACTCATACAGACCACAGGAAACGTGCTCAAGTTGGGAAAATTGTATTGTTCACATACAAAGGACGTCCGTGTGCAGACAAAGGTCCTATTGAGATTAAGGACTACTCACGCTGAGTTCAACTTTTTAAACGGATTTGGTTAAATTAAATCTCTGAATTTTACAGATCTCGCTGAAATTCTATACATATATTGTAAATGAAATGGCAGACTCGGTAAAATTAGGTTGAATATTTATTTATTTATCATTTAACTACTATTATAACAGGAACTTATCCTAATTCAATAGTTAGTTGCTTAAAACTAATAATGTGACTCTTGCGAATTCACTCAAAGAACACGACAAGATGTCCACTTTTTCGTGAACCCCGTTTAATACATGTATAGCCCTAGTGAGGGGTGTAATATAAAACAATTTATTAATAATACGTAGAGAGGTTCATAGAGTTAAGATGGAAAACTGTGTAAACAATAACCACCCTGCTTCAATTGGGGTGCCAGGTCATTCACCTCAATCTGACTTATCATCGGATTATAAGCCTCAATATTTTAATACGTTTTTATAATTCGTACAAACTTAGTATAAACAACTGTTTGGCTATATTATACGAAAATGATCAGGCAAACTCAGTAACTTTTGTTTGTACACATATATTTACATTTGTAAATATATGTGTGAATTTAAATTAGAGATGCCGCTGCCTGTATTTAATTGGTGCTAATTTAAACTGCATTTGTGTAACCAATTAATGCGTTCTTAGTTCAACCTTTCGTTAATACTGTGATATATTATAAGAACCATTTTAAAGTCTATACATTTAACATTCATATGTTATTATACAAAATATGTGAAAAATGCGGGCATTTTGCTTTCCGGAGAAGCATCTTTCATCGTCTTAGAGTACGATTTTAGTTGTACTTTATCTCTTCAGGTGATTACTTATTTAATGACAAGGTATGTTGATAATATTAAATTTTCTCTTTAATCACAAAAAAACTAATGAAGGGTAAATTGAGACCAATTAATTATTTTTATTAATAGTTTATTATATTAATAAAGTGTATATACATAATTACATAATACATACGTTCAGATATGTTACAGATTTATATAAATATATAAGTTATGAAAGCCATACTAGATAGAACTTTCAATAATATAGTAATTGCCTTATTACTTGATAGACGCATCAAATAAGACCGGATGACGGCCACTTAAGTCCATCGAGGTCGGGTTACGGTTGCCGACTTTTTGTATTTCCACAGAAAATATCTTAGTCAGCAGAATCTGCGGACTTCCTTTTATCTCACCTTAGTTCTAGTCAAAGTTACTTCCTTAGATATTCACAAAAGCTTCGTCCCACTTTGCAAGTGCGGTAATGCTGTTAGCCTAATTAAGACTTTCGTGTTGAATACCATCAATAGGTAAATTTGAATTAATTAACTAAAATGTTTTGTTGAAACACCCAATGGCTAATGCCTCCTGCGTCTGTTTGATTAATATAGTAAAACTTGCTGATAGCAAAAATTGTTTTGTCATACATGTAATTTAAATTTTCAATTAATAAATAAAAAATAAGGGTTGATTCTAGAAGGTTGAAAATTTAGGATTGTATGTATTTTTTTATGTTGTATCATAAAAAAATAGAAACTAAAAATTTTGTTTAAAAAATAAAAATTTAGGAGGGGACTACCCTTAACATTTAGAGGGATGAAAATAGATGTTGTCCGATTCTCAGACCTACTCAATACGCTCACAAAGTTTCATGAGAATCCGTTAAGCCGTTTCGGAGGAGTTCAAGTTCGAACCCCGTGACACGAGAATTTTATATATTAGATAACAATATTTGTATAGCACAGATCGAGCTGAGCTGTCAAGACAGCGAGATTCCTTTCCCAAAGAAAGTATACGTAGCCTTGATTGATGTATATAGTCTAAGAATGGCAATCTAGCGAACACGAACGCGTTAGCTGCCGGCTGCGTTTACATAGCGATGCTGCGCTCGGAATTACGAACAATTCCCCAGCCTAAGGACTTATGTATACTAGTAAATTATTTTAATTAGTCGTACTACACAAAGCTACTAGACTGATGTACTTACATTAGCATATATACTATTTAGGCTTCTTCGTCTTATTTAGCTAAGAATATATAAACGTTAGAAACATGTTTTGTTCCTTGTAAATAAAACAGTTGATCAGCAAAGCTTATTTTCAATTGGGATTTTCTTTCAATTTCTATAGTATTAAAATATCTCATAGTGGGTTTCATCATTCGAGAAACTAGATGTACTATATTCATTACTTTCAATAAAATGATATAAATTATATGAATTAAAATCATGTTTATTACTGTTACAATTACTATAAAATTGTAGTTACTATATAACTATACTATAAAATTTACCTTAAAATATAAACATAATACGCCAGCAATTTTATCTTATCTCTGAATTTTGTAATAAATTTTTAAAGAGAATCCATTTCGAGATATCGTTTCCGTTCGTATTAGTTTTCAAGATTGAAATTATTTTCAATCATAACCAGTAGTTGAACAGCGCGTTGAACCAGTCAAATAAACAAACTCTTCAGTTTTATAATAAATTTGTTTTACAATAAGTGTAGTCTCGTGGGTGAAGACACCCTTACCGACAGTTCAGCTCTATTGCACCGGCTGTCCACTAAATCATTTCTCTCACACCATTCTATAAATGGTCTGCGCAGAATAGATCTGCAACCACTCAGCGATTACTCATTTAAACAAATACAGTAGTGGTATGCCATCGTACTAAAATGGCCGCCATGCCGCATGGCTTAAAAAAAGTCCTGGCCATCATCACCAGCATCTAGCATTCGTTTCTACCAACCCGCACCTTCCACACCATACAAAACCTCAAAATTAGCATTATTAATTATTGTATATAAAACTTGACTGAGACTCATTTGTGTTATACGAATAATATAACAACGGTCAGTGATTTTAACCATATTATAGACGCATTATTTCACTAGACACTTTGTTTGGATTTTTGGATTTTTGAAATCGGGTAGGAAAAACTTTAACGTCCCCAAGTATTTGCAACACGTTTTCTAGATGAACCCTTAGTAACTAGAATATGTCTGAATGTTTTTAGGCATTCGCTCATAGACTATACATATTTTAACTTGGAAATCAGAATTCTACGCAAAGTAATGATATAATCGCATAATAAATCTTAGTACGTACGGTGCGCAATATTTAAACGCGTAGTTGTTCTAAGTAGCGATGCCTGGTGTGTACTGAGTACTTGGTGTGGGGCTAGGAAATATTTGTTTTATTAGGCTTTATTGCATACGAAATCAGATGTAACAACATCTAGTAATAAGTCATTAAATCGAGTGATTCTTGAAACACTTCTAAGTTTTGTAATTATAGATCTGAAAACTATTATATTATTACCTTGGGTCCTAACAAATAATTGTATTCAGAATGCAATAATTTATTATTAGAAAGAAGAGAATTTGTTAGAGATTAAGAAGTGTCTGAAATAGAGCTTACTCTTACCATATTTCATCAACAATTCTTTGAAATTAACCTTTATTGTAAGAATTTTAAAATCTTTATTACAAAACCCTCTGTACTGTAAACTTCTTCAACTGGCTTCGAATATGCCGCGTTTGTTTCTTCAACTTTCACGTACCTGAAACAAAAGCGCAGTTTTTGAGTAAAAATACGTGTTTTAATATGTTATAGCAAATATCTCGAGTTTATTAGCCCCATCCAGAGTGCTTATTATATATTAATGGCGTAGAGTGTTCGTGGTAACTAATTCATGCAATATTGTTACAGGTCAACTTCCGGGATGTGCAGACAAGAGCCAGAGGCAAGTTGTACTGCCTTTTCGCTTTGATTTTAGTACAGTGTACGTAACTGTGAGGAAATATTCAGTAACCTGTACATTAATGTTAATATTTACGCTGGTTATAATTTGTCTATTTTACGTACAAAACTCGGTATTGTACTGTTCTTTTCTCATGTTATTTTAACTTCATCTGTACGTCGCAATTCAACAAGATCAACAAAAACACAGCCCGGGTGGCCGGAAAGAGATCGCTAAATATACAAAATATCACGTGATTTAAATCATTCATATTGCATGTTTGAGCATAGCTTAAGGAATTGCAAAACAAATTTTGTACTTACATTGGGTGGTATTTTGCTCATTGAATTCATTACTAAAGCTTCGAATCAGTCTATATTTTTTCATGATAAATGGATTATTAAATAACATATGAAGATAGAACATTAAAATAAGTGTTTTAAGTACGCATCAAAAAATGCAATACAGCAGCAAAATAATTCAGTGCCCTCTTAAAACAACCATACTTTAAGGCCATTTTCCAAATATATTGTTTGGTATACATTGCATGTAGACGCATATTCATAACAAAGTGTGTTTTATGAGTAAATTGCATTGACCACTGTGGGCGGTAATTTGATTTAACTGGATAACTACAGGTACTTTTAGTTATTACCTTCGTAAATCTATGACGTTAAATTATTGTAGACAGTTTAAGGCCGTATAATAAATAGACCTTTACCTAAATTTGAGAGGTCTAATGTTAGAGGACTAGACCAGTGGTAATTATCAGGTTTTATTAGAGAGAATTTTTTTTTGAATTGTTATTTGCAATTTTAAAATTTTTTAAATTTCATAAAACCGTTCACGCCATTATGACCACGTTGTACCATTCCGAACACTTGACCAGCTTCTTTAGAACTGTGAGCGTCCACTTTACGATTTTATATTGTTATTATTAGGTTATTGTAGTGATCCTCATGTTGACAATATTTCGTCGG
The DNA here is from genome assembly GCA_963693355.1 of Pontia daplidice. Lineage (NCBI taxonomy): Eukaryota > Metazoa > Arthropoda > Insecta > Lepidoptera > Pieridae > Pontia > Pontia daplidice. Next base: position 1,137,756 of record CAVNZL010000044.1, on the reverse strand, counting down.
TACAAAGGATCACTGTGCCCTCTTCACAAAAATAGATCGATCCACTCTCTTTAATTGTAACGATTAATTTAGGGAATTTACTCTATATCGACGATAAGCAACGCTTCAGGTTTTGTATTATAATGAGGAAGGCCTGGGGGGGGGGGAGCATTTCTCGCGGTGAGATTTTTGCTTTGGGGTTTCCACGAATTCTGACTTTCACAGCATTAAAAACCTTTGTAGTACTAATAGCACACGGCGACCCCTTCTTAACCGACAATGTTTTGACCGTACGATATAAAAAAAAAAAACGAATCCCAAGGTTTTGAAGTGTTTGTACAAGCCAATCACCGCAAACCTAATTTTTTTTGAAATTACAAACACCATTCTCCATATTGTTCGTGTAACTTTTAAAATTATAATGAACACGACAAATGATGTGAAATGGCGCGGATTTAAGATTTTTTTAAATAATTTACGTGTTCTAAATTCAAAATAATTAAAAAAGGAAAGTTTTTATGTGACAGCATTTATGGCTAGTTATTATTTAGTTAAGTGCCGTTTTGCATCAATAAAAGAGTGATTCAAGATCATTATGTGTAACAATATTTTATAAGGTAAACAAGGCAAAGTATAAATCTATTTTATTACGTGTTTTATTTGGCTAACATTAAATCTCTTCTTTTTTTGACTTTTAATAAGTTATTGTGATTATCTAAATGTCTTTAAACATAGAAGTCTATACTTATATGTACAATAATGTTATAAACTGTTTATATACTACTAAATCTCTACGTTATGAAATGTATTCGTACGCGTAGATTCTTTTAACTGAGTTTTCCTGTTTCCAAGCGAATGAAGGCGGGTATTTCCCGCACCTTCATTCGCAGTATATGGATTTATATAATACGGTATCGATTTATTGTTGAAATAATTATATATTTTTTAAGTTTAATTTATTACCTATTAAGTTACGCTTACAAGATATAAAAACTCAAACTTTTTGTTTTTTTCTCATCCTATATACGCCTTTGATATGAGAACTGACCGTAATGTAAATTAATACATTTATTAATTGAACAAACAAATTTTGACTTTCACTTGATTGAATATGTGAAGAAAGAGCTAATATTAGTGTATTTCAAAGAATTTTTCGTCAAGACAAGCAATATGTACAAGACATTAATTCATAATAAGCCTATTATTTTTTATTTTTAATCTACTATAATTTTTTCTATGTTTTATTTCAATAAAGATTTTTATATTATATGGCCTTGACTCAGTATTTTTACTTGTTTTTAAATATCAGCGATTAATAATCTAAGATCACGTACGCGATAAAAACAAATTTTATTTCATAAATTGTGTCATTGACCCATAAACCTAGAAATTTAATATCTTATTAGAAAGATTAGTATATTAATCCCCAAACGATGTTGGTAAGACAATAGGCCAGTAACACGCAATCTATAAAAAATACATAACTGTTAATACAAGCTGTAAATTATGGTATAAAGACAAGTGAGAGCCAAGTTTTTTTCAAGACAAGAACCAAAGAGTCAAACAACAGTTCTGGGATTAACGCGTTAAACCAAACAAACTCTTCAGTCTTATAAATACTCGTATTTTATATTATAAAGCTGAAGACTTCATGTACGAGGCGTACAATTCACTGAAAAACTAGGAAATATTACACTTTAATTAATAAAAATTTACGACTAATTAGAACGCTATTTTTTAAGGAAGTGTTTATTTCCGATTAGCTTTTTCTTGTTTATGCGATTTATACATGCAGTTTAATTGCAGTAAAAGTATTTATAGGCTAAAATATGGTTACCATGGTAACTGTTTTAATAACATTTACAAAGAATAGCTACTAGCTAATATAGACGATATTTACTATAAAGTGGTGTCTAATTTAAGTAGAAAATAAATTTAACGCCTTAATAATTTAAAAAAATTGAAATCTCTTACACATCAAATCGTTTCTTTAACATTTCCGTGTGCTTAACAATTTTTTGACGTCGCTCAAATATGGCGTCCATGTATGTAAATTCAACTACCTTGCAATTCCATTTCAAATATATTTGCCATTTGATTTTCGATTTGAAATTTTAAATTTTCAGCCGTCAAATGTCCCTTGATTTATCAAATTTGCTGAGGTTCATACAAGACAGCCTTATTTTTAAATACAAAATTTTCGTCGTAATAATCTTTAAGTATAAAACTTTTTAATTAACCATCACATCGTTAGGGTTTTGTTTCGTAAAAGAAAACTTATGTGACGTAAAAAGTGCGAAACGAGACAATAAACCGTAACCGAAATACGTAAAAAAAACATCATAGAGCAAAAACATCTCTGGATAAAAACCAACAATACAGCGTAGGCAATTCTCATATCTATGCTAGTATATTAAGGGCTATTTCTAGATACAAGTTTTTCTTATTGCTCATGCTGACCTCGCACGGAGTCGTCAATAATTTCCAATCGTAAGATTGCGGTTCGGCGATCGAACGTAACGGGAGATCAATTGTAAAGAATAAATAAGTACTGTGATGTTTGTTATCACTTCTTTATTTTCAAAGAACACCACTATAAAACCTTCTAACTTCCATAATACTATCATTGAAAGTTTATCTGTGGAGTTTTCAGTGCTGAACCATATCACCGATTTGAATTTAGAATTGTTGGACTGACAAGATCAAAAAAGAAAACTTTGAAATCAATCCCTAAATGGTTGAAATAGATGTTTAGCGAATATGGTATGACATTCTTAAATTAAAACGAGCGGAGGGAACAGAAGTTTATTTTTAACAATATCCTATAATGATAAAGGATTTTTTTTTATTTATTACGACCGCATTGACATATTGATTGGCATCAAGAGTGGTATAAAACAATGTATACCTGATGACTTTTACTTAGACATAGAGATAATGAACTTAGAACCTTCTAAATAATGATTTAGTCTTTTAACCAAAGAACTTTTCAGTCTTTTTGTACAGATTTACGTTTACGCTATTATTAAAAAAGGCAAGTCCCCCTAAATATTTATTTTATTCAAAATAATTAGGCTAAAAATTATTTATATTGGGATGATTGTGATGTGTCAACAATTAGTTTCTATTACCATTGGAAAGAATATCCTTTTCTAGAATTGGTATCCTATATAATACACCCTAATGGTATAATGGTAGTATGGCAACAATCGTTAATGTTTGGTTTACTACAAACAAACAACAACAAAGTCAACATCCCCATGGATTTTTCAAAAACACGCCAAAATTATATGAAGCATTTTCCTAATAGTCAAAACATGTATAATTCAACATTACATCTAAATTATAGTATTTACTTTTTATATTACACAATATAAAGTCATTATCTACTAGATAAAAAATACTTCATGAAAGGACTCAATCAAATAGCACAGTCGCTTATCGGTGAGTTCTTTAATTTAAAAAACTTTAATAAAACGGCGATTAAGCGCTCCTTCCAGCGTTAGAATTCATTTCGACGCTTGAAGTGAAAATTCAACGATGTTGCCAGTTGCCACAAGTTGTTTGCTTTGCAACTCTGGGTCAACGTTATTACTCGCTTTGACGTCTCCCGTCTCGAGTCTTACCTTGAAATAAGACAAGAAGGGCACTTTTACATTTCAATAGTTCACTTTGGTTATGAACATCGAACATAATATATCAATATTATGATATCAAAAGAACAACCATATATACAACATTAAGACCTTATATATACAAATTTTTAGTTTTAAATCAAACAGAATGTTAAATATCATTAAATAAATGATTCCCTACTATTATATTATTGGAGCATTAATTTTAAGTAAAATATTTTCAGAGCAATACAAAGTAATTATTTTTCATATAAATGAAAACATAATAAATCTTTAATAATATCTGTTATCGTTTTCTATGAGCAAGATTCGTCTCGTTCGTCGTTCGAGATTGAAGAACGGACACGACACCGTCAAACATAACAACGACAGTTCACCGCTCACAACTCACACAGTCATTTTAGTTCACAAATCACAATTCACCGCTCATCAGTCGCGTATGATAAGTTTGAGGGAGAGGTTGTGCGTCGTTCTACAGAATAACTCCCGCGAATTCAAACAGGTTAATAGGATAGTACACGATTGAAAAAACACTTAGTGAATCATAAGTGGATTGTGATCCATGTGTTAGTGACAAGTTTTTATTATTTTTAGTGTGCCCCACTTGGATTTTTCTCCGTAGAGGTTTTTTGTGGTATGTTGCAATACGATTTTTTATTTCAATTTCTAGCCGGTTTTGTATTGCCTGCCTTTCTTGATATTTGATATCAGTTTTGAGTGTAATTAACCTGTATCGATGTAAATTACTTGACGAATGTGTAACACCTCATGATTATTTCATGTTGATAAAAATGTAAATTATCATGCTACTGATGAAAGTTCATAAATATTTTCGTCGTTTTCTTATTCCTATTAGGATTATACTTAATCATATTTGGAAAATAGTTTTATTCCAAACCGTCAGTCAAGCACCACGAGATCCACTAGTAAGCAAATATGCGATTTCTTATGTAGTTAATTTAAGTAATAATTTGGTTGTCAGTTGACGGTAGTTTTGAACCAATAAGGTATCGATTACTGGGCTTGCGATTTTGCAAAGAATGAAGTTATAAAGGTCAAACTATCAGGGACAAAAGTAGGCGCAGCACTCTTAATATAGTAATTGCTTTATCAATTAATCACTGAGAATGTAACATTTCTTTTTGATTTTATTTGGACTAAAGAATAATCAGCATTGCTTTTTACGGCTCAAGAAAGGACCTTGAGCTGCCTTGTGCCTGTGTCTGTGTCCATTGGATAGGAATAAAAATATATTTATATATTACATATTAAATATTCATGATATTTTTTTCTTTTTTTATTAGTAGTAGGTATACCTTTTCATAGAAATAGTGAAATAGCTGTTTTTTTTATTTTTTATTTACTTACATTATCTTATGCTTAATAATATCGTAAACAGTAAAGGGAACGTGTAAATATATATGTACTTTTCGTATAAAATAAAGTGAGTAAAAAACCTAGGTATATTCAAATTTTTTACATTTGTGGAACAAAGAAATATGCACCCGACAAGGTTATAATTTCGATTACAAGAGAACGAACGTTAATGCATTTTAAATACAATTTTATTGAAAAACTAGAATAATAAAAAACTTCGGCTTCTTTTGGGATTGTAATAAAAATAATATTTTACAGGTTCTTCTGTATTTCTTTATTATTCAGCACTAGCCAATCTATTACGTTATTATGTGTCCGATACAAATAACCGGGTGATACTTAAAAATGACCTTCCGCGCTTTGATGACTTGCCCGCATGAGCCTCAATTCCCGTACCCCTTATTATAAGCCCAATGAAAAATATCTTCGTGCATTAACTTTCATACCCTTTTGAAATTAACATTACGTCCATTTATTATTATACTATTGCATAAGGTAGGTTTAACAGCTTCTGATCTATGTTTGAATTTTACAACTTACACATCAATAAACATAATCTAAATCCGTTATAAGCTGTGCGTAGTAATATATCTAAATTGTTGTTATCGGCTTAAAATTCCTACTAGAGTAGCTTTGATAAAAATAAAAGATTATAAAATTTATATTTATTGCTCGAATTTGAAACGGATGGAATATAATGATAATAGTTAATTTTTAATCTCATTATAAGCTTGTCATATTTATAACGCAAATATTAATTGTTACACAAATGTAAATTTTTGCTGTTCGTTTTAGTCATAATTTCACAATCGCTAATTTACTCAAAGGGTAATAGTGTAGCTTTTTCTATATTCAAATGATATAGAAATTGGAGATGGTCGAAAATTAGTACCTACAATTTCAAGGTGTATTTAAAATATAAACTACTAAGCTTCGTTAAGTAAAATACTCTTGCATATCGCAAATGCGCGTGAGATTGATTATATACTAGACAACAAACTAATGCAACACGAAATTAATTTTTCAACTCTTCTTCTTGAGATTAGCGCCTTAAACCAAAGAAATTAACACTGAATCTCTTGAGCTTCTTAATATTAGTATAGACTTTAAACCACTTTCGTGGCTAACTACTTTCTATAGCGTGAATGTCTTCATCTCGCTAAATAAATATTTCCACGTCCAGATATTTAAAAAAATCACGCAGTACCTGCGCAAATGTATTTTAAACTTTTTAAATAAAGTGTTGTAGTTCTTTTACAAGAACAGCTATTACAAGTCCAAATTGATTCTGTATAACAAAAAGCTACCAAATTTAACGAGAACAAATCAATAGTAGAACTGTAAATTGTATGCGGTTCATTAAATACCGGCACGTATGACCCAGTATCCCAGTGCGTGTGATAAATCACATTGTTACGTCAACGTCGGTTCAATTACCGGACTGAATTTTACTTAATAATGGGTGAATGGGTGACACGAATTCCTTTTAAGTAATCTTATTAAATGTAAGGGAAATGTAACTTTACAAATTCTTTTTAATGAGGACATGTTCGCCTTTACATACTGTCGTATATAATTTTGACGTTTTGTTAGTCATGTTTGAAGAGTGAATAGAAGCTAATTAAATTTATAATAATCATATAACTGCAAAATAAAGTTTGAGTCGGTTTTTATATCACAAATAAAATGACATATTTCTACGGCATTAGTTTTTACGTGCATGCTTTACCTTTGAGTTTTTTTATGTATGTACAATGAACACTTGGAATATTGTAATCGGTGTGCTAAGACGTTACGTTCACGTGAAGAACCATAAATAAAAGAGACACAGAAATGTCTCTTTCCAATCATTCTGCACGATAGTTTCCACGTGACCAAATCCATTATTTGTTTCATTAATGAGTAACCTCTTCCTCATGTGAAATGCGAATCGCAATCAATTAAAGCTGTGCTGCAAATGCCACTTCCTGTACGATTTCCGGACAGGTGCCGGTGGCTTCCTCCCCCTACAGTAATTACTACCCTTTCTGATTCAATAAAAGGATTTGCTTTATATAATACGGGAGTTTGCCTATGTGTTAAGTAAATGTCCAGATTAATCGGATGTTTTTAATAAATCTTTTGGTAATGTAATGGTAAATCTGGTCATCTACTAAACATTCATCGAGCTTTTTAAAAGGAATATCACTGTTTTTAAAAGTTACTTCTTATTTTAAGAAGGTATATAAGTCAAATAAGTGTAAATTATACTATCTTTTATTTTTATTTTACTAAGCCGATAACAATTTAGATACGTAGCTCTATATGTGTCGTCTCACCTAACGAAACTAATTGCTATTAGCAGTAAATTAAAAATTAAATTACCACATAACCCGGACCTTACATATAAGGCTTAATATTATGTAATTCAACAAAAAACATATCAAAGTCGACTATTATAAGTTCCACGCAAAAAAATAGTATAAAAACTAAAAACGTAAAATGTAAGACAATGATTAGTATCAGATAACTTGACATTTGGGCGTTGTGAGCCTTTATGGATGTGGGTTATTTACCTACTATTAAGTTCTACTTAATAGTGGAATGGTGGAAGTGACGTATATTTATCGACTCTACATTGTTTTACATACCAGTACGTTAAACACTCGAAGGCCATCGATATAATTGCCTGTTAATTTATATAGCAAAAACAATTCCAAGAAGGCGACAATTCGTTTATAGCGAGCTGACAGCTTAAGGTTATGATCGATTAAGGGGAATTTGAAATGAGAACATGTCGAATTTGATCAGTCAATAGAAAGTTGTTCCAAGTACACACTATGCAAATTGTTTCTATTTGAAAGTTATTTTTATATTGTGTTCGTCAATCGTGATTACAAATTATGAGTAACAATTAATAAAATAAAACAATTATTGTCGTCAAGAAGAGTTGAAGTATTAACGCCCTCCGGTGAACATCTCCTTGTTAAATCCTGCAATAAATCGCACTTTACTTTGCCTTAGAAAGGATTAAATTAACTCCGCCCATTAATATTATATCAGGACCGTCTCACACACGTTCGGTTAGCACCAAGATAAGATATAGCTTATTATGGGCGCTAACGCATTGATAGACATATAATGCTGATATTTTGTATATTAAAGGGCACTAGCCTGAGCAAAACTTTACGATAGTTTTATCTAGTTCTTGTATCGTATACTAGGGAGTATGAAACTGGTTCTTATGCGACATATGATACGGGAATGATAAAGACATACCCTCATACTCCTCCAATTTGCTATACGATGGAACGCTTCTCAAGGTTTTATTATTTTATTACTATTCTTTTACGTTAATTATTCGATTGTACGTAATCTATACAGGCACTCACCAGTATATGTACAATATGTCCATCTCACTCAATCAATTGTAGCATTCTGTATATAAGTCTTTTGCAACTGCCTCGTTGTTTAAATAGTCTAGGTCTATAAACATCCAAATGTCTCTGACATAATTCGATTTGACAATTTGCTTAACCGGCTTCGTTCAAAGAGCGATTCGTATCAAATGACTAGCTATCGTTCTGATATCGATCTCAAGAAATTGTCCATGATTTTATGCACCAAGTTTCAGTGGCGACATTGATTAACAACACTAATTTAATGTCGCGAAGATAAAAATTATCGATGGTTGATTTGTAAAACTCAGTTGACGCTTTGACATGAAAATCTATTTACACAGAATTTTAAGTAGAATTTATTATAGGTATCTATAGCTTATATATTGGTCGATCATATGTTCAATTTGGCCTATTATTCTGATTCAAGAGTCTCGGTCTTGATTGGTCATGACAGTGAAAAGGTCAAAGTAAAATAGCAAATCATAGTCTCCATTAACATTCGACTACAAGACCTCAGGGAAAAACATATTGCTTATAAACGGAGCGCATGTCATGTAATTCAAATAGTCGTTTTTATATTTCCTTATTGGTGTGCATAATAAGATCATAATAACTAAACGATATTACGAAGTTTTTTGTACATTTTATGATATGGTTTTTTAGCCAATTATTCTAATCAATTACTCTTAATTGCTCCTCGTGGCTTCCGGTTGACTTTATAACCTACGGATTAGTTTTCAATGCAACGAATAATTCATGTCGTTCCTATGAGATAGGCAAATATTAAAGTATGATTGTGCGGATATGAGGTACATCAAAGTTCTTGCTTCTTGGTCTTCTCTACCAAAATAAAGCCGTTTTCTTCCATTGCAAAACCTAAGGCTGTGAATTTTCCAATACAGGATATAAGTGATTGAAAATTTACGAGATTATTTTGATAATTTCCCGAAAAAACCGTTAAAGGAAATTAAATTCTCGGCATAAAAGTTTGTCATGGCATGCCCATTAAATCTCTATTGTAACATTAGACACGCTGATTGTATGGCGTCGATGGCGTTAACTTTTAATTAAACTTGAACTTTCCCTAAGAAATACCAAAAGTTTATATTGGAGTCCACCTTACCGCACATAACATAGTATAGAAATTTCAATCTTAAAGGTACCGGTTTTTGTTTATTGATTATAAAATGTTTTTGAGATTATATAATATTATTTGAATAAATATTGGCTATATAATAGTAAATAATTAATCAAATAAATGTTCAATTTGAGTAAATTAAATTCAGTGTCTAGACAATGTTGATTTTGTATATTTCGTTTTTGAAAGGCAGAATAGCAAATTATTTAGTTAAGTAATACTTTTTAATTTTATTCGTTTAACTTATTTATTTTCCTTCACGAGTTTGAAACTGCATCTGTGATTGAAACCGTACCTACTCTAAGTTCTAAAGAAGTTGATTTCAGTAATTCGCAAGTGAATATTCTCATCACCTTGACAAACATAAGTTCATTAGCAGGTGGAAAGTCCAATGACCCTCGGTTCGTCACGATTTAATTTATTGTCCAAATCTCTGCGTTCGCGCTCGAAAAGACAAACGAAGTAAGAACATCTAGCAAGTATCGATATCAAGGGTATATGAAATTAGATTAATACATACTGTTAGTGATGAAATAGCTCAAACTAATGACTTAGACTTATACATTATATGTTCATATGCGCTTACAATATACAAAAAGCATGCAGTACTCCTTAAGTAACAAATATATTTTATAATAAATATTCTATTTTTATTTACCGGATTGAATTTTTATAAGGTATGGGGTGGCAAACGAACTTGTGGTTGTGTGGCAATAGCCGCAGCGCACATAGAACATATCTTAAATTGATTGCGTTATATTTTTTGTAAGTATAAGATTTAAGCTGGGTCGGCAAATATTTCGTTTAGTTATTTATTAATTACTAAGAATTAATGTGAGACTGCATATTAATATAGTTTTGTTATTTTCATGTATTAATTACCTGTAAAACATTGAAAATTGCGGATTTATGAAGATATTTTGGATAATGTAATTGAATAATTATGTTTACTATTTTAGTACTCAAAGATACGCTTTTGTCAAGCACCACATTGAAAATGATAACGATAAACGATAATTCAGTCATTACTGTCAGGTTATATGTTAATTTAAATTTTTGTATTATGATATACTTGATATTATAGTGTGATAAAATAATGATTAAAAAGAAATTACACGATTATTGTAAAAATTGTATGTATTTCGAATCAAGGACATATACCAACGATATGCATATATATGTTATCCATATTATTTTTGGTACGTTTTGAATATAACTGTTAAATAAAACCAATCCATTCAGGATTATGAGTAGAGTACGAGTCGAGATCTCTATTACAATTGTTACTTAAAATTCTTTATTGATGCAATATGTATAAAATGTTTTCCATTTCTTTTGTATATATGATGGAATTATGTAAGTGGTAGTAATAATATTTCGTTTGTATCGATGCCAAAAGATTATATCAAGGGCATGATATAAATTATTGGTATTTTATGAAATAGGTTTGTTTCTAGTTCTATTGTGTTAGTGTTCAAACAAGGTCGATCCTTTCTCACGATTATGATAATAATTTTAATCTGAATTATTTCACTATCTATAGAAATTACTTAGTAATAATATGCCCATGTGGGGATTCTATAGTATTCAAATCGCAATGTCGTATTTATGTCTAATTTTAATAATTTTATCACCTCTGTCTGTCAACTCTAAACAACTGCTTTGACGGAAACAATGATTGAGTTTCTCATGGACTTTAAATTGAACTCGAATTTCAATTCCATAAAGACTTTTGTTTACTTATTTGCTATTAAAATACGATCCAGCAGATGGCAACAGCTTTTTACATGAAACCTAAATACTTCCCGTTTAACATAATTCCAAAACTTTGACAACTCCATTAAAGTTCAAGAGTTATAACCTTAAAGTGTTTAAGAACAAGTTTGTTTTTAGTCACTGAAAACAGTCTTGATTTTACGTAAATTTAAAACAATTTTACTGGGAATATAAAATACATAAACAATGTTTGTCAACTTTTTGTCGTAACATAGCAATAATATAATATAAAACATATAATGCAGGACAATAATTCTCCAAAATGTAATAAATATTTAACTATATATTATATATATTAAATAACTTTATACATATCAATATTGTACATTTGAAGAAACACAACGGAAGTCAAGTATAAATATCCTTTAGCTACTTATATTTTAAGAAAAAAACGCGTATAGTTCCAAATGTTTAAGAGACGCTTTAATTCGCCATGGATATTTTCTTTAAGTTAATCGCTTCAAATCTACCTTTTTTACCAGCCATGACCAAGCTTCTTTAAACAATCAAAATTGCATCAAGTCACGTAATGTTGTGGACAATGTCAAGTTCGACTTAGGATGACATCATCGCGGTAATAAATTATCTTTTTTTATTATTTCTAAAACCTCCACATTAGAAGATTTCTGATACCAATTCTCTCTAATATAATATAGCCCAAAACTTTCGAAAGGGGCAAGCACAGAAGCAAAATAATTTCTAATAAACAAGTTGGTGAATGATGCTAATTTCGAATATATTATTAGTAAGTTAAGGAGACGTCCTCCTTGTATACAGTATCCAAGTATGTTCTTTATTATATGTTATCTTTTTGTATTGTATAGGATAATTATTCGAAAGAATCGAAGCGCAGGGATGAAAAAAACATCTGAAATTCTATAATTTCCCAGACCATATCTATATTAAAATGTCATTGATAGCATTATTTATATTATATTATTATTTTTATATTACTTAATCAATACTATCTGTAAAAATATTATATAATGTTTCAAAAGCAGTAATGAAATCCTATATCAGTGAAATGGTATACCGATACAACTGCTCTAACATTCGCAGCTTTCTATTGAATCTATCAATTGACGCTACAATTCTCACCAATAAACATTGGGCAATGTGGAATCTACCAATACCTGTTGTATACAGGCAGTATTGGAGTTTCAACGAAATATATTTTTAAACATTTGTCATTTAAATAATACAGTTGAACAAAAAATCCATTCTACAACAATGGTTTAAGTTGAATTAACATATACAGACGTCTTACATAGTTAGTACCACAACTTTGTCAATTTAAAATTAAGTAACCTTGTAATTTCCTTCTATAGTAGGTACTGTTCTGTATAAGTAACTGACTAGTTTTGGATTTTGCAAGGCGCACTCAAAGCTTAGATATACATATTTTATTATCTCGTGTTAGTCATACATGAAAACACCTATTCATGGAAATAACATTATTGAATCACTGACTCAAGGGTAAATCCACTTGTTCCTTACCTGTGTGGATAAGATTAAACACGTTCCTGTGTATAGTGAATAACAACTATAGTTTGTAATTCATAATTGCAATCAACGTAACAATCGTATAAAAGCGTACCTACCTGAGTTTGGGCGTTCCTACGCTACTCAATTTCTCTCGCCGCGCCATTGCACTCGAGAAGGATATAACTAAAGACTTCGCAGGCTGTCATGTATCCTATAGTTTAATAGTTGAAAAAATTACACATGATCTATTTCTATTGCAGCTATAACAGCAAAAACAGAAAATATTCGTATACCAACACGCATGGTTTTTTCTGTATTTACGGATAACTGAGTCCAACTAGCATGTAGGTTTTTAATTTTTCAACTTATTGATACAATTTAATTTAACCTTTACATAAAATTACCAATGACTGACATTAAAAGTTTCTCTCAAGGCCAAAAAGCTGTATCAAGTCTCTTATCGTATTAACTGCGTTCATATAAATCTTTGTAAATTGTGCTAATTAGTTTCCCTGCGATACATACAATAGTTGGTGACCGGAATATTAATTTTATATTCCATTTTTAAAAGCGTAATATGAAAAATTATTCGACACCTTCACCGTCCAGAATTCACGTCGAAAACAGTTATAGTTCATACTTATAAAGTAATTCATCATGTTTGATTATGTTAAAGAGTTTCTCTATTTTTTCATGCATACTTAAAATATATAAGGAAATTTAAATTACGTCTTTCATTACGCTGTTTGTCGTAATACCTATGCCTTAATGATAATATTCATATTGTTATCATACAACCGTTTTTGTAATAAGGCATCCATTTTCTCTTTGATAAGGGATGATAGTGTGACCCTAATTGTTTGAAATCAATTTGTCGTTAGAAGGTAATGATTATCTTAACTGCTGTCATTCAATATTGTTATTATGTTTATTAAAAACTAGGCCGGATATTTGAATGAAAAATATATATTATAGCAAACAGTATTTCAACTCGCAAAGTTACGACTGTCCGGACGTGAATAAAGAACTGTCAATCTTTATTTCTTTTCTTATTTACGTTACAACTTAAAACTAACAATTGTCAAGAAAACCTATATATTTTTATAATGTAGGTATAATAAATAAACAAACATAAAACGTACGTGTAAAACGTACATCCACCGTCTATCTGTATTCTAGTTACGAATATTAAAGACAGTTATAAAAGAAAACCTCTTAGTTTAAGAAATTTATCACAAAGAATTTTGTTATCAGCGGAACGGCCGTTTTGATAAGGTGTGTTATCTTATAGCTTGTAAGTTACACCTGTGTTAAGCAACCACAATTGCTAATAATACTAAGTCAAGAAGCAAGTTTTTGATTCTATCTACTGAAATCTTACCGTACTGCCTAAAAATGTTACTATTATTTTGGAATATCCCCCTCCGGGGAAAACGTGACAGCGTGGCTGACTTCAATGATACTGCATACAAAATAAACCGTGACCATGCTTACCTTCATCAGAAGTCTCACCTAGAGAGTCTATGTTATTGTTACATTATCTTAACACTGCAAAAAATGCTAGTTTCGTCTAACGTTAGCTTTAGAAATTAAACATTCCTCAGTTCTCGATAAAATTTGCACAATTATTATAACTCTTTCATAAAACCAGAGGCTTAGAATACTAAGCCTTTAATAGATAGATATAGGTAACTACATCTATCTGTATAAAATATTTATTCGGCGCGAGGGTTGTCGCGTCCGGTTCGAGTTCGCTGCAAGTACGAATTCAAAAGGCAATGGCGCCATAGTCCCTTCTAGACAATCGAGATAGTAAATTAAACATGGCGACCGATTCGCAATAAATCAAATTAATGTCGAAATAAAAAGTTGCTTACGCTACTTCAACAAATACGACAGAACTCGCTTTGAACAACAAGTAACTTATTCATTAAATAGTATGAAAACTCTTTTTGTAAATATGCCCTTGGATCGATCGATGGATGTTTTAAGAAGTAAAAGGACAACTTTGATGGCGATTGTAATGCAATATTACTTATATTTCGAGATATCAGTCAGTACTCGATTCCCATATGGCTAACTAGCTATAAGATATTTTGAAGTCATAAATTACCCTTTAAAACTATTCCAGATGGCGTAAAGTAATGGAGGGGGAGTGCTTGGAAGGCGAGGGCTGGCTTCTAGTGCGGGTGCACGTGCCAGAGCTCAACGTGCAAAAAAGCCTGCAGTTCACGCGAGATCAGCTCGTCTGGGACGTGAAGCAACAGTGCCTCGCCGCCTTGCCCAAGGTACTATTTACTTCTGTAAGTTCGCCAAACACGCCTCTGTTTCACTGAGACTTTTCCTTCAAACCAAGGCCTAAACAAACAGAATTATATTATAATTATATATATTGTTTTGCCGGAGTTCGCTTTCCTGTATTCTAATTAAGAATGTTTAAGATTTTCTAGCGTAACTTCAGAGTTACGCTAGAAAATCTTGGCTAAAAAAAATTATCGTTATTTAACAATCCATTAGTCCCATAGATAAATCAAGTCGAGGTACTCGATTATTTTCAAATAATCCATCTTGTTGAAATGTTTATTTTTCCTATAAAGTTTCCTTATTTAATTTTTCCCCTTTTAATTTTCGTCTACTTTATTATCTTTATAAGAGAGTTTTGATTCCAATGAGTAAACCAAATTTCAATGAAAAGGGAATACGTTACTTAACTCTTTAACAAATTTGCTTTTGATTATACTTAATTTTAAAATACAACTTCACGGGCCGAACGTATTTCGTTCACATATTTACTTAACAATATATTAACGCTGAAAACTTTAATAATTTGCTTTCGCAGTATAATTAATTATTTAAAACTCTCATGAACTACTTAATTATATATTACGTTTTTACTACAACGTTTCGACTCGACAACAAACGTGCCCTTAGAAAGTAACCTCTAAAATAAAATATATATAAAATATCCATGAAGTACTAAAGATATCAGAGTAATAGAGCAACTCCCTAAAACTCGAAGGACCAGGAATAATTGTAATAACTTATCCATAATCCCACGCAAGCATTGTCGAGACAAGACTGACGACAATTTATACCTTGCCACTTGCAGAGCAAATTGGTAGAACGTTATACACTGCTCACTTTCATATTTTCTTGCAAGACAGCATGTATTTATCCATGTTAGCCAAACAGCATTGGAATTGAACAATTATAAGTTATAGCTTGGTGATTATGCTGTGAGCAATGCTCATGCATATTGTGATTTTTGCTAATGCAGTTGCAGTAGTAGCTGACACAGTGTGCTTATTAAGTAGATTTATTACGATTGGAATAATCTTGGTGCTTCGAAGAATGCTGTGTATGCAACGTAAGAATTACGTGATTATTAAAGTTAATGATGTCCTTTAAATGAGTGTTCTATAAATAGCATTGAAAATGTAATAACAGAGAGATGTAATAATGTAGCAAGAGTACAATAGAGGTCAGTGGTTCATTTTTCAACACTGAGGTCGCCAAAAACTGTGCTTAGTCTAGCCTACACTGGGTCTTCAACTATTTTGTTTAAAAAATAGTTACTGTATTTACTGTTTGACACTCGTAGATAAGCATTTTATAGCATTTATAAACCCACCTCAACTTAAATTAGGCGGCGTCTATAGTACAACTTAGTGAAAAAATCTCGGTTTGATCCAGAGAATGCAGACGTAGTCACTCACTCACACATTCATCACTCATATTAGAATCGCAGGATTAGCCAAGTGATGGTTTCGCATTCCTATGATATCGAGGCAAGTTACAGCTAATGGTATTTCCTGAACAATAGTTTTAAGTTCGATTACTGGGTGATTTGATATTTTGATTAACAATCATGTGTAACGACACATCGTTCTAGAGGAGTCTGCGCTGATCCACTGTTTGTTTCTAGGAAAAACAATCAAACATACGCCAGAACAGGTTTTACCGTTATTCGCCGGTAATTTCTTAAACCCGGCCGATGGTCACGCCGAAGTAATCCAACTGATCGATTTACATACTAACTGTATGACTGCTAGTTATTGGAACTTGACGCTTCACAAACGAGTAGCCGTTGTGAGCTGTATCATACAGCAAGTTGTTTTAGAAAAATAATAAGATACATCTCATCATATATCATATATATTGTACCATCGCTAACAATTATGCGGTATACAGCAGGCGCTTTCGAAAATTGCGCACAAATCGCAAACAATCAAATTTTAGTTTACGATTTTTTTTGTTTTTAATACTTATTTTTTTTATTTAATTATTAACAGCGACGACTAAAAAAATTCTCTCAATCTGGGCGTTCATATACAAGTGTATTTAACCGTCATATAATTCATTACAAGTCGTGGTGTTTTTAATAAATTTAGGTATCTCAACAGGCTGCAGCTGTTAACAATTTCATAATCCGTTTGTAAGATTATTTCTAGTGTAAAAGATAAACACTTGAAGTCCACATACATGAATTTTCCATTAGAGCAACAAAATCACAAGTGTTTATACACAGGTATGCAGTAAACAGTAAACAGGTATTTGTTTATTTTGCCTTATATTTTATAAACTAAATATTTTCCGACTTAAAGAACTCACTTTACTTGTGACTTAATCATTAATAATAACAAGTCCGTATCTCCATTTAAATCTACTAGCCTTAAACAATCAATTCTTCGTCTGACCTTAACTGAAACTAACTATAACTTTTACTAATCTACTCTACTTTTATAGACTTATAAACTAATACTAAAAACGCCGAATTTAATCCCTAGTACAAATTGATTACTAGAACAAAATTCGCGATTAACAATTATTAACCATTTATATATGTATTTGTTTTCGGTGGTGTCATCGGACCATCCAGGTGGCCACTTGGTACCGGGTATGTGTTTTGTTTAACCCTGTTAACCCTGTAAATAGCTGCATGAATCAGGATGTGAAAAGGGGGGGGGGGGGGGGGGGGGGGGGGGGGGGGGGGGGGGGGGGGGGGGGGGGGGGGGGGGGGGGTGGGGGGGGGGGGGGGGGGGGGGGGGGGGGGGGTTTTTTTCCCCCCGGTTTTTTTAAAAAAAAAAAAAAAAAAAAAAAAAAAAAAAAAAAAAGGGAAAAAAGGGGGGGGGAAAAAAAAAAAAAAATTTCCCCCAAAAAATTTTTTTTTTTTTTTTTTTTTTAAAAAAAAAAAAATTCCAAAAATTATTTTTTTAACCCCCGGGGGGGTTTTTTTTTTGGGGAAAACTTTTCTTACTTTCTAAAATCTATACCCATACCAAAAGAACCGGTCAAGAATATTTGTTCCGCAGTCTAAAGCCACACAGCATGACAACACCACAATATGACTCGGTGGTTGCTTTACTTCTCTCGTATTCTTTCTTATCGTTTCAGTTTAGCGAGATTTGATTCTCGAAAAAGCAGGAGGTTGGTGATATGGAAATAAAAATTTCGGGTCTAGTATAATTGTTGGTGTCAAATATTTTTGGGTGTTGTATGATCTGTTCTAAGTGTATTCATTATAAGAGACATTGAATCTTGATTTATAATGACTTGGAGCTTAGAAAACACTTCAAGAAAGACAAGTTATTTTAAAGGTTTATGGGTTCCAGATAGAAGGAAGGATATCTGGAAGATTAGTTCTTCTTTATTTTATTACTTTAAAATATTGGGAAGTAATTATAAAGGTATTTCTTTCTCTAACTTAATCTCCATCTAAGGAAGACTCTCAATGTTTATAAGGCTCTTTAGCTAATTTATTACTCACAATATGTAAGTACATGTTATAAACTTCAAAGCATGTCGAATAACATACGAGTATATATCTGGTTTGTATTTGAAAATTCTATGTAACGCAAAGCGAACATCAGTGGTAAGTAATTTTAAATATTTGACAGCAAACATTTTGGTATATTATAAACCTTGTTTCTCGAATTCAAACACAGACAGTAACTAGGAACCAAAGTGCAATAAAGGCGAAATGTTGTTGAACAAAATTCTATCTCAAACTAAAATTTCATATAATAATTGTATTATTTTAAGTAAAAAAGCAAACGAGTTTTACTCTGTCTGTAGTTGCACTATATAGTAGAAGGCTATTCTTGGATGTAGAACGAGAAGCCTGCGTATCGAACCTTAAGTAGGTTGCGTTTCAATCTGTCTGTGTCCTTAATTTGTATTCATAAAAACATAATCCCTTAGTCTTGGTTTTCTACAGTTATTGTTAAAACGCCTTAACGGAAATAATATCGTGCTTTTTATATTATTTATCCGTGGTTTTTTGCAACTAACTCATTGAATTAGGTAAACTCTAACATAATAAACAATTCACAGATATAAAAAAAAATACAGGCGATTATAACAATCTGATTGTAGCTATAGTAAAGAATTGTGTAATATCTTTTTGATAACAATGCTAACCTAACTTCATGGTGAATAGGTACTAGTTTCAACATATTGAAGTACATTTAACTGCAGTTCTATATTTAATGTACAGATTGCGCGTCACAGCTTTCCTTTGTACTATTTGCATGCAATGTTGTATTTTTCATACAAAAAACGTGTCGTGTTCCATTTTTAGAAACGGGGACGTCCTGAGGTGGATCAATGCGGTTTAGATCCAAAATTGCGGTGAACTTTTTGCAAATGTACCTTAAATTACCAGGAGTACTTTTTAAATATGTACTTTAAATGTGAATTCGGCGCACATACTTTTTATACAAGTTTAGGTTTTTCAAGTTAATTATAATACTATATATATTGATATATTATAAGATATCGTTCATTATCACTCTTCTATTATTTCTTCTTGTTCTTAATCGATATAATTTATGATACGTTCTAATGTGCTGTATTTACTTTGGTTCTATACAGTACTCATCTCAAGTCAGCGATAATACTTCAAGTCCGAAAAAGTTTCCCGAAGGTCGTCACGCACGCTACAGTGTAATAAAATATCTTCATGAATTCTAACATTACCTTTTATCGAGTTACAGTATCGATACGAGGAAAGCCGATACCCTTGGCTACTGCCTCGACGTCCGCATAATTCGAATCATTCATCGGAAAATTCAATTAAAATTATGTGCAGTAGCGAGTCAATTGTCAAGTTGACGTAGATATGTACTTTCCACTCAGCATGTAAGTCTTTGCAAATGATAATCAGAATATTATCCTCACGAATCGCGACTTCATAAAAACTTCATTGATCGCGTACTTAATTAATATGTTTATCTGCAGATAAGCTAACTTTATTAAAAATTATTTTATTTTTTATTTATTTGGTTAATTATATACAATAAAGGTTAAACCCCTAGTGTTTTTTGGTGCCTGACATATGTATTTGTTAATTTTTTATAAATGTATTAAATAGTAATAATAAAAAAACATACCGCCATCTTTGTTTAATGTAAACATTAAAAGACAACATCATAAACTATTTTAAATTAAGGTTCATATAATTATTTCCCATTGGCCATTCTAGACACGTCTAACTAATAATAACGCCTAGACAGATTTAGAATATTGATTAATCGATTCTTTGAAATCGACGTGTTGATTATGAAATGGCAAACGAACTAAAAATAGCTCGTAAGTAAATCTATTTCATCATTTTCCTCATATAGGTAATTTTGTGTTCGATAGTCCATGTAGATACAATCATATCATCTCACTATCAATACGAGCGGAGCATTATTCTAAATTGTTGTATAAACGGGGTAAATGTCCCTTTTGTACGTTACGATTACTGACAATTAACGCGAATGAAGCCGCGGGGAACAACTAGTACCGCATAATTGTATTTCCAATGAGTCCCAGATTTGTGCTTACGTAACGATCTGGTTCTGATCTCCCGTTAAAACGAGTTGGACAGTTAACTCGGTCAAAAACGTACATGACCACTAGTCAATATATTTCACTTACCGGTTGTAATTGGATCGTAAGGCAATGAATTACGCGCAACCGAGTGATAAAAATTGAGCACAGATCTCATGATGTAGTCGTTGTACCGATTACTACTGTAATCGAAATTTAGAGTATGTTAATACTAAATATGGTATATAACAGTTTTAACCGATATAAATGCATAATTCTTACATCAGTAGCTATTCACTGTGGTACTATATAGCCTTGTCACGATAGTAGACCTCTATGCGACACAGATTGGCATTTGGGATTTTTTTAATCTCCCCAGCAGTTCCCGAGATCAGCGCCTTCAACCAAACATACAATCAGTTTTATAATATCAATAGAGAATAACGTTGAATTATTTTATAATATCAACCAAACTTCGTGAGTTCATTATTGAAATCATAGCAGAAACATAATCTAGATCTATATAAGATTTATGTAACCTCGATTGAAGTAAATATTTTTAAATGCCAGATACCATATAGAGTTATAAATATGCCGCCCGCCCTTTCAGGCTCTGTTGATTGCATATATTATGATCAAGGTCATAACAAATTTAATACGTGATCTTTTAAAGAATTCATAAAGGATTATGGACAACAATTATAACCTTTTTGTATACATTGAAGATCAGAAAGTATCGTAGACTGGAGTGACTCTTCAAAGTATGTCCAAAGGCAGAACATTTATATTATTAACCCGACCTGGTTTCGAATCCAAGACATTACAGACTGCTACGAGGCGCTTCTCTTAACTCTGATCTCTTTTTATATCATCCAGTTGCACATAGTAGATTTTCTCTAGAAAAATCTATGATTATAATTACGTTTGGTATCTTTTATACTGGCAGTATAGAAAATACTTTTCACTATTTTCCTTTTTTGTCATTTTTGTCAAATTTGGATCTATAAGTCTACTAACCCTACCTAACTGCTCATTGCAAATCACACAGTGATAGCTGACATATATACAGTAGAATCAGAAACTGCAACGAACGAATACACTGTGACTGCAAAAACATTTTTTTACATTGAAATTAGTTAACGGTATCAAGTCAAATATTGTCCATAATTGATTTAAAAAGTTATCTCGATCTCATCATTACTTAAATATCAGGTTTATTAAATTGGCCAATGGGCACTGGCGAGTATGTAATTGCAGCTAAAAAAGAACGTCCAAATTGTGTAATTAGTGACCAATTATGAGTTATAGTGTAGTGTAGCTGGAGCACTTATCCAATATCGAATAATCTAAGAAAAAACAGTCTTTAAAACACAAAAAATAGTTAATCACTCTCTATATATAACGTGTGCATATAATATTGCATCATAGTAAGGTCGGTGAGGTCATCACAAACTGGTTTCAGGACGAGATGTCATGCAAATAAAAGAAATAAAAAACACGTCTCGCATACTAATTGTTAACAATGCATAGTTTCAGAACGTTATTAAACTGGCATACAACATTACATTGTTTTTATTACCACAGGATATATTGAACGCGACACGTTGCTACTTAATTCTTAAAAATCTATCATGACTCAATAAAAAACTTAATTAACTGATTTGATCGCCAATTAACCGGTGTAATGAGCACGACATAAATATTGACGCCCAAGCTGGCGCAATCGTCACCTTGCCGGACTGCCGAACAGGGGCTCTATCCCCATACAGTCAATTTTTATCTAATCATGTTGGCTGCGGTCTGGGTGCTATATTAATATATATATAAGTATTCTTGTTACTTCTATAAGGTATAATTAGCTTCCCACACCGTCAGTTCAAGTATGCCGATGCTCGAATTTGCTTTACCTTTTTCGATCAGAAACATTAAAAGTACTATGGACTTCCGCAAGGTAATGCCTGATTCTATTAATTTATTAAAAGTAATATTAATTTCCAAATAATAACCTCCTTGTTGATAAACCATACTTGAGTCTTCTTGACGCAAGAGCTGCACAGAGTATCAATAACATAGCTCATAGAATAGGCTGTCAGTGTACTCGAGAAATATTATGGGTTGTTTAAATGCCTCCTTATATACCGCATAAACAAGATAAAGTTTATTGTATCGTTAAATACGTGTTACGGTGTAGAGATTCTATCTGGTACGGCTGTCCAGTTTTGAACACCTAGGCTTGGTTAATCTTAATCTTAAATGGGTAAGAGTTCTGACGGAATTCCGGGTTAGTATGGTAATGTTGGCCTTGTAAAGCTAGTTTTATGTCTAAAGTCCGACTCACTGATACATTTTCTATACAGCACCCGGGATAGCTCCTCGATACTGTCAAATTTTGTGTGAAGCATAATTATTGTCTGTGGTCTGGGTGATAAAAATGAGTATTTATAAAAATTATATATGTTAATATTTTTTTTTGTGTTAACACCCATAATACTAGCTATAAATAGCTTACCTTGGAGCTAACCGACGGTATCTGAAATGTGTTCCAATTTTATTATTACAATATTTCCCATTCGGTGAAAGAAATCATTGTCAGGAAACGGTATCTGATTATAGCTAATATCAAGATTGTTTCCGATACACGCAAGCATTCTTGAATCGATAATTGTTTATTTCACAGATAAATATTAAAACTATTGGCATTTCTTATTTATCTTCTGCTATTATTCTCACTTCCATACGTCTTAAAATCTTTAAATTGATTTGAATATTTATTTTTTTTAAACAAAAATATATTAATTAAATTTACACCGAATTGTAAATATCCTCTGACATTTTATCGTATTATATTGGTCGTTTATATTGGACGGTACAGACACTTTCTATTGGACATAAAGTAATAGCAATATGTATTAAAAAATAGGAAAAGCAAATACTGTACAGCAGCATGTACAGCGGTCTGCACAAAAACTATGATAATTTCAAACACGCCAGTTTGCATAACGGATGTCTACAATACAACTGTTCAAACATACACAGAATGTTTCAATATTTGAACTTTTAACACTACCTACTGGTTATACTTATTTGATAGGATTCAAAGAGCTTTAAATCTACAGATGCTTCTAATAAAACTAACACTACTAATCTACACATCGTAACACATATAGTAATCGTTGTACCGACATCTACCGTTTACCAGTTTTTAGGGGTACCAAAAAATGTAGTGATAAAAATGATTTGGAACTGTCCGAAGTTGTTTGTATTGTTCGATCACAAAAGGCTTTATTAATCTTGTTGAGTCGATAGCATTTTACGGTGTCTAGCAATGACATGTCGTAAATCACTATGTTTTATCGATGTTAAACGTCTTAAGTGAGATTATCTTTTGCAGAATATAATATCTTATAACTCCTCTTGGCTTTAAGTTTTTAAATATAGTTTCGGTGATAGTTACGGCTACGTGGTGACTGACGTCTCATGATGATGTCGTCTATGTTTTAAAACGTCGGCATCGCACTCGTTCGCCCTCCGACGTTGTGTGTCCATAGGCGGAGGTATATAACATTAGGTGAGGCACATTCCCGTTTGCCCCTTTTATATTTCAAAATATAATTACACAATATTGTACAATTTAAATGACTATTGATTCTGGCACATGGCTCGATTTGGCCAATACCACGCAACTACCTGTTACCATTTTCGGTAGCAACTGCAACCAATTTAAATTCGACATTGCCTTACATCCTACAACAAATTCAAATATGACGAATCGGTTTATTATAGTTTTAATTATTATATAAAATAAGGTAGACATATTAATTTATTTATATACTAATAATTTCTTATTGTACTGTCTACCAATTTTCATAAACTAATATAGTTAACGTATACTCTTAATAACCTCCTATATATGCAATTTATCTACACATAAGCTTACAGCAACTTAAGCTTATTATCAGCAACTCACCAAGAAAATTCCTATTTTCAATTTCTTACAAAGAGTTCTTAGAAATTACTCATGAAGGTGACCTAGGGGGGGGGGGGGGGGGGGGGGGGGGGGGGGGGGGGGGGGGGGGGGGGGGGGGGGGGGGGGGGGGGGGGGGGGGGGGGGGGGGGGGGGGGGGGGGGGGGGGGGGGGGGGGGGGGGGGGGGGGGGGGGGGGGGGGGGGGGGGGGGGGGGGGGGGGGGGGGGGGGGGGGGGGGGGGGGGGGGGGGGGGGGGGGGGGGGGGGGGGGGGTTTTTTTTTTTTTGGGGGGGGGGGGGGGGGGGGGGGGGGGGGGGGGGGGGGGGGGGGGGGGGGGGGGGGGGGGGGGGGGGGGGGGGGGGGGGGGGGGGGGGGGGGGGGGGGGGGGGGGGGGGGGGGGGGGGGGGGGGGGGGGGGGGGGGGGGGGGGGGGGGGGGGGGGGGGGGGGGGGGGGGGGGGGGGGGGGGGGGGGGGGGGGGGGGGGGGGGGGGGGGGGGGGGGGGGGGGGGGGGGGGGGGGGGGGGGGGGGGGGGGGGGGGGGGGGGGGGGGGGGGGGGGGGGGGGGGGGGGGGGGGGGGGGGGGGGGGGGGGGGGGGGGGGGGGGGGGGGGGGGGGGGGGGGGGGGGGGGGGGGGGGGGGGGGGGGGGGGGGGGGGGGGGGGGGGGGGGGGGGGGGGGGGGGGGGGGGGGGGGGGGGGGGGGGGGGGG